>AP028450.1:13929565-14037993 GCA_036509395.1 Antheraea yamamai
ACAGTAACATAAAAATAATAAGGTAAAAACATACATGGAAAAAACTTAAAATTATTTATGTTACTAATTATAGTTGACTACAGCATTAACCATCATAAGATGCGATGTGGAAAACAATAAAAGTAGAAGAAAGAATTATAAAAAAAATGAAGAAGAAAATAAAATAATACAATTCGATAATGAATAACTTAAAAATTAAGGAAAAAAAAATCCTGCCGGGATTAATTAAATAAAAAACTAATTTTTGATTTGAAATTAAATAGGGAATTACTAAATAAGTCTATACTGTAATCTTTTTTAACAAGGTCATTGTATTGTCGAGATAATCTGGGAACAATGGAGAAATGTCCTAAATTGGTTCTGTAGCTTTTGTGACCAAATAAAGAGACAGGAAATCTAGGTAGCCTGGAAGGCACAATAATGTTAAATCGATTCAAAAGCTCTGAATTATCAATGTGGTTATTGAAAAGTTTATATAAAAAAGTCATGTTCAGCATAATTCTTCTATTGTACAAAGATTTAAGTTTAACTTCTTTCAGTCTATCAGGATACGGAGCAAATTTCTTAGAGTCTGATAAACAAGCTATAGTAAAACGTCTTTGAATACTTTCGATACGGTTTATACATAGTTGATAATGAGGGCACCAAACAATGCTGCAATATTCAAGTTGGCTTCTTACAAGCATGCAGTATAGAAGTATCTTAATGGATTTGTTTTTAAAAAGCCTACTGTTTCTAAGAACGAAACCTAACATTTTACGTGAAGATAAACAAATATTATTAACATGAATATCAAACTTTAAGTGATTGTCAAAGATGACTCCAAGGTCCCTAATATGTGTTACTTCTTGAATAGGAATATGGTTAATGTGATAGCTAGACAGTATTAAGTTTTTCTTTCTGCTAAATTTTATGTGATAACATTTGTTTATATTTAACGACATACCATTTATTTCACACCAAGCAAGCAATCTGTTAATGTCAAATTGTAATAAGTTAACGTCATTAATAGTGTGTATTTTTCGTGCAATCTTGAGATCATCAGCAAACATGAAACATGAAGAGTTAACTATACACTGAGTTAAGTCATTAACAAAGATATTGAACAAAAGCGGGCCAAAAATAGACCCTTGAGGTACACCAGAGATTATGCTAAATGAATCAGATTGGAAACCGTCAATGACAACAACTGATAGACGATTAGTAAGATAAGAAGAAAACCACTGTAACAGTGTGCCACCAATTCCATAAAAAGATAGTTTCTTAATAAGTAAATTATGATTAACTCTATCAAAAGCCTTCGAAAAGTCGGTGTAAATAGCATCAACTTGAACACCAGAATCAACAGAATCTGTTAAATAGGCTACATAGTTAGAAAGATTACTATTAGTAGATCTTGCCTTCAAAAAACCATGTTGGTGAGGAGAAATGTAAATTTTGATGTGATTACTTATATGAGGATATAATAACTTTTCAAAGACCTTGGCCAATACAGATAGTATAGAAATGGGTCTGTAATTTACAACAGAATGGATGTCACCTTTTTTAAAAATAGGTAGTAAATTAGCTTTTTTCCACGTCAAGGGAAAAATACCCTTATTAAGTGAAGTATTGTATAATATTGTTAAAGGGAAACTAAGGGATATAGCACAGAGTTTAATAAAAAAAGGTGGTAGAGTGTCAGGCCCTGGCCCCTTATGTATGTCAATATTATTCAAAGCCTTCAGGACTTCTTCTTGTGTAAAAGATATTTTGTTAAATGATCTACAATGGAAAACTGGGAAGGTGTCAAGTTCCACTGAAGGAGAGTTAGTACAAGAGGAAGTCGAGTTAGTACAGACATTAATATCCGATAATGCGAAATGTTTAGCGAATAGGTTACAGATATCATATCCACTGGAAGCAGTTTCAGCTTCTAAGGTCATAGAACTAGGATAATTACTAGTTCTTTTTCGCATATTTTTAATATAGGTCCAAAAGAATTTTGGATTTTTTAATAAGGTAAGCTCAGCTTTATCAATGTAAGATTTAAAGTCAGATTTGATGAGTTTAGCACTCTCAGCTCTCAGTGATTCAAAATCTAATTTATCAAGAGGATTGTTATACTTTTTGATTTTTAAACGCAATTTATACTTCTTTTTCAAAAGTGATATCAGCGAACGGGAAAACCAGATAGGGTATCGTTTGCGGGGATATGAAATTTTTGGAGTGTGTTTTTCAAGAATTTCAAACAATATATTATAGAAGTTAATGACCATGTCATCTATACTATGTTTGTCAGACCATACTTCTGTCCAAACAATATTATTCAAATCGAAGTTAATCTTAATATATATATTTCTTGTGTGCGTGTGTATGTGACTGAACTCCTCCTAAACGGCTGGACCGATTTCAATGAAATTTTGTGTGCGTATTTCAGTGGATCCGAGAATGGTTTAGATTCACAATTGGACCCGGTAGGTGGCGCTGCGGTTGGCTTTTAGGGATTTCATTTTTTATTACCACGGCAGGACAAAGTCCGCCAGGTCCGCTAGTATTATTATAGTTAGCTTTAAAGAAATTCAAACGGGTTAAGACATTCGGTTGAAGATTAATAGTTCTGTATTTGTATAAAGTAATAAGTAGTGGAGGGTGATGTGCGTCAATATTGCTAATAGGGTGACTGCATTTATTAACGGTAAGAGATGATGTATTGGAAAGCACTAAATCTAAAATTTTATTGTTCAGATTTAGAACGCCATTGTGTTGAACTAGATCATGCTCTGAACAAAAGTCAATCAAAGATGTAGCCAAACAGTTGTAAACGCAGAGACTAGGATTGGTATTTAATTGTAACCAATTAATATCACTAATATTAAAATCACCAATAATTAAGACTTCAGAAAAATTTTCAAACATAGTATCAGCACAGGTTACAAAGTTCTCAAGTATACCTTGATTAACAGGAGGTGGAATATATACTGCGCATATGCATAGCTGTAAACGACGTGCATCAATAGTAACATCCAATTTTACCCATAGATCTTCACAGTGACTTTCACAATTATGTAACCTAGTTGCACACACAGCATTTGACACTGCTATTAAAACTCCACCGCCCTCTTTATCACTATGGAAACCACTGGACGACCTGTCACGTCTGAAAACTGTGTATCTGTTATCAAAGATCTCACCATCATACACACTATCATTAAGCCAAGTTTCAGTAAGAACATAGATATCGTAATCGTTATTTAAGACATTGTTTTTAACTTCATGAGTTTTACTGCGAAGACCTCTGACATTTTGGTAGTAAATGTTTAATTTATCGAATGTTAAAAATTAAAAACTAATGCTAAAGCAAAAAACACAAGCAATAATGAACAAAAAATAAAAATAGAATAAAATAAAAAAGTTTATAAAAGTCTATCAAGAGTCTCTTTATCGCGAACGAATATATGGTCAGATGATTCCGTCTTACGTAAAAAAATACGTCCATTTTTAATCCACACAAATTTATACCCATTGTCTTTTGCTTTAATTCTGGCTTGAGCATGAAGAGCTTTCATATTAGGTGTCAAATGTTCAACTACATATATAGGTTTTTTTATCACCACCAATACCTATATGACCAGAGTTGAGTTTGTCTTTAGGATTCGACTTATTAAATCTGATAACACCAGCCATGAAAGCATCGCGAAACTGGGGTCTGGAAAAATTAACAATGACCGAGCGTGGTCTGGTACTTTTAGAATCAATTTTAGCAACACGTGTACAGCGATTTATATTATCCTCCTTTATATTACTGCCAGTAGCTCTGCTAATTTGAATAACAGTTTTCATAAGATTTTCTGTTTTAAACTCAGGTATACAATGAATTTCCACGTTATTAGCACGATTATGTTGCTCAATAATAGTTAAGCGCTTATTCAGGTCACTTAATGATTCCTTTAATTTTGCGTTTTCATCTTGTATACTCTTAAGTGAATTAAATTTTAATGTGATGTCACTTTTGAGATCTTCATATTGATTGTTGATAAACGCCATTGAATCATTTATACGGCTAATTTCATTAAATAAATTCATCGTTATAGTGTTGACAGAATCCAATATTTTCTTTTCAATATGTTGCAATTCAAACTTAATAATATTCCTGATGTCATCTAAAGTAATCTGTGTTGGAAGAAATGGACTAATTAAATCTTCTTTATGTAATGAATTACTAGGTGTAATAATATCACCTGGATTGTCAGTTGTACTGCTTTGAGTAATCCGCGAGGAACAATTAATTGGAGTATTTGCATTACTGTTTATGAGTTCCTTGCTGCTACAAACTTGACATATCCACGAAGTTGTGTAAACTGAATTATTGGATAAGCATTTACTTTTGTCCGTAATGACACAATCAAAATGATATATCAATGAACAACGTTTACATTTCAATGTATCGCTGTTATTTATACTGTTTGAGCATGCGGCACAGTAGGAAACATTTTTAGATCTTGTTTTAGACATTATAATATGAGAAGGTATTCGACCGTAACACAGTTTATTGAAATATCCTTTTATAAATATGTAATTGTGAAAATGAATAATGACATTGTCAAGGCAGCCTCTTTTCAGCTCGTTGGTTTAAATTAAAGGGAAACTTACGAGGGAATATGGAAATGCAGCTAAAAAATAATTACACCATTCACACACAAACGTGACTATAAATAGTATAATAATAACCAAATATCACCATTTATATTTAAAATTATAAAGAGAGCAAAAAAAATTGACACAACTAGACAGATGACATGATATATGTATATATATATATATATATATATATATATATTCTACAACACAGATTAAATTATTCACGACAGAAGGCTATAGGGAACATTCTAAAAAGTAAAGGTATCTCAAAACAATACTATGATCAAAAAACCAAACACAAAAAATACAAAGTAGGTGACTTTGTCTTTATTAAAAACCATTTAAGGTTAAGAAAAACCCTATCCCCGGTTTGGAAAGAACCATACCGCGTCATGAAAATCCATGGTAACAACACACTTTCCGTCCTAATTAACAGGCGACACTTTCGTGATCACTATGACGAAATCAAATTAACCGTAACCACGCAATATTTGTGTGTCGCTGACTCGGTCTATATTTGTTCTCGCTCCACATTTTATCCCTAATATCCTACTGGCGACGAGGATAATACTGTTAATACACATTAAAATAGTGTGCAGTACGTTTAAAAACATAATAAATAGAAATGCCCATCGGAAAAATAGAACAATTTGATTTATCAAGCAAAAAGTGGTCTACATACATTAGACCGACGTAGGTTAGACGCGTCAAACAGTTTATAACGTTAAACGAAATCAAGTCGGAGTTACATGTTGCAACTTTAGTTACTTTGGTGGGTGAGGCTACATACGATTTAATGTGCGATTTGTGTGCCCCGGATCACCCCGAGAACAAACAATTTAGTGAATTGGTGAAGATAGTTGGCGAAAATCTCGAACCTTCGCGTTCTGAAATCGCGGAACGACATATGTTTCGGCAGAGACGTCAGTCCCCGGGTGAAACGCTCAACGAGTATCTACAAGCTCTCAAACACTTAGCAAGTACATCTAATTTCAACCCAAATCTCGAAGAAAATTTACGAGATCAGTTCGTGTCTGGATTAGCCAGTGACGATATGCGATCTCGCCTCTTCGCTGAGCCATTTTTAACATACAAGCGAGCATTGGAATTAGCATTAGCACTGGAGGCGGCAGAAAGGCACGCGCATACAAGTGGTGTACATGGCACAGTCGAGCCCACGGAACATCCTGGAATATCGGGATGGCCTGAGTCATTAAACTTGGTGTCAAACGCGAATCGAACAAAGCGACTCGCGGCTCGTTCAAGAGACAATCGTGCGTTCAACGCGGAAGGCGCGGATGACGGGCTCGGTTCCGCTGGCGGGCGCGGTGCGTTTGGCGGGCGCAGCGCGGCTGGCGTGCTCGGTGCGGATGGCGGGCGCGGCGCGGCTGGCGCGCTCGGCGCGGTTGGCGGGCTCGACGCGAGTGATAGGCGATTTAAATGTTGGCGTTGCGGACGACAACATCGCGCTGACGTGTGTCGTTTTAGAAATTATTCATGTGATACATGTGGTATTAAAGGACATTTAAAGGTAATGTGTAAAACATCCTTGAATATGAATGTGCATCGAACGCATCCTGCGCAACGGCATGATAATAATAATATGTTTAATAATGACGCAGATTCTGAGGATGGATTTTATAATATACACGTAAGTGGTATTCGTGATAAACCTTATCTTGTACCGGCTAAGTTAAATGGTGTGGACATTACTTTTGAATTGGATACCGGAAGTAAGTTATCGGTAATTAATGTAGACTTTTATAAGAATAATTTTTGTAATTTACCTCTTATTAAAAATAAAATGCATTGTATTCTTATATTGGCACTGTGATCGAGTCTGTGGGATTTATATATGTGGATGTAACAATCGGTGACCAAGCAGCCACGAATCTAAAATTATTCGTAATTAAAAATGGTGGTCCCCCTTTATTAGGTCGATCGTGATTGAAAACTTGCAATATAAGTAATATTCATATAAATAACTTGATATTAAACATAACATTAATGATATTAATCTAGAAAACCAATTGCGACAGGAATTTCCAACGGTATTTGCTCCAGGTTTAGGTACATGTTCTAAAAAGATGTCGCTTCGATTAGTTGATACAAATCCAGTGTATGTTAAAGCTAGACAGTTGCCATTAGCCTTGCGGAAACCAGTGGAATTAGAGCTCAAACGTCTCGAGGCAGAGGGCATTATTCGAAAGGTAGATTATTCGGATTATGGGACACCTATTGTGCCTGTTATTAAAAAATTGGGTGAAATTCGCATTTGCGGCGATTATAAGATAACCATTAATCCGGAATTACTACGTGAGCCCTACCCGCTGCCGCGTATCGAAGAATTGTTTGCGTCATTAAGTGGTGGTGAACAATATTCTAAAATCGACCTAACTAACGCTTTCCAGCAGCTACCATTACATCAAGACTCTCAGGCATGTACCGCAATTACCACACATTTAGGAACTTATGTATATGCACGTACACCTTTCGGACTTACTTGCATTCCTGAAAAATTCCAAAAATTTATGGAAGAGACCTTGAAAGGGCTACAAGGAGTTGCGGTATACTGCGACGACATCGCAGTGACCGGAGTCGATAAAACTCAACATATGGCTAATTTGAAGGCAGTATTGTGTCGCTTACGTGAGGTCGGTTTAAGAATAAAAATTGAAAAATATCTTTTTATGCATGATAGTATATCTTACGTAGGTTTCATTATAGATAAACATGGTTTACATCCGGATCCGAATAAAATTAAGGCTATTGTGGAAGCACCAGCACCAAGTAATGTTACGCAACTTAGGTCTTTTCTTGGTTTAATAAATTATTACTCTAAATTTATACCTAAATTGAGTACTATACTTTATCCGTTACATGTATTGCTTCGTAAAAACAGAACGTGGTGTTGGTCAAAAGAATGTGACAGGGCTTTTCGTAATGTTAAGAACGCAATAGCTAGTAGTAAGGTTTTAGTGCACTATAATCCACAGTTACCTCTTGTTTTAGCTGTAGATAGTAGTTCGTATGGCATAGGCAGTATTCTGTCGCATAGATTTCCTGACGGTGAGGAGCGGCCAATATGTTTTGCTTCCCGGACTTTAAATGCAGCCGAGCGATCATATAGTCAATTAGACAAAGAGGCACTCGCCATTATTAGTGGAGTTACAAAACACCATCAGTATCTTTATGGCCGGCACTTTACTATTAAAACCGACCACAAACCGTTGACATTCATTTTTGGTTCAAAATTAGAGTTACCTCAAACAGCTGCTTCTCGTCTTCAAAGATATGCATTAAAATTAGCATCTTTTGATTTTGATATAGAATTCGTAAAGTCAAATGACAACGGTAATGTAGATGCGTTGTCCCGTTTGCCTTTGCCGTGCGAACGTAAATGCGAATCAGGGCTGGATTCGATGTCATATGTTAATTATGTCGAAGAAGCGTTTCCAATTAGTCCTAAAGATGTAGCAATAAAGACGCAGGCAGATAATGTATTAAAAAATATTTATCGTTGTATTATTAACGGCTGGCCTAGTAACATAACATCTGAACATGTCAATATTAAGATAATTGCATGAGGGGCATCTAGGAGTTATTAAAATGAAGAATTTGTCTCGCAGTTATGTATATTGGCCTCAGATAGACTCACAAATAGAAAATTTATGTAGGGAATGTGGTGCATGTCGTCAACAACGAGATGCACCACCGCGTTCTTTATTACACCCTTGGGTATTTCCGGCTCGTCCTTGGCAACGGATACATGTCGATTTTGTGGAGTTTCAGAGAAAGCATTACCTTGTCACCGTCGATGCACACAGTAAGTGGATCGAAGTACAACGAATGACTAATACTACTGCTGAGTCCACTATTAGTAAGTTTCGAGACATATTTGCTCGTTTCGGTTTACTTGTGCAGGTAGTCATTGATGGTGGTCCTCCATTTGGATCCCGGGAATTTGCAGATTATATGAACAAGAATTTAATAACGCACACAATCACTACTCCTTATAGACCAGCGGGTAACGGTGCCGCTGAAAATGCAGTAAAGTCAGTTAAACGAGCTATAAAAAAAGCTACTCATGAAGGGGTGGATGTGGATACGGCGATTATGAAATTTTTGTTCCAATATAGGAATTGCGAACATGCTACGACAGGAGTTGCTCCAGCCGTTGCAATGTTAGGTAGACATTTACGAGGTAGATTAGATGCCCTTAGACCAAATTCTGAAAGAAATGTCGAGGCATCTGCAGAGCAGGCTGGACGCATTCGGCCTGGATCAGAACGTTTTGTTGCAGTCGGTGATCAAGTGCTAGCGCGCGACTATAGTGCTCGCGCCGAAAAATGGTCCCCAGCCGAGGTTGTTGCTAGAGACACTCCGCTTACTTATAGAGTTAGAACGTCTGAGGGAAATGACTGGAAGCGTCACATAGATCAATTGTTGCCTATTAAAAAATCTAATTCAGGAACGAGATACTCTTTACCGAGCATTGAAAACGCGGAATTACCTATAGTTGATACGAGTAAAGACAATGAACATGCATTACCTATAGATACGGAAAATTTCAACAAAACCGACCAATCTCTCAATTCTGAAAATGACAACTGGAGCCCAGCCTTGATTTCAGAAGACAATCCTATTCCATGTCAACCTAGACTGGACCGAAAATGCGCGTTCAAAGGAAAATATCCTAAATAAATTATGTATATATCATTAGCATATTATGGTTTATTATAAGCTATTTAGTTTTAAAGTCCTTTATTTTTAGACTTGTGTACTGTTTGTTAAGCTACTTTTAATATTTTAGTGGAAATGATGTTATTTTTAAAGAGGGAGGTGTGGTATCTGTACATAATACATGTTATGTAGGTATGTCAATAAATCAGTTGTGTCGCTGACTCGGTCTATATTTGTTCTCGCTCCACATTTTATCCCTAATATCCTACTATAATATTTTAGAACCGCTAACATCACAGTATACTGATATCGTTAAAGACTATAATTCTATATCACACTTATTACCCTTACTATCAAAAAGATCCGCATGGATATCCGGCGTCGGTACCATTTTTAAACATGTCATTGGTACTTTGGATGAAAACGATGGACTTAGATATGATAACGCTATTCAAACTCTAAATAGTAATAATAAGAAATTAGTTAACTTACTTAAACAAAACACTTTAATTGCCAGTATCGCGTTAAAGAATTTCAACGAAACCACATTACTACATAGTATAAAACAAAGTCCCCTACCGCGTCTGTCTGTCTGTCTGTTCGCGATAAACTCAAAAACTACCGTACGGATTTTCATGCCGTTTTCACCAATGGATAGAGTGATTCATGAGGAATGTTTTAGTATATAATTTGTCAAGGATTTTTTCATAATCAGGGCGGGATAACGTCTGCCGGGCCCGCTAGTCTACTATAAATTTAAAGCACGTTTGGATAACGCTATCGAAAATCTGAGTACTAATTTGAAAAGTTTGAGTTTGGCATCTAATAAACTGGTTGTTGTGTCAAATCTCAATCAATTGTGTAACAGTTTGTCTTCCGCGTTGTTAACTCTGTCGTTTAAAATAGAATATTTGCAAAGTGCAATTATGTTCACTAAAAGCCATCTCCTTCACCCATCTGTACTTACACCTCAGGAATTGTATAACGAATTAGTAAATTATATTAGATATTTATCCAGGTCACTGGAACTTCCTGTAAGTTTAGATTTAGAAAATATTCACGTAATTATAGATATAAATGAACTGAGTACTCACTATACAAATAAACAAATGATATTTGCTTGCAAAATTCCGCTGGTAACGCATAAAATTTATGATGTGTATAAAACCATCCCTATACCAGTACCACATAATGCTAACAAACCAGAGTCATATTCGCTAATTGTACCTACTTCCAATTATGTAAGCATTAGTAAAGATAAGTTGTATTTTTGTAATATGGATAGTTTAGAAATATGTAAGGTGATTCCAAACAGCATTTATATATGTAAAACTCAAACAGAATATCCTGTGAACACTAACCCAAGTTGTGAAACTGAATTAATGTTAAAAGTAGTAGACTCTTTACCGGATCAATGCACTCCTAAATTTATTAACAGTGATATCGGCATATGGCACAGGCTTAATAACACCCAGTTTCTGTATGTCCAATCGAAAGTATCCAAGTTGATAGTCGATTGTAATTTTAATACAACCGAATTTAAAATATCAGGTATAGGTTTATTAAACCTACCTCTTAAATGTACGGCCACATGCCGAAATACAGAATTATTTGGAAAAATAAATACTAAGATTAATGTAACCTCTGTAAGATCCGATTTCAACATTATTACTGATATCTGTTGTAATATTCAGAGACTTAATTTAAATAACATACCACCTGTGAAAATTGTCGAAACCAATTTGGATAAGTTAAAATATTTAGATGTTGTTAACAATCAAATTTTATCATCAATAGTGACTGTGCAATAAATGCTCTTTTAAGTATTTACAACAATATTTTACAAAATGGATCCGCGCCAAATCAGTGGCGATATATTCTTATTGTTCCTATTCCTAAACCAGGGCGACCCCAAACTAATTCTTCTTCAATACGTCCGATTGCTCTTATATCATGCTTATGTAAAATTTTCCACTCTATTCTCGGAAAACGTATTGAATGGATTTTAGAAAGCCATAACGTTTTTGACGAAAATATGACGGGATTTAGAAAAGCTCGGTCATGCTATAATAATCTTTGTACAATAGTGTCACAAATTCAAAACGGCTTTTCAAAAAACTTTGTAACTCTAAGCTGTTTTATTGATATTGATAATGCATACAACAATATAAATATTCAGGGGCTATTAAGTACTTTAAATAACTTAAACGTAGGTTCAAAAATCTGCAAATATTTATGGCCTTTCCTTAAAGAAAGAATCATTAGGATTTAATCAGAAGGGTATACTTTTAAGAGAAGCACTAGCCAAGGCTTAGCACAAGGAGATCCATTATCCCCCTTGCTTTTTAACATAGCTACTGTAAATATATGCAAACGGATCAGAAATGTTTCTATTTCTCAATATGCTGATGATTTCGTATTATATAAAGCATGTAGTAATACTTCTGAAGCAATTACCCACCTGCAAACTGTTCTTAATGAAGCTCAAATTATGTTGTGATCTAGGTTTAGAGATTTCCGATAAGAAAAGTCATGTCTGTGTCTTTAAAAGAGGTATAAATAGAGATAATATAGATATTAAAATCAAAGATATCTCGATACAGGTAAGTGACTCAGTAAAATACTTGGGAATGTGGCTGGATCGCTCTTTGAAATGGAGTAAACATATCAATGCAGTTGCAGAATTTAGCTCTAAGTTTCTAAACGTTTTCAAAGCATTAGCCGGTTTTAATTGGGGTGTTCATCCAAAACATTTAGTTCGTTTGTACTTCAATATTATACGCAGTCGAATTGACTATGCGAGCTTTCTCTATGATAATAGTGCTCAGGTTAATCTCTATAAACTTGAAAAAGTCCAAAACCAGGCCATGAGAATTATCGGGGGTTTCATTAAAAGTACTCCAATCCATATTATGGAAAGCGAATTGAGCGTATGTCCGTTACATCTTAGGAGACAATATTTAACTGGCAAAATTCTATTTAATTTAAGTCATTCGAAAAAAACGAACTAACCGATGTATTAGAAGAACTGTCCACCTCTTTCCAATCACTCTATTGGCATAACAAAAAAAAAAACCATTATTAGCTTCTATTTTTTATCAATATAAAAATACTTCAATTCAAACAAGTATAAAACATGAAATGTTCACTTTACAGACCTGGGTCGATAACATTGATTTGCACAATATAATTAAAATAAATGTAGATGGTATTTGGAAGCCAAAGCGTCCATAATATAAAAGATATTTGTCTTCAATATATAAATAAATATCATCAAAATTTTGTTAAAATATACACTGACGGATCCAAAGCTGGTAATTATTTAGGAGCAGCTTTTTTTGAGTCTAATTCCAAAACTTTTATGAAATTTCAAATAGATGAAAAAATTTCAATTATGCACACTGAATTGATAGCAATTGCAAAAGCCTTATTATTTGCACAATCAACTGAGTCCATTAAGATTGTTATTTTATCCGATTCAAAAAGTGCTCTTCGACACGTAGCTCGATGTACCTCGACTTTTCGAGGAATACCGATAGCCTACACTATTTTGAAGCAATTATTAGATTTCGAAGCAAAGAATAAAGTAATTGTTTTACAATGGATCCCTTCTCATATAGGTATAATTGGAAATGAAAGAGCTGATCTTTTAGCTAGAGAAGGATCCTCCGAAGGTGCTCCTATTAATATTTCACCAACTTACTTGGATGTAAGTTTAGTATTCAAAAATAGCTGTTACTCGCATTGGATGGAATACTTCGACGAGCGTTCTAAAACGAAAGGAATATGGTACAGAACGATTCAGCCACATCCTTTAAGGTCACTTTGGATTGATGACAGTACGATTTGCCGTCGGGAAGCAATCACAGGAATGAGATTACGCTCAGGACACATCCCATGTAAAAAGTTCGCCTACCTGATGCGTAAAGTACCATCACCACTCTGCCAGAGTTGTGGGCTCATCGATGATGTGCACCACATCCTGGCAGAATGTGTTCGAAGCGAAGATATTAGATCTCGGCTTAATGCTTCTGGTTCGTTCCACACCGGTTTGTACAATTCCTTGTTGTCTGACCCCATTTCAAAAGAGGCTAAAGAATTGTACAAAATTAATGTAGGTTACTGATAAGTTTATTGTATTGTATTGTATTGTTGTAGTTATATTCAGTATGTTATAGTTGTATGTTACTAGGCGATGTAGTCGCGCAGGCGACTAAGCCTTAAATAAATTTAAAAAAAAATCATCAATAGATAACTTATTAGAAGATCCAAATTTTGTTTCAGAATATAACTCAACTTACCCAATTTTAACCTACTGTATAATTGCATCAATTAAATCATAATTTTAAGTTTACTGTATAAGACATTTTGTAAAACCGTAACTCTCCTCAATACCTCCCAAGACACAGTCCCTGATCCTGATGTTGAGGAGAGAATAGGAACTCGTTTAAGATCATCCTCTTAAAACTTTGCGTCTTACCGTCAAAGTTTTATTTTACGCGGGGGGCTGTTATACCCGAACCATGTACCCTAATATGCTGACCTTCCTCCAACACCACAGAACTATATCCCTTCCTAACTAGCACCTTTCCAAGTACCTAACGTTAGCACTTTCCGAGTCATCTCACGGTCCTCGATACCACCCGGCAGAGTTTTCAAGATATGAGTTTTAATGAAAAATGTTACAAGAGTCATAAAAACCTACAGACTTTTGTTAATTATCGGTATTTTGGTTTACAGATTTCTACTGAAAGATAATAATGTCTACGACGATGAATGGTGGCCAGCAGTCGGTAGGGTCAGGGATGATAAATGGTTACCAGCCGACAGTCAATGGCGAGTCACGCTGGGAGGAACAGTTTCTGCCTACACCTCTTCGAATTGATGATAAAATTCGCGCTCAAAAGGTAACTTGACCATTCAATTAAATATTAAGGATGATTTGAGTACGATTCTACAGCAGTGTTACCCAAATTTCACTTCTTTTATCGTCTGTATCATGGTGAATGTTCTGAAGAGCTGTTTGGCACTGTCTCCACAGTTTCACAGTAGCAACCATCCCGGCAAGAACGAAGAAGTTCGAAAGTTCCTATTTTTGTCGTACTGTGAAGATGTGGAATCGTCTCCCAGCCAGTGTGTTCCCTTCCTCTTATGACATGGGGTCCTTCAAACGAGGCGTGAAGAAGCACTTTTGCAGGTCGGCATGATAGCGATGACTGCCATTGCTATTTAACATTGACAGTCGCCGCTGTTTATAGACTGTACTGTACTTTCCATCAGGTACAGTGCACTCATTTTGCTGAACCAGTTTAAAAAAAAAAAAAGCTTCTTACATTAATTTAATTTATTTACTGGTGGTAATTTACAATGTATTATCTGCAAAATTAGATCTATTTTATCTACCAGAAACTATGGGTAAAATTTCGAAGAATAAATAAACAATTATTCGCATTCAAATGCCAGTTGATCAATAACACATTTTACTAGTTTGAGTGGTGATTGCTAAAACAGCTATGTGACTCGATTCATTTGAAACATTGCGATATAATTCTTACGGTGAATACTTTTCATGATGATTTCTTTGTTTACTTTAATAACAGCATACCACAGCAACAGTTAAATTATTCTCAATAAATATTTATTTATGTTAGTCGATGTTGAGACACATTAATACTTGCAAACAATTGGCGGAGTCGCGGTGTCAACGAGTTTCATATTACATTTTAAGTGTGCAAGTTATTTCAAATATAGCTCTCAATTGGGAATCGAACAATTACATCGATTCAATTGATTGTTGTCACTCGGAGCATCTCAGTATGAGCGTTACATGACAGAATTGACGTAACAAATGATTTACTTTACGTGTAATGTAAATTATTTATTTATATACTGTATTCTTCATTAAAACTAAAGTTGAGATCAAAGTATATCGACTCCAGGATACAACAACCTTGTAGATGAGAATGCGTTCTGCGCTGCAACAGAGAACTGTGGACACCCAGCGAGTGTTGAAACTAGAAGTAAACTAAACTGATAACGATCACGATGCAGTTTTAGATAGATAGTTTTAGATAGATAATAAGTTATTTATAACGTAATTTATAGTACTATTCTACATAATCATATTTAATATAATAAAGTCTGTTAAGTCGTAATTTTATCAAAAACAAATAATGTTGTCGCCAAACTAATTCATTTTACAATGAAGCAGTAAAGAGATTAGCAAATATTTCGCTGGTGGTGTGCCGCGGCTATCTTTATCTTTATATAGCTTCTTAAATCATCATGAAGCCTACATTGTAATTTTTTACTGGTAGTTATCACATTAATGCACCGGGAAACCGGCTTGTAAACCATTTATCTATTATTCTTATGATGTTGAATTAGTTATGATACCTCAAGCAAGTTGTAACGTATCTATTGTTAGTGTGACATCATTTTCACTGCGGATTTCAGAGGCCCGACAATGAATATCTGCACGAGAGGAATATCTAGAAGTTTCGGTGCGATATCAATCAACGCACAATTATCACAATTCGCGTGCAGCGCGATTCCTCATGTGCCTGATTACTTTTAATTATAACAGTCGTACCTTCGATGGGACAGAGCTTTTAGAGATTTTATTAAAATGTTATTTTTGGCAATAAATCTTCTAGTAGATTATTACTGCCATTATTGACTATGATATTACAAGTTTCTAGTGATCATTTCAATGTTCTAACAAGATGGTGGCCCTCTTGTTAGAATTTTTCAGGTAGCTTTGTGGCGACGCAGAATCTATGCTTGCTTGCGCACAATAATTAAACTATATTACATAAAACACCACCAACATTACAAAATATAGAACCAAATAAAACAAGATTATGAATATAATATAAAATGCACTATACGATATTCCAAGATCCCGCCAAAAACTCCCTTTTAAAGACTTAGTTTTTTTAGATATATAAATAAAGTTCTGTTGTGGTGACAAATTTAGAAAGGGCATTTGTTATCATTACATAGTATAAGTTCCCTATCCCGTCTGTCTGTTCGCGATAAACTCAAAAACTACTGAACCGATTTTCATGCGGCTTTCACCAGTGGATAAAATGATTCATGAGGAACGTTTTGGTATAATTTGTCAAAGATTTCTTTATAATCAGGGCGGGACAACGTCTGCCGGACCCGCTAGTAATTGTATATGTCATATGATTTAGTCTTTAATTATAATACTCTAAAAAAGTATTGAAATAAATGTATTATAAATAATGTTGATTGTATAGCCACGCAGAGGGTTAAAGTACAAGAGACTTAAAGGATGACAAGTATTGTACGAGCTCTAGTACGAGAACTATTGTCGAGCAATTGAATTCAATTTTACTTTGCGATCATGTAATAACATAGTGTGCGGATTCTGTTTAGAAGTATGGCATGTACGTTGCTATATCATATATGAAGAGTATGTAGATAATTGTGCAGTGACATATATTTAGAGTAAAACTTCATATTCTATACTGGTAGTTGGTAAATGAAGAATGTTCTGGAACACACAGATAGAGGCACGCTTGAGCAAGCTGATGCTATGTGGCGCCACGCTGCGGCAGGTGGCGGAGGTGTTTGAGTCTGAGATTGAGGCGGGACTGTGCCAGAAACCTTCCAGTCTGCAAATGGAAAACACTTATGTACCGGAGCTCACTGATGGAACAGGTAAGAACAGAAAACTAAATAACACCAAGATATCAATTACTCAATCGCACGCGTCTTTTTAAATCGTATTAAAGAATTATAGAATTGTGAGACTATGTACAATTACAGAAACGCTCTTTAAAGACAATTGGAAGTACGACGCGCACGCCACTAAAAGTAAGATGTAACGTGTAAATTAGATATATAAATACTAACAGCGTGCCAAATGAGGTTTGTCATCAGCAACATGTTTGGAACCCTAACCCACGATATAATTACCTCAGTGCTCATTTACACTGTATAAGGAACTAATGAAATAATAACTTAAAAAAGATTTTGTGACTATACAAAAAAAAAAAACGCTTGTCTGTTTCGCAAAAAAATGTATTATGGAACTCTTTACGTAATACATTTATAATCTAAGATCCTATTAGGAAGACCTCTATATCATTAAAGTTATTAATAATTATAATGTTGAATTGTAAACAGTAAGCTGATAATTTTTTCTCTTATTAAAAATAAAGAACGACTTGAAATCTTGCTAAATTTATGCAGACAAAGTCGCGGGTAACAGCTAGTCTAAAATAGAATAACCTCAATTACTATTTATAAGGTTCGCTATCTACCAGTGAAAGTCCCGTGAAAATAGATCTAACCGTTTTTGTGATAGCACAGCGGGCGAAGCCATGGTTAACGGCTAGTATAACCTAAAATTACCTAAATTACTTTTTGTAAAGTTAGCTTTCTGCCAGTGAAAGTCTCGTGAAAATTGGTCTAACCGTTCTGGAGAAAGCACTGTAAGCGAAGCCACGGTTAACAGCAAGTATACACTAAAATTGCCTAAATTATTTTTTGTAAAATCAGCTATCTACCAGTGAAAGTTTCGTGAAAACCGGTCTAACCGTTGTGGAGATAGCACTGCGGGCGAAACCACTGTTAAGAACTAGTATAAATTAAAATTGTTTAAATTACTTTTTGTAAAGTCAGCTATCTGCCAGTGAAAGTTTTGTGAAGATCGGTCGAACCGTTTTCGAGATAGCACTGCGAGCGAAGCCACGGTTAACAGCTAGTATAAACTAAAATTGCTTGAACTACTTTTTATAAGGTCAGATATCTGTCAATAAAAATTTTGTGAATATCAGTCTAACCGTTTTGAAGATAGTACTGCGGGCGAAGCCACGATTAACAGCTAGTGTAAATTAAAATAAACTAAATTACTTTATATAAGGTCAGCTATCTGCCGGTAAAAGTCCAGTGAAAATCGGTTGAACCGTTTTGGAGATAACATTGCAGACAAAGCCGCGGTTAATAGCTAGTCTAATTTAGAGTAGCCTAAGTAACCCGCTGTAATTTCAGCTATCTGCCAGTGAAATTCTTGTGAAAATCGGTTCAGCCGTTTCGGAGATTAGCTGGAACAAACAGACAGACAGACAGACCGACAACAATTTTAAAAATTGCATTTTTGTTATCAGTAGCGTGTATACTTTCGTACCCTAACAGTAATTTTTTTTTATTCTGATATTGCATACAGACGCTTCATTTTGATAATATGTATAGAAGACTAGTTGGCCCGTGCAACTTCGACTGCACCAAATCGGTTGTCACTAATTTCAAGTGTATTTTAAACGCAAAAAAACTTAAAATATTTAAAACCCGATTGCAGCGACACCTGCCGTTTCCAATTGTGAATACAAACTATTCAGAGACTCGCAGAAACATATACTCAGTTTGTATGTAAGAAATATTTTTTAAACTAAGCCTAGAACCCGTTCGCAACATCACATACCGGGTTCAACTAAGATGAAAACTAACATATATTGCCGATAAATGTCTTCCAAGTACCCCTTGGGTTGCTCCTGTGCCACTCACCTCAGCGCCCGTTCCCTATTCGCGTAGAGCCAGCGGCAGTGACAACGTAATAATTTTGCGGGCTTATTGTTTATATTTCGCATTAGCTTCAGACTAACTTCATCAATTAACACACTGTAAAAATAAACTCTCACTACATTCAATTTCCTTTTAGATTTAGTATATAGAATTTGTAAAGTATACCTGAAATCTGCATGCAAACTTAATCTTGTCAAATTTATTTTATTTTTGAAATTAAGGTTATTATTATTTTGTAAATGGTAGAGCCACGTTGAAGCTATTACTGGTCTCAGTATGAATGGGTCGGCTCACCCCGGGTAGTACCACCCTTTCACAGAAAACTGACGCGAAGTAACAGTACTTGCATTGTTGTGTTTCGTCCGGTCAGTGATCAATGGTCAGTCATCTCCCCCCCTATAACACAGACTGGCAACGCACTTGCAACTCCCTTGTTGTTACAACTGTCTATGGACGGTTGTGATCACTTAACATCAGGTGACCCACTTGTTCGTTTGCCTTCTATGATATAAAAAAGAAACCTTTTTGGCTGAGCTAAACTTAGATATATGGTGACGCGAAAATTTTTGGTGAGAGTTATTAGTATTTTAATTATAATTTTATTTGAAACCGTTCAAGCAGTGCAAGTCATATTATAGAATGTTTGCTGCTTTCAATTACAATTCTCGTGTTTAATTATTGCAAATATATATTTGCCAAAAAAAAATTTAAAATCGGATCAGTAGTACCAAGAATTCCCCGAAAACAAAACTGTACCTCTCTTTATAATATTAGTATAGATATAACATAATATAATGATTGCAAGCACCTCAACTAATTATTTTAATCGTAGATTCACAAACCTGTACCCAACTACTTCTAGACTCAACAATATTTAGAAAACTAATTTTATCTAATATCAAAACGACACACCTACTGATAGAACTCTAATTGAAGTTCTTCTTCTACAATGTAATGTAACTATTATCTAGGTTTATGTTTTCGGATAAAATCTTGTCCTCTTTGTTTAGCAGCGCCATCTCTAGTTACATTTTTGATGTGAAACATGGAAATGTAACGTAACTTGACTTAATTTTTGGCTGCCTCCGCGCTGTGTGCCATACAGATTATTTTGTTACTATATGTCAAGACATGAACAGGTGAAGTTGTATGTCAGAAATGTTTATCTCAAAATTTCAAGTTTATAAGTAAGTACATAAAATATATAAGGAAACATTTTTACATACGGAAACATTTTTTACATAACAACATATTAGTAACAGTTTCGTTTATACATATTTTTCAACTTTGTCGACATGGTATTATTGAAGTGAACTTTCTTTACAATCGTTATAGTTTGAAAATCAATGAAAAGAGAATGCTTCATGATAAAGAGACAAACACACACACAATAGAATTTAGCCTATCTATTAAATTTTATACGTCTAATTCAACTGACTGATAATTACACATGAAAACGTCATGTTGCCGTAGCGCAATTATAACGTATTGTCCATTTGCATTATACGGACCGAAGAAGACGTCGGTTCGGAACCCAACGGTAATATATTTTTATTTGTTTTTTTTTAAGAAGCATAGGGAGATCAAATATGGCTTAAATGTTTAGCTAATCTGTCTGCTACATATAGCACAAAGAAAATTTACTAAAATCCGTCAAGAATATCCTAGATGTAGCTTTATAATATTAGTTAGAACTGTATGAAGTTTCGTCAAAATTGGTTCAGTACTTTCAGACTGATACGTGTTCACAGAGACAGACTGACAGACAAAAATTGTAAAAGGATTATTTTTGGCTTCTATATCGATAAAAAAGTCTACCCCGATTATAATTTTCAAAATATATTTAATGTACAGATTTGGCCTTGTTACAGTTTTATTATATGTAATAATTAGCTGTCCCCCGCGGCTCCGCACGCGTTTTTTTTAAATGTATTAAAGAAATGTAAAATTGTAAGTAGGTGTGTACATTACAGAAATGCTTTTTCAAAAACATTTGTAACTACGACACGCACTTCATCTACTGTAACATGTAACGTGTACATTATATCATTATGTGAATACCAATAGTATATCGAAGCCCATCCGGATTTATCATCAGCAAGATACCTGGAACTTTAACCTACTATATATCATCCTCAGTGCTCACTAACACTAGGTATATAAGAAAGTAATGAAAATTTTAAGCTATACGTTATCGAACAATATGTGCTAAATCTTTTATTATATAGATATAATATGCCCATATTGTCGATATAATTAAGTTTTTCTTATACGTTACTATAATCACTGAGTTATGTAGACGCAAGCGCGGTAAATAAAACAAAATGGCCACCAAATTGACCAAAAAGATAACATAATTTAAATTACATACAAACATATGACTTACAATTATGTATATTTATTCTTAAAGTCCAGTAAAGCGCATGTCTCATACGCTTGTTTACAATAAACAATATATCTTTGATAAATTTCACACGGACGAATGTCGGTACGGTAACAGTTCAACAAATAAATATGTCACTCGCTATAACTTCGGATATCTGCCAGTAAAATTCCCGTTAAAACAAGTCCAGCCTTTTCGGACATAACCCCGAACAAAGAAACAAACAGACAGACAAAAATAAAAATATAAAATACCGACAGGATTAAAAATTTTTTTTTTGTTATATGTAGCCATATCCATTCTCCAAAAAGTTTTTATTTTAATTTTACATACACACATTTTATTTTTATAATACGTAATAGATTACAAATAATAAATTGGAAACAAAACAAACGTAGAATAAACATTTTCAATAGAAACAACAAACTTTAAAAATGTTTGCGATAGAAACTTACCACGTTACCATGGCAACGTATATAATACTAACGCTAATACGCAGCTAAAAGGAAAAAACATATTAACATTCTTCATCGGTGCTCTGCTCCTATTGGTTTTTGTTTGTTAATATATAGCTTATAGCCTTCCTCGATAAATGAGCTATCTAACACCGAAATCATTTTTCAAATCGGACCTATAGCTCCTGAGATTAGCGCGTTCAACCATACAAACAAACAAACAAGCAAACAAACTCTTCAGCATTATACGTTAGTATAGATAGATATGGATTACCCCTATACAAAACGAAAAACACAAAGTTTTTTATTCAGTCTGTAAATACAACGGCTAAGTAAAATTACATTCTTTTATTTTCAAATATTTGACACTATGATGACCGATTTTTTATTGTGTATATGGTTGTTACTATCCAGACCTTAATTTCTTTGATCAACTTCAAATATCTTACCGTGTGCCGAAGAGTGACTGGAATGTATTAAAATATTTCTTTACGGGCTGTAAACCTAATGTTTTTGAAAGTGTAGACTAGATACTAATTAGTTGCGAAGCGGGTTCACATTAAGAATTTATGTACTTGTCCTATGTATGAAAAGAAAGAAAGTAATGTTGTCAAATTACAATTGTTTAATCCCTCGGCGTAGAGCCCTTGAGTACGCTGCCCGCGCCATACAGTGGCACACAATCTTACATCACTGCAACAACATTACACATGTCACTTCCACATGCACGCATACATGCCTACACATGAAAGTGGAACGGTTTTATTTTTTTCCCTTATCAAACTGAAATAGTTTAGAAAAAATTATCCGACACAAAATACATATAGGAGTTGTTGAGGTATGTATGCTTGCTTGGTACACATATATGTTTCAATAACTCATATAAGTATGAATATTAGGTCTTTACCTATGAAATTGTCGTTTTGTATGAAAAAATTTAAACGAATTTTTTTCATGTATTTTTTATTTGTATTAATCGAAGTAATCACTCATGCAATCAATGCATCTTTGCCAACGCAGTGGCAGTTTATTGATGCCCTTCTTAAAGAAATCAGCTGGACGGGAGGCAACAAATTCTTCAAAGGCATTTTGTACTGCCTCTCGGGTATTGAATTTTTTTCCCGCCAAGGAGTTATCCAAATTCTGGAAAAAGTAGTAGTCTGTAGGGGTAAGGTCTGGTGAGTAGGGCGGATGACGGAGAACTTTCAACCCCAGTTCTTGCAACTTGGAGACCGTCTGCTATGCAGTATGAGGTCGCGCGTTGTCGTGCAGGAGAAGCGGAGACGAGCGATTGACCAATGCTGGTTGGAGATGTGCCAGCTTCTCCATCATTGTGTTCAGTTCTTCACAGTACATATCTGCAGTAATGCTCACCCCGTTTGGTAAGAAGCTGTGATGAATCACACCGGCGCTAGACCACCAAACAGTGACCATCACTTTTCTAGGGGTAAGTTTTCGTTTAGGGCATTGTTTAGGTGCTGAACCAGGATCCAACCAACTTGCTGAGCGCTTGTGGTTATCAAACAGAATCCATTTTTCATCGCAGGTAACAATGCGGTTCAAAATTCCTTCATTTGTGTGTCTGTTGAGCAGTGCAAGGCACGTCTCGACGCGTACTTCGCGCTGGCGATTATTGAGTTTGTGGGGCACCCATTTGTCAAGCTTTTTTACCTTGCCAATTTGACGCAAATGGACCAATATTGTTTTGACGCTAACGTCGAAAGCTGCTGCTAATTCAGCCGTAGATTGTGTATCATCAGCTTCCACAATCGCCTTTAATTCGTCATTGTCGACCAAAGTCTTCGGACGACCGCGAGGTTCATTTTTCAGGTCGAAATTCCCAGAACGGAAGCGAGCAAACCAATAACAGGTGGTGCGTTGGTTTGTAGTGTTAGCTCCGTAAACGTCGTTGATGTTGCGTGCCGCTTGTGCCGCGTTGCTGCCACGACGGTACTCATATTCCATAATTACTCGAATTTTTAACGTATTCATGATTACAAAAAAGATTGAAATGCGATGAAAATGTAACACTAATCAATAAACAAATGACTACTTTTGGAAAAAGAATTTCATGTTTTTAAAATAAAATTAATTTGAAATTAGAATTCGTAGCCAAACAAAAATTATTTTGATTTGAAATGGCCAGTACTGCAGAACGGCAATTTCATAGGTAAAGACCTATTATTTAGCTTAACTCAGATAGGTCGCGAATTGCATGAGCCAGGCAACAACCCAAGCCGAGGTGTACAGTGCACCCTTGAGATGGTTATCAAATAAAATCGGCTGAGTGCATTAAGCGCTCGCCTTAGTAGTCCGGTGAAGCTGTTAAGACCTTGCTAGGTCGATAGCGTAATCAGTTCGAGAAAAAAAAAACTCTCTAAACTAAAATCGAACTTATTATTAACTAGCTGTACCTGCAGATCCGCACGCGTTTTTTTAAATTGTATTAAAGAAATATAAAATTGTGAGACCATGTACAATTATAGAAATGCTCTTTAAAAACAACTGTATGTACGACACGGACGCCACCTACAGTGCCATGTAACGTATACATTAGATATATAAATGCTAACTGTGTCAAATGAAGTTTATCATCAGCAACATATTTGGAACCTTAACCCACCATGTAACTACCTCAGTGCTCACTTACACTGTATAAGGAACTAATGAAACAATGACTTAAAGATGTTATTATGATGATATAATATGCCCATGTTTTCAATAAATAATACGTTTATGGTCTTTTTATTTTATTATTTTAGAAAGACCCCTTCTATCTTCAAATTTCCTATTAATAATTATAATGTTGAATTGTATACAATGAATAAGCTGACCTCTTGAAATCTCGCATAAATATAAATCACGGAATAAAACTTTACATTTGTCTAAGCAGTTTTTAATATTCGACAATTCAAATATTGCTCATTGAACTCGATACAATATTCTTATGTGTTATTATGGTTACCGAGTTAAGTAGACGAAAGCGCGGTAAATAAAACAAAATGGCCGCCAAAATGTCCAAAAAGACAATATAATTCAAATTACATACATAGATACAGATATATGAATTTCAATTATATTTATTCTTGGAATCCAGTAAAACACACATCTTATGCACATGTTTACAGTGAACAACATATTTTTGCTAAATTTCATGCGGACGAAGTCGCGGGTATTAGATAGTCTAAAATAGAATAACTTAAATTACTTCCTATAAGATCAGATATCTGCCAGTGAAAGTTCCGTGAAAAAATTGGTCAAACCGTTTTGGACATAGCACTGCGGGCGAAGCCACGGTTAACAGCTAGTCTAAATTAAAATAGACTAAATGACTTTTAATAATGTCCGCTATCTGCCAGTGAAAGTCCCGTAAAAAACGGTTGAACCGTTTTGGAGATAGTACTGCGGGCAAAACCACGGTTAACAGCTAGTATAAATTAAAATTGCTGAAGTTACTATTTATAGGGTCAGTTATCTGTCAGTGAAAGTTTTGTGAAGATCAGTCTAACCGTTTTGGGTACAACGTTGCAGGCGAAGTCACGGTTAACAGCTAGTGTAAATTAAAATTATTTTAATTACTTTTTATAAGATCGGCTATCTGCTAGTAAAAGTTCCGTGAAAATCAGTCCAACCGTTTAGAAGACCGCATCGCAGACAAAGCCGCGGTTAACAGCTAGTCTAATTTAAAGTACCCTAAGTAACCCGCTGTAATTTTTTCTATCTGCCAGTGAAATTCCCGTCAAAATCGGTCTAGCCGTTTCGGAGATTAGTCGGAACAAACAGACAGACAGACAGACAAAAATTTTAAAAATTTCATTTTTGTTACCAGTAGCGTGTAGACTTTCGTACCCAATCGGTTGAAAAATTTTATTTTGATATTACATACAGACACTTCATTTTTATTATATGTATAGAAGATCATGATCTTTTTATATCGATACATTACTGGGGTAAGTTTCTCTTCAGTATGCATTATTCACCATAAGCTAATGAACAATCTTGTTATATACTTAGTCTGGCCATAAATACTGTTACAATTAAAAATAAACAAAATATTACATTTGAATTTGGAATCTGTCATTTTTATATGATTATTCATTGAAATTTTATCATTTTGGCGCCAATACATTGTACAATATTTTGCGATATTAAAATGGGGTAGGGTGATAAAGAGAACCGAATCGCTGTGATTGCATTAAACAAAGTAGGTATAGAGCCAAATGCAATATTTAAAACTCTCCATACGCTTGGTATTAGTGAAATGTTTGTGTACCGGGCTATTAATAGGTACAATGAGACCTCCTCTGTTTGTGACAGAAAAAGATCTGGCCGTCCATGTAGTGTTCGTACGAAAAAGGTGGTCAAAGCAGTAAGGGAAAGAATTCGGAGAAATCCTGTCCGAAAGCAAAAGATTTTATCTCGAGAGATAAAGATATTACCTAGAACCATGCCGCGTATTTTAAAAGATGATTCAGGACTTGCAGCCAATAAGAGACGTACTGGTCATTTCTTAACTGATAATTTAAAAAAGAATAATAAACTATCCAACTTCAGTGATGGTTTGGTGGGGTTTATTAGCTATGAAGGAGTGACTGAGCTTTTGTGAGAAAGGTATCAAAACATCGGCACAAGTGTATCAAGATAGCTTCTTGAGAAGGTAATGAAGTCCCTTAACTACACCATGTTCAATAACCAAGACTGGTCCTTCCAGCAAGACTCGGTACCGGGTCATAAAGCTCGGTCTACGCAGTCTTGGTTGGAAACGAACGTTTCGGACTTCATCAGACTTGAAGACTGGCTGTCGTCTAGTCCCGATCTTAATCCGCTGGATTATGATTTATGGTCAGTTTTAGATAGTACGGCTTGCTCTAAACGCCATGATAATTTGGAGTCCCTAAAACAATCCGTACGATTGGCAGTGAAGAATTTTCCCATGGAAAGAGTGCGTGCTTCTATTGATGGCCTCAATGTTGAAAAGACTGTATTGCAGCCAATGGAGACCACTTCGAATAAGCTTTTTATATTATAAATTGTTTTATATTTATGTATTAAACTAACACACTGTAAAAGTAATAAATGTTATTTGCAATAGAAAACATTTTTTTCTTTGTTTCAGTATTTATGGCAAGACTAGGTAAATTCCTGTCTACAAATTATTCAGAAACTAGTTGTACATATCTCCAAATTCCAATACTCAAAAAAATTATTGATTTTCAGAGGAAGGCTCATTTCTAGCATTGGATTTGGGTGGAACGAAATTTCGAGTTTTATTATTGGAGCTGAAGGCGGGGAAAGTAATGCGGGATATGGTCAAGCTGTATGAGATAAGGTTAATATAACTTTATACTTACCATTGTGTTTTGCTTGATAAGAATATAATTTTCGTTTGCACTATTAAAAAGACTTGTTTGATTTATTATTCATATTTTCTTCGGTATCGATAGTTTACATTTTTAGACAAGTATAGAAACATGTTTATAGAGTGCAAAAGTAAATCCTTAACAAATGTAAGTCCGATTAAGTTAAAGGGATGGTTAAATGGAATTTTATGTATTTTAATAAAATAACTATTTAGTAAAATAAGATTGAATTGGCATATCGTATATAAATCGTATCTCAATGGTACTACGAAACCTGATGGGTTCTTAACTATCTGTACGAAACTATTGGAGCTCGGTTTGGGATATGTCGTCGCACCTAATAGCCCCGACCTTGAGAACTTGCACCACTGGATTATCATTTATTTCGTTGTTTACGAAACTTTTTAAATGATAAAAATACATTATTAATGATAACCTCACATAGCACTCTGTTAACATTTACGCTGATAAGTTTACTGAATTTTTTTTTGAGAAAAACAAATACATTTTTTATAGGTACTGTTTTATTCCACGTTATAAAAGTAAAACTACTTTCTTACGAACTGTAATGTTTATCTATCCATACAAAAATAAATACAAATTAGTACTGTTTGACTCAACCCTACATTCGAAACTACTGAAGATATGATTATGCTGTTTTATTTCTTAAAATATTGTACTCTCTGTATGTTCAAAGGACAAGTAGCAGTCCATTCAAAATAACTATAAAAATTAGTTCACCGTTATATTATACAGAACGTATTTCACAGAATAAGAAGACAAAACATACAGAGAACCATTGTGAATTCCTCTGTGAAATATATCTGTTTTCATACTTTGTAGGATTTAGCGTTTGACCACGATCTCATCTGTTGTTAAGTGACGACCTGCTCTGAGATGGTAAACACGATAAGCTTAGAGGAGGGACTGGCTCTCGAGTGCAGCTGCCGGAACACACCGACAGGTGCTTGGCGATAGATTTTCAACTTGAGGGTGGTACCTAACTAGACGGACTTAGAAAAAGCCTATGGTTTCATCACGTTATGTTTGCCTTCATCGAAAGCTCCGAGTCAGTTGCTATGATTCGACTCTACGTCCATCGACACTGTGTCCGAATACTCTATCAACTAAGCCATCATCGTTTAAAAATATGTTTTTCAAAACTCTGGTTAAGGAAAATTCAGCAGTGCAGCACATTAGGCGCTAAATGCAATGCAATTGGAATATAATATCTGCATATACTCGTATATCAAAGTGTGCAGCGTGCTATGACCATAACGAGAACGTGCACTCACTATTCACTGAATGTCCGCAGCAGTGGTGCTGAACACAATTATGTGACATTTGCGATTCTCGTATAAAAGTCGTATTTACTTTTGAACTCTGGTACTCAGAACGAAATATGTTGCAACGAATGTAACTGTCACTTGTATGCACGGGTATTTGTAAGTATCTGTGGATTTATTTTTAATTATGTGAGTTATCTCATAATATAATAAACATACACCACATTTAGTGCAGAATCCGCTGACAGCGAATAAGTTCGTTTTCTCATTATATTAATATTGTGAATTATGTTCCAGCGAGAAGCTCCGGCTCGGTCCAGGAGAGGAACTGTTTGACTTTCTGGCGGAGTGTGTACACGATTTCGTTTGCTCAGAAGGAATAGAGAACGGCACATTTTCACTAGGTAATCAATAACTTCGATCATGATAACACAACAAGCGTTTTACCATACAATAAAACGCATATTAGTTTATGTACCTTATTCGAAGTTTATTTATGAAAAACGTTTCTGTCTGCGAGCCCTCTTTTGACACTAGTATCGACTTCTGGTCAAGTACTTAACATGTCTCACTCCGCCATGGCAGAATTGCGCGTCTAAGTGACGCCATATTTTTCCTTTGCATTCCTGTCAATGGTATTTACTGTTAATGAGAGCGCGCAGGCGGGATACAAAAGTTTCTATGTCATAAATGAGCTTCAAAAAAATCCATTTTCAGGGTTCACGTTTTCGTTCCCGATGCGGCAACATTCGATATCGTCAGGTGAACTGATCACGTGGACGAAGAGCTTCAACTGTAGTGGTATGGACGGTGTGGACGTGGCTGCGCTCCTGCAACGGTTCCTCGCCGCCAGGGGTCTAGACATCACCGTGCGAGTGCTGCTCAATGACACCACGGGAACTTTGGTCGCTGGGGCGTACCTAGACCGTTCTGTTGGGGTAAATTCACTAGCTAATTTAGAGCAACTACTAAGGTACTTTTTGTAATTTATAACGGGCAACATACATGTAAATAATACTACATAAAAAACAACATAGTTCTTAGAAAACAATCCGCTCCGTCGCCCACTGAGGAGGTATACAAATAATTTTAGGACAGTAAATAGAGTAATCAAAATAAACGAATGATAGTTGATTAGTAAGATTCAACTTAGAATATAGTAAGAAGTTAAAATAAAAATTAAAAGCAACAGACAATCCAAGCAATCTAATCATACCACGGTTACCACTCAATAACAAAATAAGATATAGATTTAGTTCATGATACAATACTCTGTTTTATGGTTGTTATAAACAAAGCTGGCGAGTTTGCAAAAATATCAATTTCTATAAAATTATTGTTATATAATTTAGTGATTCTATATAATGGTGCTCGCTGACTGGTATTTTATTTTGTTGAATATGTGTGGGAAACAGATCGGTGTGATCCTGGGTACGGGTTCAAACGGCTGCTACATGGAGCGTGCGTCCCGCGTGCAGCACTGGGAGCGCTCGCACGACCTCGTCGAGGATGTCTGCATTGACATCGAGTGGGGAGCCTTCGGGGATAATGGCTGCCTTGACTTTCTGCGCACCGAGTTCGACGATGAAGTCGACTCCAAGTCCTTGCTTGTCAACTCCTTTACGTGAGTCTCTGTTTCTCACAAATGATAATGATGTCGATGGTCATTGATTAACACGAGAACTAACGTTCACCAGTTTCGAGAAGTATATCGGTGGCAAGTACTTGGGCGACTTGTTGTCGTCAGCGCTAGGGGTGCTCGCGCGCGACGGGTTGTTCCCTGCCGAACCAACGTTTGGGTATCTGCAGACGGCACATGTCAGCATGTTTGAACAGTAAGTCTATGTCTAACCTAACATATATTTTATTCTCAACCCAATGCTTTACGTAAATTATGTGTAAAGAGTTATATGTTCCAAATGTTGTACATACAAATCCTAAGGTTTTTATGCCACATAAGAAAAAATAATTTCAACCATTTTTATGAAAAGAATATTCTGTTCTTTCGGTTATATCCCTGAGCTACTAGGAGACTGAAAATATTTTTATATCTCTTCATAAACATACATATAAGAAACGAATTTAAATAACATTTTATAACTTTACACGTAATCAGGATACATGTTTTGTGTGTTATATTCATAGATAGGATCACTATGTGTGCTTGTGTTTATATGCCTATGTATAGAGTAAATAACAACGTAGTAGAATCACATTTTTGAATTTTGCTTTGAGTATTACTATTGTTTTATTTTTCTCTTTTCAACTGTCTCACACTAGATCTCACTACTTGTAGGCGGTAGAGCTACGCTGAAGCTATTCTGGTTTCAGCATGAATAGGTCGGCTCGCCTGGGGTAGTACCACCCGACCCACAGACACACCCACGTCAAGTAACAGTGCTTGCATTCCTTTTTGCATCAATTTCTGTTAAATAAAGACTTATCTATCTATACTAATATATAAAGCTGAAGAGTTTGTTTGTTTGTTTGGTTGAACGCTATGATCTCAGGAACTACCAGTCCGATTTGAGAAAATTCTACGGTTTTAGATAGCTCATTTATCGAGGAAGGCTTTAGGCTATATATCCTCACGCTAAGACTAATAGAAGCAGAGCACCAATGAAAAATGTTTCAAAATCGGGCACTTTTTTCCTTTTGAGAGATTTCGTTAGCCTTAGTATTATATACGTTGCCATGGTAACGTGGTAAGTTTCTATCGCAAACATTTTCAAAGTTTATTTTGTTTTCCTATGCAAAAAGCTTATACTACTGTTATTTCCAATTTTTTATTTGTTCTCTATTACGTATTATAAAAATAAAGTTTGTGTATGTACAATTAAAATAACAACTTTTTGATGAATGGCTTTGGCTAAAAGTAACAAAAGAATATATTTTTGTAATATTGTTGGTATTTTATATTTTGTTTGTTTGTTCCGGGTTATGTCCGAAACGGCTGGACCTATGTTAACGGGAATTTTACTGGCAGATATCCGAAATTATAGCAGTTGACATATTCTATTTTATTTGTTGATCTGTTACCCGTGCATTCGTCCATGTGAAATTTATTAAAAATATGTTGTTTATTGTAAACAATCGAGTGAGACGTGTGCTTTACTGGACTTTAAGTACATAATTGGAAGTCATATTTATTTATTTAATAAAAACTTCACAGCACAATCATGATATTTTAAAAACATATGAATATAATTACAGAGTGCCAATTATGAAGTAATGCGTTTTACATTTCATGTATGAGAGGTTACGTGTATGAGTTTATTTACTATATTGTATAATAATTAATTTTGCGCGTGCACGCGGCCGCCTTGTATGTGTATCATGTGCGTGTGTGATGTGTGTAAGTGTATGTGTGTGTGTGGTTGTTGTTTGTAAGTTTTTGTTTTATTTTTCCTGTATGACACCTGATTCTAATTTTGTGCGAACCGACTTAAGAAACTGATTCCGACTTAGGTGAAAAATATCAATGTTATTGAAATATTGATTGTACTCTGTAGTGCATCTATAAATGATGGAATTTTGAGCATAACTATGCTTTACGACAGGAATTGTGAACAAAGTGGAGTTTCTGATAATTTTGCTGGGCACTCTAAAATTTAATTTGCTTAAAAGTTCTGACCTATCTATACATGAATTAACAAGATCGTACAGAAATTTCATATCGTTCATAGTTCGGCGGTACTTTAGTGATAACATGTTATATAACTTTAAGTTGTTCTTATACTCACAGGGTTCCTTCTTACTTTTGAAATTGAGGTATTTTAAAAACTTATGTTGTATATTTTCCAACCTGTTGCTATATGTAGTAAAAGCAGGACACCATATGGACGATGCATATTCTAGGCTACTTCTAACGTAAGAAAAGTAAAGAATTTTGAGTGGTAGAGTTTTAAAAAATGGTTTTGTGACTCTGAATATGAATCCTAACATTTTGATGGCTTTTTGATGAACGAAATCATAATGATAATTATAAAGAAGCTTGGAGTCCATCATTACAACTAGGTTTTTCACACAATTTACACGTTGAATTGGTAAGCGATTTAACGTATAGCTATAATTAATTTGCCGCAGTTTACGTGTGAAAGTTATAGCGTTACATTTATTTATGTTAAGATCTAATTGATTTAATTCACAGTAATCACAGAGTCGATTTAGATCCTCCTGCATTAGGTAGCAGTCGTCAATACCACGGACTACTTTGAAAATTTTTGTGTCATCTGCATACATTAGATATTTTGAATGTTGAAAACAGGTAGATATATCAGAGACGTATATATTAAACAACAACGGCCCGAGATGTGATCCCTGGGGAATGCCTGAGGGAATTCTTTCAAAGCGTGAGATATATATTCCTACTCGCACTGCTTGATGTCTACTACGGATATAAGATTGGAACCATCTCAATAAGTCACCGTGTACACCGATGTTTAATAGTTTTTGAACCAAAATATCGTGATTTATTCTATCAAAACATTTGGAATAGTCGGTGTACACAGCATCCACCTGGAAGCCCTGATTCATTCCCTTCGCTATATGGTCTGATTATATTGCTAAATTAGTTAGGGTCGACCTTCTTTTCATAAACCCATGATGAGCCGCGGGAATGGACATTGCTAAAAAATTGTATATCTGATGGTGGACTAATAACTCAAATAATTTACTGAATACTGAAAGCAATGAAATTGGACGGTAGTTTTCTACGTTAGACCTTGATCCTGATTTGTAGATTGGTGTTATAAATGCCTCTTTCCATTTACTTGGAAAAATACCGGAACATAGGGATTTATTAAATAATACAGTGAGAGGGACGACCAAGGCATCACAACATTGTCTAACGAAAAACGAAGGTATGTTATCTGTTCCTGCTCCTTTATTGCAATCAATTAATTGTATGTATTTGTGCACTAATCCTGGAGTTAAGACTAGTGAACTCATACTGCTTAAAGAGTTAGTACTAGAGCAATAATTCATAGGATATTGAGTGACTTGTATAAACAGAGTGGAAAAAATCTAAAAATAAATTGCACATTTCCTCGCCATTATTTGCAGATAACATGCCATAATTTACTTGTGCGGGGAGAGAATGAGATGTTTTTAATTTTTTTACATAACTCCAAAAGACCTTAGGGTTATTTTGAATTGAGAATTCACAATTCTTTATGTATTGTAGCCAACAGAAGTTCTGCATTTTTTTAAACCGTCTTCTTAGGAGTGAGAAAGTATAGTAATCTGAAAGTAAACCAAATTTTTTCCATTTTCGGTGGTATTTAGCTTTTTATTTAACAGTATGCATAAGAGGCCGGGAATACCATGTTGGTAGGTTTTTACTATTTCTGAGATAACAGGGTACGTATTTATCAATAGCTAATTTAATTCTATTATAAAAAATTTCGACTGCGTTATCAATGGGTGCTACATCTAAATCAAGCTCCCAGTTATAAGATACGTAAATACAAGTTGAGAGAGGACAAAAGACGATCTCTACTCCGACCCGACCCTGGTAAGTAAACACAAATAATGTGAAGGTTACTATCGCTCCCTATAGCACGAGATCTAATTTTTTTTTAATGTAAAAACTCACAAGTGTTAGAGGCTCCATCTTCTTGTACATAGACACGCTGTGCGTTTAATTCACGCCGAACTAGGAGCATAACTCCCCCACCAACCTGTCGCCGAGTGACGCTATTTGCTTTAGACTGCTTAATGCAGCGGTCACGACGATGTACATTGTATCGTGTATCGGATACTTCTGCATCGTTGACACCTTCTAACAGCCATGTTTCGCAAATGCCAATGACATCATAATCGTTGTTTAATAAACCTAAGCGAAAGTCTAATGTTTTACTTCGAATACTAAGAGCGTTTTGAGAAAACACTGTAAGCTTATTTTGTATCATTGTTATAGCAAGATAACTGTTTTGTTAAATTTGTTGTATTAAATTTGGTTACGGTTGCAAATGATGATGTAATGGATTTACGAATACAGGTAAGATAAACACGTAACATGTGAAACGAGTCCCATGTAATGTGTTCAATGTTATGATTGATGTAGTGTGACTGTTGTGTGTGAAGTATGATGTGTGAAGCTGATATAACTATTAACCAATTGTCTAGCAATATTATTACAATATATAGTCTTAAGTTTAAGTTATGAGTTCCAGAATGATTGAAGAAAAAGGGAAGGTCTACCGGCGATGGCATTGTGCTGCAGACTGACTCGATTCTTCGGCCCGTAGATTGTTCAGTTGTTCCTCGTTTTGAATGCGATAGGCAGCAGACTTGTCGATTCTTCTTATGTAGATTTTTGTATTCCGGGTCCATACATATCGAAACCCCAATTCTTTACATAAAACTCTCGTTTTATTCAGGAGATCCTTGTTTTACCGAGTAAGATGTTCATTTATATATATGTGCCGTTCCTCTCCATGAATTCCAATATTAATGCTAGATAATCCTTTATTTTTACGAGCCTGGACCAGAAGTTCATCCTTCTTCATCATGGAATTAAACTTTACAATCACTGACTTTGTTTTTGTCACAGACTTGTTACGCGGTGAAATACGCGTTGGGAAAAGTATATCTTGATTGGTCATCTGCACATTAAGAAAGTTAGATATGGATTTTACTATTTCTGTAAGGTTCTCGGATTTTTTTTCCGGAATTCCATGAATTTCTACGTTATTGAATCTAGCACGCCGTTCTATTTAATTCAGGTCAATTTTTAAGGAATCCATAATTTGTATCTTTTCTTTTAAAATATTATTATCTTTCTCTAGCTTTTTTATTCTACTCTCATAACTATTAGTTGTTGTTTGGAAAGTATCCTGCTGACCCGACAAGTATTTAACACTGTCATGGAGTAGAGATATCGAGGCAGTTAAAAGGTCGCAATTATCTGTTAGGTTAGAAATTAACTTCATAGCTTTCTCAACTTTTAAATCGAGTGACGATAATGACTCGTTAATTTTCACCATAACATCTGTTTTAAAGTCTTGGAGTGCAGAATTTTGTTGTTGTAAAATATTGTCAAATCCTTGTTGTTCGTTTAAAGAGACTGTCCCCGTTGTTGATGTTGAATCGATCACTCTAGTTTCCCTATTCAGGTTCGGTTTATTGCAATAGGGTCCTCACCATGTAGATTTTTTAGCAGAGGTCATTTTCCTGAAGCTTACTTCCCTGATACTACCACAATTAAAATGGTACGGTTTCTAGCAACTACATGTTATTTCTTCGTTATCGTAAATTGGAGTTGAACACTTACTACATTCCATTGTAATTACTTTCCTTGAATAATAACAACACTACAACCACAGTTATCGTATTACAATTAGCAACTGTGGGCAATATGTTTGTATATAATTAAAATTATATTATCTTTTTGGTCAATTTGACGGCCATTTTGATTTATTTACCGCACTTGCGTCTACATACATAACTCAGTGATTATAGCAACGTATAAGACTAACTGAATTATATCGACAATACGGGTATATTAGATCTATATAATAAAAGATTTTAAAACGTATTGTTCGATAATGTATAGCTTAAAACTTTAATTACTTTCTTATATAGTCTAAGTGAGCACTGATATTATATTGTAGGTTAAAGTTCCAGGCATGTTGCTGTTGATAAATACCATTCCATTCGATACACTGTTATTTTATTATTTCTAATGTAAACGTTACATGTTACAGTAGATGGCGTGCGTGTCGTACTTACAAATGTTTTTGAAAAAGCATCTCTATAATGTACGACATCTACTCATAATTTCAAATTTTTAATACATTTTAAAAAAGCGCGTGCGGAGCCGCGGGTATCAGCTAGTTATATATATTTTTGTATACGCAGAGAGAACTGCTCATCGGAGGTGTCAGGCACGTTGCAGGCGTTGCGCGAGGCGACCGGCGGGAGCAGCACTCTTAGCGGACAGGACGCTCTGGTGGCGCAACATGTTGCTCATATCATCTCCAACCGCGCCGCACAGCTCGTCTCCGTCTGTAAGCGCTGATGCTGTGCTCTATGTATTCTCTTGCACGTACCCCTAGTTCATAGTTGAGGTTAAGGTTGCGTGGTGTATGTGTGTACGTGCATTGTGCAGGTATAGCGACGTTGGTGAAGCGGATGGGTCGCACACACGTCGGAGTCGCCATCGACGGATCCGTGTTCAAGCATCACCCGCGCATCTCTTCACTCATGGACAAGTACATCGCACTGCTTGCTCCCGACCGTCCTGTGAGTTGCAGACCACACACGAACCTATATCTATAGCGATACTATATCCCCTTGGAATTGTAATTAACACTAACATTAACGTATAAACGTACTGCCATTTAACTCTCTGGACAACAATATATAATTTTTATTATGTATGCCATGTTTGTCTTTGATTCCACAACATAAAAATTATATAATTTTAAATATAAGCACTTGCAAATAAATTGTATACTGGAGTTTTTCGCGGGATCTTGGAATGTCATGTAGTGGATTTTATTCATTATCTTGTTGTATTTTATTCATAATCCTGTGTTATTTCACTCTATATTTTGTAATATTGGTGGTGTTTTACAGTTTGGTTATTCTGCTCACGTAAAGAGGTTGCGAAATAATATCACGGAGCATGGATTTTGACTCGCCACAAAAATTACCTGGAAAGTTCTAACAAATGAGCCACCACCATTTAAGTCATTAAAATGATCACAAGAAACCTGTAATATCATTACCTACTCGACAATGGCAGTAATAATCTACTAGAAGATTGGTTGCAAAAAAATGTATATTAGGTTCTAATTGTTTCGTTTGTTAGTTCACAGTGCTGGGCGCGGAGGATGGCAGCGGGAAGGGCTCTGCACTCACAGCGGCCGTCGCGACCCGCCTCGCGGCCGCTTGACCTCACCAGCACAGAGCATTACTACAGAGATAACTGTTTTTAATACAATGTTTTGTTTTTTAAGACAACGCTAGTGTCGTCTACAATCGCCTATATAATTTACCGTTACGGCTACACTGTCTGTGAAACATTCTGAATTCGACGCCGCAGTCCTGGAGGAATATCATCCGATAATTAATCATTGTAACGTGAAGAGACTAGTAGAGCAAGGGTTTTATTATTACATACAGTTATTATACATAGAACTTATGTGTTCACAATTATTCGTTAATTATAACGTTTGTTCGCTCTTATCGCATTGCTATAATATAGTTATGTAGTATAATATATATGATGAGCTAGCTGAGCCGCGCACGCGTTGCTGTGGCTCAGTTAATACATTTTAAATTGAATAAAACACGTGCACCATAGAATAAACTGGAGTTGAAAAAGAAATTCAAAATTAAAACGTGGCGCCATCTATGAGTTCTGTCGGTCGGTCAGTCGATCTTACAGTTTTCTGTCAACGATCTAATTTAAAGCGCCATTTGTTCCAGACTGATGAAATTTACAATTAATAACAATAATCAACATTGACAATCATTTAATTTATAATTAAAAAATATTAAGGCCATTAATCGAAATATAAATTATCCTATCTGTCATGTTGGACCAAATTATACATAAATGTCAACTGTCATAAATATCGGTTGAGTAATTTCGGAGTTCATCATGGACAAACATTATAACACCAGATTTATATATATATATATTATAACAGTTAGAGCAGTCAAACAGTCGCGGCGGTTCACATCAACCAGCTCATGGAAATTATATTGTTAGTTGTATATAATATTATTAAATGCAGTTTAGGTTATTTTGTTAATCGAGTATCTGACTGTTGCACTTGATTAGTGCTTTAAAGTGAATGTGGTAGATATGCCAATATAATTAAAAAAGTAGTTGAAAACTGATGACGAAAGTTGCCTATGATATGATATGATATATAGTTGTGAAACGCTTATGACCTACTACAAGTGTTTAGCACAAATCAGTAGCAACATGAAGATTTTAATACCTGTAAGAAGCATTCGATCGAGTGCACACTGCACCGTGTTGGTGTGTGTCTGTTCGTGTGTTCGAAAACAGCGCTCAGGTCGAGCGGCTGGCGGATTTGTTATAGTGTATAGACTTGTGTTTCTGATTACCTTACCGTCGAACTATAGAGAACGATTATTATTGTGAATATATATAAACACAACAGTGTTTGCCAAATTTTTAGCCGCTCTGCTCTTTACGCACAGTACAGTCAAGAAATTAATACAAAACAAAGTCAAAATATTATTACACGAATTTAAAATTGGCATTTTAATAAACTAACTAATCCTTCAGATGTCTCGATTTTATATGAGCAATATAATACCTTTTTAACCAATTATGATTCAAGTAGATATTTGTTTATTATATTATGTATCCAACAGCAATGCGGCGGTATAGTATAACCACCACGTCTTTCTGATACCTAAATTTGTGTTCTGCACGTCAATGTTGAGAGCGGTGTAAAAGTTTGTCGCGGTCTATACCAATACGAACTCTATATATATGAATGCATATAAATTATAATACTCAATAATAATGCCTATAATAATTATTTGCCCAATAACAAATTACAAGAAACTCACTACATTTGTACAAGTAAGGTTTTTTTTTTTACATATATGGCTGTGAACGTATGTATGTATGTATGTCAGGCGGTAAAATATGATTATTAGTTTTTTGTTAAATATTTATAATCGAATATAGATTAGAAGTATTTTAAATTGAAAATAATAATATAAATAATACATCATATTTTATAGACTGCGCGATTGATATGTTATTACTTAAAGTAAAATTCCCCCAGTATACCTACTGTACTCTGCACAGCGCATTATTCCATATGGTAGATAGAGATACTTTGTGGCGTATTCATTTTAGGGTCTGTTTAATAAATGAGTTTATACTAAATCCTAACCGTAGTTATTCCTATACATTTTGTACATAAATAAATTAAATTAATTTAAAAACAAATGAAACAATTCTTGCCAAAGCAACAAAATAAATGTTAGTTATAGTTTTAAAATTATGATTAAGTGTTGTTTATGTGCACAAATAGCTGTAAAAATGTTTTAGTTCGTACTTCGGTACAGCAGTTTCCACGGTTCTATAATTTAGTTGGTGCAATAAAAGTATATTAGTTATACGATATTATGTATATGTAGTTTTATTTGTTGATCAGTTACGTTGGTGTCGCTGGCAACTATTACATACTCAATATGATATTGAACCTAGTGACCTTCCTATGTAACATATTAGTAACATTTCATTATAACTAGCTATTAAAAATAGTTGTATATTGTTACCAGTGTAATGATAATGATAGAATAAGTGAAACAATGTATTCGTAAACCGTATAATACTATACCATTTAGTTTATAATAAATCTGATATAATGTACTTTCTTTTTTTCATTAGCACTCTTTGTATTACACTAACATCGTACGGTATCATTTCATGACAAGGTTTGAGCGAAACTGGAAGTTTAAAAAAAACACTACTTACAAGGTGAAAAGCGCACAGAACCAATGAGTGAGATCCGTCAGCGATACGTGGCTTTAGATCGTAGAGCATAATAACGTGTAGTGTTAAGTCAAAACATAAAATTGCGGCGGCCGTCAGCAAGTTTGCAATGACTTCTTTACACATGTGCGTCATTACTCATGTCGGCGACATTTTAAGTATTTTCTCTAAATTGCTTATAATACTAAGCAGGGCATTTGAAGCATTACCTTGGTTATTATATGTATATTTTGGGACGACAGACTTACATAAACTAAATCAAATCAATATAAATCAGGCCTTAAACCCGTTTGCTTACCCTCTTGAGCTTCTATAGTGAGTATATAGCGAGACGAGACTCCAGCACAATCACGTGGAAATAAAACTATTTATTTATTTAAAAGGATTTAATCACAAATAATGCATATAATTACAAACATTAATTAGTATTTAATGGATAACATAGACGTATGTATATGAATTAACACTGGATACATTTAGCATGAGTTTATCATTTACCATATAAGTAACAAGTATAACATGTAGGGGTTGCGAGTAGGAGAGTGCGCTGGCACGACACAGTGGACGCGTTGCGCGAACTACGGCAATCGCACAACCGCCTATCACTGAGCGAACTCTTCTGTTCGGCTGTCGTGACAAAACTTGTACACTGTTGGATACCAAAGTTAATCTATATAAATTTACGTAGAACCGATTAAATTTCATGGGAATGACGAATATTCTGGTTGAATAAGTCGCGATAATGCGACTCTTCGGGTAATTCCGCTAATGTGCTCGTGCTGTGATGTTTCTGTCTTATCACGTGGAACTACCCGAATCATTTGGGAGTGACAGGCCGTGTCGCGTTGTGACGCTCTGTGTCGTGCGGTGTCGCAGTGGTCTAAACTGTAATTTTGTCGAATTAACTACACGTGGTTGCTTGAAGGGTCCGAATGAGATGGAACACCTGTTTCATAGTGATTACATCTGTTATTAACACAGATTACCCAAGCTATTCGCAGTCGCGGAGAAACAGGTATAAAATAAATTTCATATCGATAACAACCTCTCTAGTTTAATGAAACATGTTCATATAATATCTTAGGCATACTAGCGTAGATAATAGATTTCATAAATATAATGATTTATCCTAAGTAGATTAATTTTACGTCAATTTTTTTGAATATGTTAACTATTACGACGGGCAGTGTAGTAATCAGTGTCTCGTCTTGGTTAACTCTGGCGTCTCTGTGTTGAGTACCTATTTTGTAACAAACATCACACAGACAATATGAAACACATGAAGCCAATTACACCTAATAGTAACATAAAATATATATAATTATTAACTTATGTATTAAATTCTCATTAAAATTTACATATACAAAATGTGATCGACGTCTTAAAATTATATATGTATATAGGATTTTTAAAAAACCTATAATGCTGAATAGTCTGTGCTACGTTGCTGGGTATAGCTCATTATTAGCGTTGGATGATATTTATCTAATCGTAATGGTGCTGTTGTAATAAAGTCACCTGTCGCCAGCGAGTGCAAGTGGAACAGAGATTGCTGCAGTGACATATGAGTAAAATAGAGAGTGAGTGAGCACGCTCAACGCACGTGGAGTATTGTACACTAAGTAATTCGTTTATAGCGATTTATGACGAGTGAAAGCTAAGCTACTTGTATATTTATGGTTTCACTTGTTATATAGCAACGATTACAACAAGTTCTTAGCTTCTTGCTCTTCACTTGGTATCCACTGCGTGGTTTGGCAGAGGGCGCTGTCTTCTCGCGCTCAGCAACAAGATGATTCCTCATCATCCCACTCTTGACGTTCTCCTCCCCGCAGGTCGCCACCGTCAGTTATCATGAAACCTCCACCTTCTCGCGGACCCTCTGCAGGATCTTCTGCAATTCTGATGCCGAAGTAGTTTTGTACTGAAAAAGAAAAAAACCTTACAATTTAATCATCAGGTGGCAAATGAGAAACTAATTTTGAATAGTGGAAGTTCTGCACTTTCATGGTATTGATGTGGATAATGGCTTAATGGAGTCAAGTTTTAGCAAATTTTCTCTTTATCAAAGTATGACATAAGAAAACTGAGATGTCGGAGAAGCTATAGAAGTTACCGAGCGGACACACGTTCCAAGTTAACGAACAGCCGAGCTGACACAAACTGAGCCATTACCTTTTTCTAAAAACAAGATCTACCCTAGGATCACCCTATTTGGATTCCATTCTTTCATTGCGTGTTACGAATCTGCAGTCCAGTCGGTTACCAGTACATCATATTCTTTTCTTTTTTTTCTTACGCTAATCTGTGTCAAGGACGTACAGTGAGGTAGTGCGGTCGGTGAGCTCTCAGTTGGTTCGGGCGGTCGATATATTATTTGGAAATTTCACATTATTCAGGTTTACTGCATAAAACAATAGAATTTTATAATCTAGAATGATGTTTTACATAAATATATATTTCTTTTATCATTACACTAAATTGTACTATTTTATTCCTTGCACTACATGAGTGTAGAGCTCGTAGATTTATTCATTTTTTTTAAATTGACTACCTAACTGGGAAGGTTTGTGTAAATATGATTACGATGGAAGATACCTATATATAGATAATGTAGGACTGTATCGGATGGACGCGGGAAGTGGGAAGCGGGAAGCGTGAGTGGCGGTGGCGACGGGTCAGGTGAGAGTGATGTCAGTCTCACCGGGAGGCGCGCGACTCACCCCGGAGATATTGCGCTGCACGAGCACCTGGCTGTAGAGCCGCTTGCCCTCGTCCGAGCCGAGCGCGCGCTCCAGCTGCGACCGCGACAGCGCGAACAGCTGGTGTCCCGGCACGCGCAAGTGCCGCTGCGCCGCCGAGCTGAACCCCTTCGCCTCCAGCCACTCCACGACCTCGTCCGGGTTTGACTTCTATCCGAACACACATAACCACACGTTACACTTCCTCTCACACAGACCGAGACTTCTCACACTAATTCTGTTAGGTACCTGGTCGATAAATATGTCGGGCGTCCTCTTAATGTCTAGCTTGTTCTGTCGCTGCTGGAGCTGCGGTAGCACCAGCTTTAGTTCCTCCTGGAGGTCGCCAGTGCTCGCCATAGATTTTGTTGCTAAACATTCAATTACAACTTAATATCTCGCTTACTCATTGGCCTTCACATCATAAAATAAAACCGCAGTTACTTTTACTTACACAAGACGTATAGAGCTGGCTGTCCACCAGCAGACGGTGAGCTATTACAACTGAATGCTAATGTTAAGTTATTGGAGGGATCTTAGTCAAGTTATGTAGTAACTTTTATATTTTGGTCATAACATTGTGCTATTTCATTCTGTATTTTGTAATATTGGTAGCATTTTACGTAATATAGTTCGGTTATTGTACATAAGTGAAGTGTATGGAAAATAATACCACGAAGCATGACTTCTAAGATGTCACAAAAACTCCCTGGAAGTTTGTAACAAGGGGGCCACCATCTTGTTAGAACATTAAAATGATCGCAAGACACTTGTTATATTATTACGATTCGAGAATGGCAGTAATAATCTGAAATAATGGTTCCCAGAAAACTGCTAATGTTATGAAACACAGCGAGCATGGAAACTGTGTTTCACTTGATCGTGATTACCATATATTAGGTTTAATACCGCTATAATAACATACTTAAATGTTTGCGTTCTGGGTTCAACTCGTTTGTGTAGAGGAAGCAGTCAGGATGGTAGGTTATTTTCTACCATGCACTTAGTGGAAGGCCTGTCACGACGACCCTCTGTTGTTTTTGGGTTTTACAATCATAGCTTTTATATTTATTCAATTTAGGCCCTTAGAAGGCACTTATCACCGGTTCGGAAACAACCCAGTCATCGAGAAGAACCGACAAGAAACTCGATCGGCTTTATCTTTTCATGATACATATTTTTACAAATATAGATAGTACCTAGTTACATTCGCTTTTGGTGGTAGCACAGAGACGGGCGTCATTTCCAGATGTCACCATCGTTCACATATCGATCCACTATATAATAGCCTTTAGGAATTAAAACTTTGTTATAAACCCTAACACTATTACCGAAAAAACTGTTATTGGTCTTAGTGAGCCAGAAACATAGAACGTGAAGTGTAACACTTACACTTCATGGTGTCAGTCTTGATGGGAGCCGGCTTGGGGGGCTCTGGTGGTGGTGGTGGCGGAGGAGGCGGTGGCGGCGGAGGCGACATTACTTCCGCCTTCTCTGCAATAAAATACCGCCAGCGTGTGACTTTTCTGTTTCATCCATATTTTTATGGTTAACGTAGTACACGTCTTAAGGCACCAGGACAGATGTAGTTCTGAACCTTTGATATGTAATACACATGATTCTCCTATTAATATTAGCAATTTAATTGAGCCCAGGTAATTAATCCGCTACATGTGGCTGTGGATGTATGTATCGCCTGCTAGATCTCAACTCGCATGTCTTCAAATTAAGAAGGTTATAGTTTTTGGGCTAGCTCATATTATTGTCATTTAATATTTAACTTACAATTTAGATATGTTATAAATTAGTAAGCAATTAATTAACTTACCGGACACACACAAACACTAAAAAACAACAAACGAAAAGCGAAGCGTTACACCCACACACACACAACACACGCATGGAAGTTAGGTGTTGCCAGGCTCGCGCCGCCGCCGGTCCCGTGTTGTCAACGTATGAATTTGATTATTCTCTATGTAATTCCCCGGTATTTAATTGCAATTTAAGATGTTTATCAGCAAGTGGAATTTACTGAAGATAATAAAACGATTACAAAGCTGTACGCTATGGACTTAGATTAGATTGCGTTTGGATGGAATCTCACAAGGAGGTACGGGTTACGAACAAACCAACACCGAGTTCGATAAAAAAGTTTAATCATGTATAAAATATAGTAAATACAATCACGGATCATTGTTTAGCTTCAAGAGCGGACGAACTGTCTGCGAGCTGCCGGAGAGTCTGCCCTGCCTGTTGCCTGTTCTGCAATATCCATCGGAATACTATCCTGTTTGTAAGTAATTGCGCGACATTAATGTATTGTAGTTTAGCGAATGAACCCTACACGAATCGATATGCGACCGAATGCGACTACGTCTCTGTCTCTTTCAGTTCGTCCGCTCCAATACAAAAATATATTAAAGATTATATTTATATAAATATATACCCATATTTTTAAATAACTAAGAACTAATTACTGTTCAGATATGTTCAGTTAAATATCATTTAATTAATTAATAAAATCTAATATCTTAAATATGAATACACGTGAAGTAACAATAGACTCTTTATATGAAAACAAACAGCACAGAGCTGAGCAGAGCACTGAGCGGCTCCAGCACTCTGCTGCTGCTGCACCGGCTGGTGCCGGCCTCAGTGCCCCACGGCTCACGCTTCCCACCGTCTATCAATAAATACAATGCAACTGAACATCGCAAACTTACTGTTTACAGTAATATTATGCTTAGCAGCTCTTAACAAGTTAACATACATGTGTGTGACACACGCGCTGGTTATTAATCTTTAAAGCAAAGTGTCGGAGCCGCTCTGCCCGGACCTCAACGCGGGATCGAGGACACGTTACCGTTCATGTCAGAAGTACATCCATGGATAATGTCTATCGTTGACGGTAGTCAAATAAGAGTTCCGACATCGAGTGCAACAGCACAGCTACACACATGAAGCGCACCCACACACACGCACGCGCACACACAAACAGACTCGCGGGAGCGACAACGACAAGTTCCGACACTCGGCGGTAGAGCCTCACTGCGACCATTTCAGTAGGGGGTAGAAGGGTAGGGACTAGAGGATTCGCTCGTGGGGTGTGGGAGCCGCAGCGCCGCCGTTAGAAGTATCGGAACTCGCCCTTCTTGCCGAGCCGCTCCCGGCGCACCCAGTCGGCGCCGGGCCCCGCGCCCCCCGCTCCGACCCCCGCACCGCTCCTACCCGGGGCGCCCGTCGGGCTGCTGCCGCCGGAGCCGCGTCCGCCGCCACCCTCCTGTCCACAGACAACACACTCAATCGTGCTATAAACACCCCGAACAACTTCACCTGGAGAAATGGACTGGGAATTTATACAATCAAATATGGCTTGGTTTCCAGTCAGACCACTGTTGCCGATATTTCTAAACCCCCTAAAAATCTGTAACATCCATTGATTCGTCATTGCTCACATACTTACATTGTAATTTTTTTTCTTTACAATTTCAATATTATACATATTAATATACAAAGTAGCATGTTATGTAAATCGCATTTTTAATGTATGCCATTAAAAACAAACATGTTTTAATTATAACTCACATAAGATTGAAATACATATTTTTTTATAATTTTGTTGTTACAATTTATTGATGTGAAACATCTATAGGCGCGAGTAATCCTGATTTTGGCTTGACGCTACGTGGCGATGCAAAACAAGAACTTTGCACTATTAACGAAATACTCAAAAACATTTGCAACCCTATCTGTACAAATATACGATTCAAATTGTTTTGTCGGCCACTCGTTATACTAGTGTTAGGAGGCACGCGCCGATGACCTAGCGCCCTTTCATAAATGCCGCCAAACACACCGCCTCTGTGCCTAGTTTAATTTTTGTATTATGTATTTAATACAAATGAATATTGATGTAATTAAATAAATAAAAAGTCATTATTTTATGGAACAAATTTGTAATGCTTCATCTTTTCATGATGCCATAGCTGATTCCTGTCGTAATCTGGTCTTTTAGGCATATAACTTATAGAAAACAATTTTAATGTTTCATATCTGCCAGGCGTTCCGTGACGGCTCAATTTCTATTATAGATTCACACTTATAAGTCCGCTTTAATTTTAATTATCTACGCCTTTTACGTATCTTTACAAAGTCATTTCGGTTTGAGTATCATTGAACTTATTAATTTTAGATATGCTTTTTGAAATGGCAATACAAGCAACAAACATATTATGTTTCTTAAAAATAGGACCATATATTATCATTCCTGCGTGTGAGTATCTACCATTAACACATTAGTCTAGTAACTTTTATTTGTTTACTTATTTGAAGGGAATGAAGAGATGAGGAAACTGACCTGATAATGAGTATAGATGGGGTTCGGGTAGAGATGCGGGGAGGCGGGGGGCGAGAACGCTGGTGCGACGATGGTGTGTGGCACGTGCGCCGTCACGCCGCGGCGGTTCCGCGCCTTCCACCACTTGCGCGAGTCATCCAGCACCTGCATACATTCAAATGTTGCAATATTCTGGAGAAGGGATTTTTCTAGGCAAAACACAGGTTTAACGAGCGATACTATGAGAATACGTTTAAAACATTTAGGTCATTTCAAAATATTGTTCTGTACCGTCAGCTATTATCTCATTCATGTTACTAACTCACTAAGGTCGATAACAGTTTTTTAGGTAATGGTGTTAGGTTTTACAACTAAGTCCCAACGCATATTATCGATTTTCCGGATAGTAGGTTCAAGCATTATGTCAAGTGAATTTTAATATATGTATAAGGGCTATTATAGGGTGGACCAATATGTGAACGATTGTGATGTCTGGAAATGATGCCCCTCCCTGTGCATCCATAAAAAACGAATGTAAAAATATGTATCATGAAAAGATAAACCAGATCGAGTTTCTTGCCGGTTCTTTTAGAAGACTGGGTTATTTTCCAAATCGGTGCTAGCTTTGACGTTCATAAGCGGTTTCGCCGGGCCTAAATTGAATAAAATATATTTTGATGTTGAATTGTTATTACATGTTGAGAGTTAAACTAAGTGACATAGACTGGACAAATTCATTTCGCTGAAATTTTTACCATAGTGAACTATAATTGTATATTTGAAGCTATATCGTGATGTCAGTGTGTATGTGAATTGGAGTGAGAAGAAGTGGAAGCAGACAGCTACCTCTAAGTACTCTCCGCGCACGACTGTGAGCTCCTTGTCATTGTTGGCAGTGCGCGGGTAGGTGACGCGCACGACCCTGCCCCCGCGCGCCGCCACTCCCCGCGCCCACGCCTCTCCTAGCTCTGCACGGATATGCAAATTTGTATATTAGGGAGCTGCTCACAAAATACACGCCACAAAGGACTAGCTGTTGTGGTAAGTACCGTCGTCTCGGTCTGCAGGTCGATATGACGCCGGTGGTTCTCGTTCCGGGGAGGAGCCAGCTGAGCCGGAGTCCTCGCGCCCCAGCGTCGCGCGCATGTTGTTCCTATTACCAGATTAGATTAGATTTCAGTAGTTTCATTAACCCGGGAATATTTTCTTAGAAAAAAAAAATTGAGGTAATATAGAACATGACCAAAAGGCGGTGATAGACAAAGCAAATGAAGTTTAATGGGCGATCTCGTGGGTGTCAAGATCCGAAGCTGAACACACATAACTGGCTAACCTGCTGTACGGGGAGTACTGCTCGTTGTAGAGGTCGGGCTCGTCACGCTCATATCTGCCCCCTGCCCCTCCCCCACCACCACCCGCGCCGGCACCCTCGCCGCCCTGAGCCCCCTGTAGGTCCGGCACGCGCTCTCCCGCCCCACGCCCGCCCTCACTACGCCGGGGCGATGACCTCACCAACGCACACACACAAACAACGTTAACACATACAGGACGACACACATGATCCACCACCATATATAAATATAAATAAATAGCGAATAAATAAATAATTATAAAATATATTACAAGCTAGCAACCCTGTCTATAATATAATCCCTTTACAACGTGTGATAACCATAGCGGTAATCGGAAATACTGACATTCAACGAAAAAGCGAGGTGAGATTGTACATGTTAGTCGGTCATTATGAGCCATGTACTTGCAATTACTATTACAATATTCTTACTAAAAACCAATTCATCGTCTCTGCTGTGTCGCAGTATGCTTATATCATTTGATGCTTCGTCTATATAACAATCCAAGGTAAATTAAAGAACATATAAGTGTTTTTTTGTCTTCTGTATAGTACCTATAGTATGTACGAAACACGATATAAGACTTATTTTGAAGTTCTAACTTCTTAATACTCTCTTTAGCTATTCAGTAAGTATTCATAGAAATGTCGAAGGTTTTAGTACTTTATCTCGATCAGAAGATATTAAAGCAACGTCAATGCCCGGTATTATATTTCTCTCATAATTCGAATTTGCCACTCTACTTTTTATTTAGTTGATTAAATAAATAAAATTTTCTAAAATCGCTTTCCTATTGGAAAATGCAAAATCATCGACACGAACCGTGACAACCAAATTATAACTTCAAGCACTGAAATTACAAAACCGCGTTAAACGGTATGATTTTATGAATTATAAATAGTTAAAGCTTCCCTAAAACCAATAAGAAATCAACTTGTGTAAAAACGAAATCTATCAAAGTGATATATATATATATATATATATATCTCAAAATATATATATATCAAAATATAATTATATATATATATATATATATATATATATATAATTATATTTTGATGGTTAGGTATAATATACTTTAGGCATTTCATCTATTTTAAGATATTCACTATAAGCGATTCCATTATCAATGTATGCATTTACTTAATCTTTATACGAGTATATATATATATAATTATTTTGTTCGTGTGTATGTGATTGAACTCTTCCTAAACGGCCAGATAGATTTCGATGAAATTTTTGTGTAGGTTCATGTGGATTCAGAAATGGTTTAGATTCATAAATGAACCCGGCAGATGGCGTTGCGGTTGACTTTTAGGACTTTTTTTTATTATCACGGCAGGACAACGTTCGCCGGGCCCTCTAGTCTTCTATACATACATATAATAAAAATGAAGTGTCTGTATGTAATATCAAAATAACACTTTTTCACTGATTGGGTGTGAAAGTGTACACGCAAATGATAACAAATATGCAATTTTAAAAAATTTTGTCGGTCTGTCTGTCTGTTTGTTCCGGGTAATCTCCGAAACGGCTGAACCGATTTTGACGGGAATTTCACTGGCAGATAGAAAAAATTACAGCGGGTTACTTAGGCTACTTTAAATTAGACTAGCTGTTAACCGCGGCTTTGTCCACAATGCTATCTTCAAAACGGTTGGATCTATTTCCACGGGACTTTCACTGGCAGATAGCTAACATTATTAAAAATGATTTAAGCAATTTTAATTGATACTAGCTGTTAACTGTGGCTTCGCCCATAACGTTATCTCCAAACGGTTGGACTGATCTTCACAAAACTTTCACGGGCAGATAGCTGATTCTATAAAAAGTAATTCCAGCAATTTTAGTTTATATTAGCTGTTAACTGCGGCTTCATCTGCAGTACTATCTCCAAAACGGTTGAACCGATTTCCAAGAGACTTTTATTGGCAGATAGCTAACTTTATAAAAAGTAATTTAAGCAATTTTAATTTATACTAAATGTTAACCGTGGCTTCGGCCGTAACGCTATCTCCAAACCGGTTGGACTGATCTTCACAAAACTTTCACGAGCAGATAGCTGATCTTATGAAAAGTAATCTAGGTGATTTTAATTTATACTAGCTGTTAACTGTGGCTTAGCCCGCAGTACTATCTCCAAAACGGTTCGATCATTTTTTACGGGATTTTCACCGGCAGGTAGCTGACCTTATAGGAAGTAATTTAAGATATTCTATACCAAAAATATGTTGTTCACTGTAAACATCTGCATAAGGTGAGCGTTGTACTGGACTACAAGAATAAATATAATTGAAATTCATATATCTGTATCTATGTATGTAATTTGAATTATATTGTCTTTTCGGTCATTACGATTTATTTACCACGATTTCGTCTACATAACTCAGCAATCATACTAACATATAAGAATATTGTATCCAAGTCAATGAGCACTATTTAAATTGTCGAATATTAAAAACTGCTTAGACACATATAAAGTTTTATGTCTTGATTTATATTTATGCAAAATTTCAAGACGTCGGCTCATTTATTGTATACAATTTAAGATTATAATTATTAACAGTAATTTTGAAGATCGAAGGGGTATTTCTAAAAAGATAAGATAAAAAGACCATAAACGTATTACTTATTGACAATATATTATATCTTCATAATAAATAACATCTTTAAGTCATTGTTTCATTAGTTCCTTATACAGTGTAAGTGAGCACTGAGGTAGTTACATGGTGGGTTAAGGTTCCAAATATATTGCTGATGATAAACCTCATTTGACACACTGTTAGTATTTATATATTTAATGTGTACGTTACATGTTGTAAGTGGCGTGCGTATCGTACTTACAATTGTTTTAGAAACCATTTCTATAATTGTACATGGTCTCACAATTTTACATTTCTTTAATACAATAATTATATTTAACCGATCTCTAGCTTCTGGTGTTTTTCCTGCTCACTGGAAAAATGCATTTATAATTCCAATATTTAAATCTGGTGATAAAACCAAATGTGAAAATTATAGACCTGTGAGTATTCTATCTTGCATGGGTAAAATATTTGAGTCTCTCATCTACCCTTATATATATAATCACCTCAAACAACATATTTCTCTCTTCCAACATGGTTTTGTTAGTGCTCGTTCTACGATTAGTAAGCTACTTGTGTATAAAAGCTATATCTGTAATTCTTTTAATAATCGCCAGCAAGTTGATTCCATCTATATGGACTTTGCTAAGGAGTTTCATAATAAAATATAATTAAGTTAGCATACTCGTATGGGATTTCATGATTGTATTTATTAAGCATAGATGTGCATGCATATATTTTGGATAATATAGCAGACAAAAAATAAACTACACATTGTAATTGTAAACATAGTTACTTATTATCTGTAATGTGTGTCTTATAAATAAATAATAAAAAACGCGTGCGGAGCTGCGGGTACAGCTAGTAATACATATAAATGCAGCACGACTCACCTGCGCAGCGGCTGGTCGTCTACTTGGTAGTCCGGGGTCCAGCCGTCCATGAACACGGGCTGGTACGGCGGTATCGTCGTCTTCCATTGCTCTCTGAAATATGATGCACCCTTTATGTTAATTTAACTAGGTTTTAGATAATTTAATTGAAGAGTGAAAAATAGAAATCGAAAAAACTTAGACCAAGTCGTCGCTTTATAGTAAGACAATACAAATAATTGGCATCTGAACAAAAAAACGTGATTTTATCAACTTTTTGAAAGATCACCCTACTGTCTTCTTTTTTACTCAATCTCTTATATAGAAGTTACTTAACCCGAATATTTTCTCTTTTTCTTACGATTTAGGTACATATGTTTTCTTTCATACAATAAGTCTCCAGAAAATTACAATAAAAAAAAAACCTAAATAGTTGCGGCCGTTCTGAAATGATGAGTCGTCGTCAATTGATTTTGATTTATATAGGTAAATAGATATACGAAGCTGTCGAGTGCAGAGTTTATAACGATTTAGGGGAACGTGACAGAATGGCTACCACGTTGCTTTGTTCGTTGCACGTGCTTACTTAATCCGGCTAATGTGCGCGCATCTTGATTTCCCAGAACGCTTTTTTATCGAACTGACTACGGTATTGGCCTAACAAGCCATTAACGGCTTCACCAGACTATCAAGGTGAGCGCTTAAGGCACTCAGCCAATTTTATTTTGATAAGTAACTCAAGGGTGAACGGCACACCTCGGCTTGGGTTCTTGCCTAGGTTACGCAACGACGTGAATCTAGTTGAGCTAATCCTAAGCTAAGCTACATATTCATACGTATATAAGTTAGTGAAATATATATGTGTACCAAGCATGTATACCTCATTAACTCTTATGTATATATCTTGTATCGGGTAAATGTTCTGAACTAATTCAGTTCGATAATACGTTCGATAAAACGTTCCATTTTCATGTGTAAGCGTGTGTGCGTGCACGTGTGTGGAGGTGATATGTATAATGTTGTTGCAGTGATGAGAGATTTGTGTCACTGTATTCGCCCGAGCAGCGTATTCAAGGGCTCCACACCGAGGGAACGGACCTAGGCTTGAGCCACTGCCCAGGGGGGGCCTAGTTCCCAGAACGCTTGATCTTTTTAGAGTGCCACGTTTGTTGTCTCAGGTAAATTATTGCAGTGCACACAAAAACGATGTATACCAGCTGTATGTCGCGATAAGTATGTTGACTCACTTTCATTTAGTTGAATATTACAGACTACTTATTTTAAGACATGAAGAGATTTTTTAATGGGAATTAAGGGCAGTCTAGTTTGGCATATATCCTCTATCCTAGTGTCCGCTGTACGGTTCGGTGGTTGTAGTATTCTTCATTTGCAGCAGGCACCCGCAGCACGTGCCCCTTTGATCACGTATACACTAATTATCATTGTTACTACGTATAGTATATAGGTTTACATATTTAATTTAAAGTCGTGTTTTCAAATGTTGTATTTGTAAAAGAAAGGTGCATTACTTCGTATCATTGTTGGTAATTCTCGAAAGAAACGGTGCAAACTGCGCTTTGTTCAAATGTTATCTCAATTATTCAAATATTTTATTATATTTGGCTTATAATAAAGTAGTGTGTTGTTATCGAGGCCCGCGTCGTTGCCACTCATAATCAGGGGATTAACTACAAATCAGCTAATTTCAATGCAAGCGGATTACGAGCTACGTAATTTCCTGAGAACTGATAAGGTTTCTTTTTAACTCGGCTTAGCTAAATTTATTTATTTATAACTACAAATACAGATAAAAGATTAACTAATTAATATAAATACCTTAATTCTAAATAAATCTGCGACCTTAGTCCCTAATTCTACACGGAACTATTATTTAACTTTTGTTTATGAGTAGACAGTGAAAGAAATATCTTAGTTAATAGAATAAAAATAAAATACAGCTAAATATAATGAAATCGTGTACACACTTTCACATAGATTGCGTTGTCCTGTGAGATATTATTGTTACAAAGAAAAGCTAAGACAATTGTTTATAGTATTCATTTTACGAAAGAATTTTATATTATTTATTACAATAAATGTTGAGTAGGTAACACTTGAAGCACATTAAATAATCCAGTGTGGATCCGTACGCTACATTAGAAACGGTCACTAAAGGCACAGTCTCAGGTCCATTCATTGAGACTACCTCCTAACGATTTATAATACGTATAGAATATAAAATAATGGTAATGCTTAAATGATAGCACAATATCTGATCTTAAGCATAGTACAAGCCACACGCTAGTTGCCAGTAACGGTTACTTGGATATACTGTTGTGTATGATGTCACAGTGTGCGACCTGCCTATTTACATAATTTGATTTGTTGCTGCTGGATGTAAATTTCAATGTTTACCGTGACAGTAAAATATTTACAGGAGTAAAGTCAGCCGATGCTTTCGAAATGTGTTCTCTCTACTATATTCTGTGTCCGTCCATAAGTCAGTATTTCATGAAAAAACTAGCTTTCTAGTAACGCTTCAGACTTATCAGTATATTGTAAGACAAACGAGTGATACTGACCTCGGAATGAGCCAGGCGTCGCCGAGCGAGTGCCAGAGCTCCGTCTCCTTGCTGGTGACACAGTTGGCGAGCAGGTTGAGCGCCTCGCGCGTCAGCAGCGGCTGCACCACCCGCGCCGGCAGCCGCCCGTCCGCCACGTCCTGCGCCGCGTCCACTATCAGCGCGAGCGGCGTGAACAGGAAGTGCACCAGCTCCGGCGCGTTCGGGTCGTGGATATGCGCCCGCAGCCTCGCCAGCAGGTTGAACGACAGCTTGAACTTCTGCAGCACGTCCACGAAGTCCCGGTCCGGCGGCGGCCGCGTCCGCAGCGCCAGCATCCCCTCCCCCGCGGCCGCGCGCCTCGCGCCCCGCGACCTCCGCCGCCGCTCGAGCTCCCGCGAGGCGGCCGCGGCGTGCTGCAGCCGCGCTATGAACTTCTCGATGTCGTCGAAGCACCGATTGAGGATTGCGATGTCCTGTTCGTAGAGTCGCTCTGACCCCGTCGAGGACGCGTCGTCTCGCTCGCCCGCCGAGCCCCCGCGCTCGCCGCGCCCGAGCTGAGCCGACATTTGCTGTGGACATAACGTTCAATCCGTTTTAGTGCACATGAAGTGAGGTGAGATGCGCGCGATGTGAGCGATGAGACTCACGACGAGCACGGCCTCCCACTGCTGGCGCGTGTACGTGTGGTAGAGTCGAGCCATGGGTCCGCCGCCGCGCGTCGCCGCTCACTCACTGCGCCCGCCTGCCCCGTGCGGTACATCACTCGACATTATCACTCCTTATCACTCTTAGTTATCTTGATAAACTGCTTTCAAATTGGATTTGCAGTAGATCCGGCTTGTTTGTAAATAGTCTCGAACCGTTAATTGCCATACTACAAAATGTTTCAAATAAAACGCTAGATCACCAAAGGAGTGCGGCTGTGCGAAGGTGAAACGATTCAGCGAGCTTACTACTTTTAAACATCTATTAGAAATAAAAATATTTTATATATTACCTTGTACATGTTACAAATCAAATGTGACGTGAAAACCGCTAGCACAGTTCACAACACAGCGCACGTACAGTGAGGTGCAGAGCGCGCGACACATTGCTATTAATATTATTCATGAATTTCATATAGATGGAATGCTACTGATACGAAATCTTATCAGATCCAGATTATCAATCGGATAGGCATCGAGCAGCTCTGCGACACTATCAGGTATACGACCGGAAGCGACCGCTTCTAAAAATACTTTCTGACTCGCAACACGGAAGGGTTCGGGGAACGGAGGAGGCCGGGAGGAGGTGTCATTGTACATTTCCATACTCTGATATTAATACTATCATTATTTTAATTTATAGATATAATTATTTCAGTAAGAAAATGCTCGTGGAGTCGCTGCGTCTCGCGGGACAGAGGCTACAATTACTTAGTTACAGGTAGATAACTAATAAACCACATTATGATGTTGTTTATTGTTGTTGTTATATTGTATGCAATACATTATTATAGAAACATTTTATGTTTCTATAAAACATCACACATCTCATGATTTGTGTATTTCGATAATTCCAAAATAGGACGTCGATCCAATAAGTTCAACATAATTTAAGGTTGTATATTGGACAAATAAAATGACCAATATCCGAGGTTTCCATTTTCATTACTTAATACTGTTCATGTTACTTAATTCACTTGATGCTGAATAGTGTATTCAAGATAATTATGAAGAAACGTTCCGTCCTTTCCTCTTCCTTCAATAAAGGACTGTCGTTTTAACATAAAGGGTTTATACGTGAATATATATAACTATTTAATGAATAAACCTTCATAAGAGACACAGAAACTGCAATCGGAAAGAATGTACTACTCTTTATTGTAATGCTAATCCTATTAATATTATAAACGAGAAAATTTATGAGCATGTATATATGTTTATTATACATTCACGCAAAACCTAGTGAACGGAATTTGATTGAATATGTGACATGGTAATACACTTCATACATCGAAATAATGCATAAAGATATTGTTGAAACTGGTTAAAATAATATATAACGACTAGTTTCTGCTTACGACTTCATCCGCGTGGAAAAGTTACTTTGGGCTACAGCTAACACGCAGCGGAAGCTCTCAAAAGAAAAAAAAAACGATCTTGAAACATCCTCCATTGTTGCTCCACTCCTATTGGTTTTAGCGTGATGATATAGCGTATAGCCTTCCTCGATAAATAAGCTATCATTATATATAATACATTGAAAGAATTTTTCAAATTGCACCAGTAATTCCTGAGATTAGCGGGTTCAGCCAAACAAACAAACCTTCCAGTTTTAATTCAAATAAGTTTGCAAAACCCTGCCATCTGATATTACACTTACCTTGATGTTCGCTGTAAAAACCTTTGAAATATAGGAAGATGATTTATAGGGATACCGACGCAGAAGAAGTCGCGTTCGTTGCTAGTGTATATATAAAAGAATATCTTCACAATGTATGTTAAGAATTTACCAATTTAATAAACGCTATCGGATATCAGTAGGTACGTGACTCTTACGAGTCCGCGTGACGTAAACACGTTCTATACTGATTACAGCGATAACTGATAACTACGGAATACTTGTGGAATTTCAAAACAATTGTATTAACAATAAAATAATAAGTGTTAAATGTTTCTACTTGGCTTTACTTAAAACAACCAGGACGTATGAAGAAAACGTATAAACGTAGTAAATAAGCAATTCGCAATACTTATTTATTAATTCAAAATATTTCAACTATGTCTAAGCGTAAGATATATGTGTATCCAGCTGTATTGTGTACACTCAAATCTTTAAATCCTTCTATGGAATTACCAATTAGCATAACGTATGCTACGAACGTTCGTATTGATATCCCACAAGCTTTCTGATACTCGTCACAGTACTTATATGTATGTATGTATTATATTATATATTTGTATTATATGTATAGTACCTGTATGTAATGTACCCGCTTTGAGGGTGTAAAGATTTTGTACACAATTGTATCGAGTTAAAATATAATATACCTGACGACGCGGCCTCTCTGGTTCTACGTCCCGCTCGCGCTCGCGTTCTCGCTCCCTCTCGATGACGAAGTCTCGCGCTCCCTCCCCCGCGCCCTCCCTGCCGACGCCCCTGCACATATATACACCGGCTCACTCACCAGCTACATCACCACACTGCACTATCTCATGAATATTGCGTTACGGGACGCACCAAGTGTAGGCAGAGACTGGTGGCGCAAACAAATGCTTTACGTACATCATGCCCGCATCACATCTCCCCAGTGAGAGACACCGCACTACACTGTTTCTCGTCTCTCCTCTCATCTTGCACTCGACACTATCTCTGATTAGATAACTAACTCGCTCACATCTTAAGAGATGCTTAAACTACGCAACCTTACGTCTTGTTCTAATAGCTGCTTCATATAGTATTACGAAATATTGGTATCTCACAAGGTTAAGTATATGGGCAGTACTAGTAGATAATTCTATTTTTTATCATTAAGAAAAAAATCCGGGACCGAGGTTAATAAAAAAAACATTAATATATATATACATATAGCTTTATCTAGTAAAATTGAAACTGTTGGTACGCGCACTCGATACAATACTACTACATCTATAGATTAGATTAAATTGAACGTGTTGGTGAAACGTGCCGGATTTATCTCACAAATATTTAGAGTATTTATTGCATACATTGCATATAGTCACATACCAACAAGCTATTTCGCAATGGTTACAGTAATTCCACCCTTGAAGCGCTTTTAGCTTTAACTCGATAAACTATTCTTTCAATATAAATAGACACGACGCGACAATGAAAGAGCCACTATGAATAATATATAGCTAAGCTACATAAAAAGCATGTACAACTTCATTGTTCCATGTCCTTTAATGTTAGTAGATAATATTGTTCCAGAATATTCCACTCCTTTTTAATTAAGGCTATGCGAACAAGGAAGATCGGAATTCGGAAAATGACTATTTTGAAAGTGATGCAATAAAGCTACTAATACTCGTAGTGGTGCCGAATACCGGTAATATCTGAGAATAACAAAAACTGCTTATTACAGCTGTACTGGGACCACCGAACCTTTGTCGGTTTTGGTATATAAAGATAAATTAATATTAACTGACAAACATCATTTTAATTATCTACGGACGTAACAATACCATTACATATTTTGCTAACATATTATTCTGTTTGGTTTGCATCACGCATGACCTTCGAGGCGTCGTCGGTTCTTCACACCTTTTATGGCGTTAAACGTTTTATATTGAATTTGTAAATATATATTCGAAGTTTTATTTAGTGTGTAAAACGTACGTGAAGAGGACTACTCACTTGAGTGCGTTGAGCTCCTCGACCAGGGTCTGCGCGCTGACGTCATGGCACTGGAAGATGTGCAGCTCCCGGCGCGGCGTTTCACCCGACGCGGCGTGCGGCGCTGAGGGCGGAGGTGCGGGCGCGCCCACAACGAACGCCAGGACGTTGTTGTAGAGCTCTGCCGGCTCGGGCGACGTGAACGCAGTCGGCGAGTGCACCCACGTCGCCGGGAACCGCTCCATTATTGACTGAATAAACATCTTATGTTATTAGTGCATACTACCTACATATATGTGGTTCCACAAACCGGGGAATAATAAACGGTTTACGCTCTATTACAGAGTAGGCTAACTCACAGCGTCACAGTAAATTAGCTACTAGCTTTAGTTGACTAATATGAGACCGAGGGAAGTAGCAGATGTTATAAATTATGTCTTGAAATAAAATTGATAAGGAAATTTACCCCAGTTTCATAATCCATTACGAGCACCCACTGCCCCTCCAGACATAGCTGCATCTTCTGACTCCATATGCCTGAAACGATCGCGGATGGTTTCTAATTATTTAATAAAGTAGTAATCGTTTAATTATTAAAGTGGACGCGATTTCCTATACTTTGAGACTTCTCTAGATATTTTAAAAATTATGAGTTTAAGTTAATATCATTTACCATTTGACTTCTCGAGCTGTAGCAGGCGTCTCATGCCATCGGCGGGGTACACGATACCAGTCTCCCGAGTTACGGTGAATGTGGCTAAGTGCTCCAGCACGTACAGTGCACGTTCGCCTTCGCCCCCGCCCCCGCCTCCGCCCCCGCCCCTAAGCCCAGCGATCTCTTCGAACTCATCGAGCGTACGCTGTGCCTCCCCCCGCGACCGCGACGTAGCGCTCCCCGCGCTCCGCAGCGCCATCTCTCGCACGTCCACTCTTTACGCCGCTTTGTACATTACAACCCCTAGTGTGATCACGTTTTCGCTTTACTCCCGCAAATCTGTAAAGACAAAGAAATTCCATTTTAAATACAGAATATTAGATTAATTACATTAAAAAATAAGAATGTTTATTTGATTCCCAGGCGTGTTTCGAAACCAATGTGAAGTAACAGTGCTTGCATTGTTGCGTTTCGTTCGGTCAGTGAGAGCGCCGGAGGTCCACCTCCCCTCCCCTCGCCTCTCTCTCTCCCTCCTCTAACCCTTCGCCCCAAAGGGTGGCAACGCACTTGCGACTCCTCTGGTATTGTTAGTGTCCATGGTCGGTGGTGATCACTTAACATCAGGTGACCCACCTGTTCGTTTGCCACCTATGACATAAAAAAAAAAGTTATAATTTGGATGTTTCGGTCGGATATCGATATAATCCCATTACCTTTTTTGTTCTTAAATTCATATGACTTACCTACTCAATAGTTATTTATTACTGTGTTTATTGTATATCTACTTATGTACATATACATCTATAGGTATATTATAAGCTTCACATTTATAGTGATTTATAGTTCTATTTATTGTTATAGTGTTATTATTATAGTATGTAAACCCACCCGGCCACAATTGAAAATCAGCGCTGACATCACTTGCATGCTGAATTGTGCGTCATTGTAGCAATAATGTGGCATAGTTTTAATTTCTTTTGTTTATTTTATGTTATACATGTCTTCGTAACTCAATTTTTTTCACTATTATATTGTCCATGTATTTGCTTCATCTCGATTTAACTATATAACAATAATATACACGAGGTATGTTGTATGTATATGCCAAAACAAATAAAACAGGCTCCAGCCGGCTCGCTACGTGACTGGAGTTCTGAACGGGTAAGGAATCCTTTTTGCGAATGAGTTTACGTGTCCCTTAAATATACTGCTTGAACTGTATCCAGATCACAGCATTATAACGTGATTAGTACATAAAGAGCTATTGCAACCGAAACACTAGCGAATACAGTTCATCCGCACTCTGTGATCCGGCGCGACTCCACCTGTGCAAATATGTACGCCGAGTACGTGGTACTCAAACTTGATATTTAACTATTATTCCGACAAAATTCTCGATACCTATCCAATTCTTTGCATATGTTTGTATAAATGAGTTACAGAGTAATAAAACAAGTGCCTGAGGACCGCGTGGGGTGGAGCTATGGGATCACATTCAGTAAAGAAGTTAATACTGACTGTTGTTGTTTTCCCAAAGAATTGAACTTTGTGTAAAACGGGCCCCTTCCTCAGTTCCTCCATAACTATTATTCAGTAGAATTTGAGTAAACATAATAATATATTATATAAAAGATAAGTTGTGAAAGGTTTGTTACGGTATTATTATTACTTTTGTATTGTATTTGTACTTACACTTGTACATGCTCTTGTACTTGTATTTATACATGCATGATATTAAACTATCGCCAGTTTGATTACATTTTCATAGATATGCATCGACACTGCGGTATGCCTATGGGCTAACATTAGTTCGGCACAGGTGTCAGACGCTAAATGAGTATATGCATGCGCCTGCTCTTCTGTGTTAATACTGTTCGATCAAACAATTACTTAAATTAAAAAGATATAGATAATATATAAATTATGAGGAGAGTTATACTTTATGTCTGCTGTCCCGGTGCGGGTCTGCCGAGCTGGTCTATACGCAAATATATCTATCTTATGCCATTTAATACCATAAATGTTAACAATACGCGTTACAACTGTCATAACTAAATAATGCTCAAGTAAGTTCTTGAGAAACGATAAACATCAATGTGTTTTCCCGTAGCTCGTAAGTTAAAGTTAGAATTCCTCGGTTCCAATCCAAAAAAAAACGGCGACCAACTTGAGATGAACTATCCATCGCAAGATGCTGCTGTCATGCCGGCCTGCGTAAATGTCTCTTCACGTTACGTTTGAAGGATACCATGTCTTTAAAATAGTCTCATAGTCTTTAAAATTTACGGACATATAATACTCGAACATGGCAACAAAATGGTCATTTCATGCTTCAGGCTCACTAAGTGCAAAAACAGTTTTTTTACAAAATTCCAGTAATGATGTAAGAAAAATATTAGGAAAGAGTTAATATAATCAATTTATAAATAAATTTAAAATTTACAGATATATATAATACTCGAACTGTTATATTAAAAAAAAAAAACATTTAAAATATGAAAATAAATATACGAATAAAATATACCCTATAACATAGGAGATATAGAATAAAACATATTTTAAATGCTTTTTTTTTAATATAACAGTTCGAGTATTATATATATCTGTAAATTTTAAATTTATTTATAAATTGATTATATTAACTCTTTCCTAATATTTTTCTTACATCATTACTGGAATTTTGTAAAAAAACTGTTTTTGCACTTAGTGAGCCTGAAGCATGGAATGACCATTTTGTTGCCGTTTCTAGTATTTAAATTATATTGGTCTTTTACTAGATCCAGCATATCTGAGTTTTTGCGGACATACATTAAATTATCAAGAATATATTGGGAGGGCAGAGTTAAGATACCGAATTCCTGAAACTTAGTCTTTAATGATTCGTGAGGCCTCATATTATAAATTGCTCGATATGCCCGTTTTTGTAATAGGAATATGGTATCCACCTTAGCTGCTGTTCCCCACAGCAAAATAAGACATTAAGCTCTGGAAGTAAGCGAAGTAGACCAACCTAGCAGTGGCAATATCTGTTACCTGGCGAATCTCTCGAACTGCGAATGCAGCAGAACTTAATCTTCCTGCCAATTTTTTTTACGTGAGGACCCCATAGTAATTTCGAATCAAGTGTAATACCCAAGAACACAGTAATATATTTTAATATGTAAATTAAATCGTATTTCCAAAACGCAATAAAATATATAATGAATAACAAGCGTTTATTCTCTTTAAGATATAATTAGTCAATGTTTAAGAAAGTAACACTACAATAATTTTTAATTTTGAGCTGGCGAGCTGACTGAACCTGAAGCTAACTACGTTCTCTCAGGACAAATCTTTACCTCAGCAATGGGACCTTTACACGCCCATAATATTTTAATCTTATATCGTAATAAATACTTTTATATAAAAATATTTCTATAGTCACAATGGTTAATGTTAATACGCCATTGACTGTGGAAAAACAAGTGTATTAAAATATAAAGTAAACTCAGACAGTATTGCTGTGTGTGTACTCATATGAGCGCACTACACAGTACACACCATGCGTAAGTGTATAACGTGAAAAATAGTTGCGTCATAACATTTTTACAAGCTCTGTCATTTCAGTTAATATTCGACGTAGATATATTCGCTCCGACCTCATCTATATTACAAAAGGTTTATAGATAAATTCTTCACGTCTGATTATAATTGAGATCACGAGTTAACGGGCTATTATTTCACTAACGAAGGTTCAAATGCTCACTGTAAAACGAATGCCCTAGATTCGTTGTGGTTTTACACCGTCCCTGTCACGCACGTTAGCCATGACGTACGAGTGAACGTCGTTGAGTGAATTCGTGAACGAGTAGTAACTTCAAGAATTATTCGTCAGTGGATGATATAGTTAACTGTTAGTATTTCGGATTTGTACTTTGCTAGTGTTGTAGTGAGTCATGACGTCACGTAATGTGACGTTGTAGCTGAATTATTTCTATTCAATCTACAAAATATCACGCGATGAATCACGTTTATACGATGACTTCTAATTATTCATTTGCTGTTGTAATACTATCAGACTAGGCGGGCGGGGGAAGGCGGGGGAGGGCGGGGCTTGATCCGAACGGATTATATTTTAAAAATTGTGCAATGGTACTGTTGATATGTTCATTATAGTATACATATAGTACGTAGTTTAATTGTAAAAATATAATGTTTAATAATTACATAGGATCCTAATGGCTGCTAAGAGTGTGCGTGTGGGGGAAGGAGAAGGTTGAGGCGAGGTTGTCACCGCACGCACGCGCGTTCCGTCACATAACAGCGGTTGTAACTAATCTGCTGATAATTGTAAAGGAGTTTGAACCTGAGAACCGCCACACACATTATATATTGCTTTGCAAATCTTGGCAGCGATATCCCCTCAGGAAACAATCAACGTAATCCCTATTTAAAGGTTTTGGCGCACTAATCCACCGAAATGAACGATTTTAAAATTAGTCTCGTGCATTTCAAATGCTATTCTATGAGTAACGCAATGACACAGAATTTATCATAAAGAATGCAGTAATGTTACTCAGTACGGTTCGCGGCTAACTAGTTAGTAATTAGACTTAGAGTCATGCGAGTAGGCATGGATTATGGAATGGAATGCCTAGACTGGTATACTTATGAGCGCGCAGGTCTACTTTAGTCCCGTTGTAGGGGGACTCGACCATTATGGTACGACGTATTTGGGAACAACGTTACGCGTTGATGTCTTTTCCAGGGACGTCTTAGCGCATTGTATCGGGACTCTCGCAACTCGCTTTAATGTTTACCTATCAGTGATTTCTAGCGGTTTGGAACATATTTATTTTAATCATTTTTGTAGTTTAGGAATATTTAATGAATTAATGAAACAGAGCATATCGCGGTATTCAGTTCAATAATGTAGCGGATTACGTTTATCTGTATATAAATACGCGAAGACAAAACAATTCATTATCTTTTTGTCCTCTGTTTCTCAGTCGCTTTTGTTTTTTATTGTTTTCAATTAAAAAAAACTAAAAATATACTTTTACCCATACCATATATTAATCGAAGCCTTTAATTAAAATTCTCTATTCCTCATACTTCACGCGCCTTACGCCTATAGTCTACAATATTTGTGTATTAATTAAGTATTATGTTTTTATTAATTCCAAAAAAGAATACTAATAGATACCTATATATATATATATATATATATATACATTAGGGTGTCCCAGACTATAAGGGCAAAATTATTTTTTACAGATTGAGTCACGCATACCCTCTTATTTTTTTTATATTTGACCTTAATAACTGAAATAATAAATATTATTGAAATCGAATAGCGATAACCCGTGCCGACTTGATGTCAAACTTTGAATATAAAAATATGTATGGAAATCATAGGGGACATATATCATAGGGAAATCATATTTTACCTTAATATTTATTATGTAATAAAAACAATGGTACTTTAATTATTGTATTATATTTACTATATATTATACAAATTAATTATTTAAAGGACATTATACATTAAATTTTCTTTTTAAGGTTTGTTCTTTACAGTCAGGATATACTTTTCTGTGTTCTTGTACGCAACGTAATAAATATTGTTTTTGTTCCTCGTCTACTGTGATTAAGCCATGAAAATCTTGCATCAACTTAACAGCTCTTTCAGCCGTATCATTAACTGCTTTCAGTGACTGCACCTTCATTTTAGCGTGTTGAAACGAAGCATTAGCAGGCCACGAAGTAGGACACTCCATGAGAAAACTGTCATCAATTTTCAGTCGCTTGAAAAAGGATCTGCTGTTCATGGAAACAAAATCATCGATATTTTTTTCGAAAAGAGGCCCGCTAAATTCTTCTCTCGATGGAATGTAGCGTTTATTGTGAACCGATGGATTTTCTTTGGCCAAATTAGCAACTATTTTTACCTTACTTTCTTGGTTAATATCATCGTCAAATAGAGACAAGATAGACACTTCGTCTGCCAAATACCACAAATGCTGGCAAAACTTCTGTATAGCCGCTTTTGATATAGTTTTGTCGATCTTTTCGTATGCCTTCACAGCCTTCAAAAAGCACAAGTCCTGGTAGGGCGCTTTTACCGCTAAAGTGCATTGCAGCCAAGGCTTGACATAGGAAGTCGCGATAAACAGGCAGACGTCTAATAGAGCTGTTTTACCCGTATTTGACATGTTGAATTGAGAGCTAAATAACGATATTTTTATGAATAAATAGCTCTCGCCATCCATCTTGCTTGGTGCATAGCGCCTGGAGGCCGAATTTTAAATTTATTAACTGTATCTCCACCAAGAAATATTATGCAGAGTTCTATTAACTCTCGATAGTCATCTCTTACAATTTCCTTGGTCAATTCAGTTCTGTAATACTCCAAAAGTTCATCAATTTTCGATTCGTTCAGGCGTAATAGCGTTTCTTTGTGGCTTTGTATCTTCTCTACATTGATATTTTTCCAATTTAATCGAACTTTTTTGAATACAGGGATATCGGGACTTGTAGTGACTTGGCTGATTTTTGCCTCGAACACAGCTTTTAGTACCAATTCGTAGATGTGATGGCGGCAAGCAAAAATCAACATTTCTCTGTTCAATTTCTGTTCGAGAAGCACACATGCACTATTAATTCGGCCTGTGTTAGAAGCAGTAGTATCACAACAGAGGATCTGTGCTTTATCTTCAAGTTTCCATTCAACAATAGCATTCCAAACTACTTGTGTCTGTTCGCTTCCCGATGAGTTTTCTAATTTTGGCACAGCAATAAGTTGTTCTTTATTATCGTATAAAATAACGATTGGTAGACGTTCCTCTTTAGATTTGCGTACATCTAAAGCCGGCAACAGTTTTCCATCCCAGTGGACAGTTACAGTATCTCGTACATCGTTTTGAAAATTAAGTTTTATAGCTTCTGCGCGCTGTTTTCGCTTTTCTGTACGAATTCTTTGGATGGAGGACTTGCTTATAGGAAATTCGTCAGTGTTGTGGCCAAGTGCTTCAATAGTTGCTTCAATAATAAAGACAGAATCTCTCATACTTAACTGACACCTGTCTAATGCCGCCACCAGTTTCGGAGTAACAAAATTTTTCTTCACAGAAGTTTTAATAGTATCGGGCTATTTCCTCTTAATTGGAATGGACAAATCTTCTTGTAAGTCCGTTACTTCAGAATCAGAAGATGAAGTTTCTTGTAATGGCTCATGAGAAGACGTAAAGGGTGTTATGGATGCCAAATAAGTGGACAGCCGCTTTTGCTCTTGGTTATTTCTAAGACTCGCCTTTTCCTCCTTTTCTGTTAATTTTTTGTCCACTCCAGCTAAGTGACCGGGTCGTCCTGGCTCTCTCTGCATTTGTAAGAAAATCTTATCTTCATTTATCTTTATTAATTGAAGCGCATCGGCATGTGCAATATCAAACAAGTTTTTTGTATTTGTAACAAACTCTTGTCGACGCTGCTCAAACACATCTTGAGTTTTGTTTGCATCTTTTTGCAAATTTCTCCAATCTTGGTATAAGGCTACAAGTTTCTTAACACAGTTAGGTAAAGATTTAGTCGGTATACGTGCCTTTTCCCAATAAATAATGCACTCACGAATAGTAAGATTTGCACTTTCATTGACACTTAAATTGACTTTGCGAATATCTATACTATAATAAAACTGTAGCAAGGTCAAATCTGTACATTAAATATTTTTTGAAAATTTTTATCGGGGTAGACTTTGTTATCGATATAAAAGCCAAAAATAATCTTTTTACAATTTTTGTCTGTCTGTCTGTCTGTCTGTCTGTCTGTCTGTCTGTCTGTCTTTCTGTCCCTGTGAACACGCATCACGCTGAAAGTACTGAACCGATTTTAACGAAACTTGACACATTAATAACTAATATTCCAAGGTTACATTTAGGATACTTTTTGTCTCATAAAATGCAAGGGGTTCTCCAGGATAACGAAAAACAAAAAATTGTAGTTAATGTAACTAGACTTTTTTGCGACACCTTAGTACAAGAGCCAGCAACGTTGAAAGAACGAGAATTTTAGAAAAGCTGGTTCTTTAATATGAAGATATATTATGCTCTTCCAAACAGCATTGAGGATACCTGGTAACCGGTTAACGTTGTGTTTTTTAATGCGCATCACCCCTTTACAGGTTAAAATTTGGTTTTATAAATAATTTTAGGAAAAAAAAATTCCGGTTACTTTTTAACGCTATTAAAAACATGAGTTTATCACTGTCAGACAATTTTGTTATTGACAATAATGTGCCCGATGATATTCTTTATAAATAAAATAATTCATTTCAAACCATTTTATTTTTTCCATTGCAAAGAACATATTTCATTTTATTAACCATTATGATATTGAGATTTCACCGTAAACACTGAAAAACAACGATAAACGTAGACATATGACTTGAGACTGACGTCATCTTGAATACATGCGTCTATAACAGGCGCTTCCACAAATATCGCTACCTTTATCATACATAAAATGGGGTAAACATATCAATGCAGTTGCAGAATCTAGCTCTAAGTTTCTAAACGTTTTCAAAGCTTTAGCCGGTTTTAATTGGGGTGTTCATCCATAACATTTAGTTCGTTTATACCTCAATATTACACGCAGTCGAATTGACTATGCGAGCTTTCTTTATAATAGTAGTGCTCAGGTTAACCTCTATAAATTTGAAAAAGTCCAAAACCAGGCCATGAGAATTATCGGGGGTTTCATTAAAAGTACTCCAATCCATGTTATGGAAAGCGAATTGAGCACATGTCCGTTACATCTTAGGAGACAATATTTAGCTGGCAAAATTTTATTTAAATTTAAGTCATTCGAAAAAAACGAACTAACTAATGTATCAGAAGAACTGTCCACTTCTTTCCAATCACTCTATTGACATAAAAGAAAAAGACCACTATTTTTTCTAAATATAAAAATACTCCAATTCAAACAAGTATAAAACATGAAATGTTCACTTTACACACCTGGGTCGATAACATTGATTTGCACAATATAATTAAAATAAATGTAGATAATAAATATATTTGTCTTCAATATATAAATATTATCAAATATAAATAAATATTATCAAAATTTTGTTGAAATATACAATGATGGATCTAAAGCTGGTAATTATTTAGGTGCCGCACTTTTTGAGTCAAATTCCAAAACTTTTATGAAATTTCAAATTGATGAAAATATTTCAATTATACACACTGAATTGAAAGCAATTGCAGAGGCCTTATCATTTGCACAGTCAACTGAGTTCATTAAGATTGTTATTTTATCCGACTCAAAAAGTGCTCTTCACCACGTAGGTCGATGTATCTCGACTTTTCGAGGAATACCGTTAGCCTACACTATTTTGAAGCAGTTACTAGATTTCAAAGCAAAGAACAAAGTAATTGTTTTACAATGGATCCCTTCTCATATAGGTATAACTGGGAATGAAAGAGCTGATCTTTTATCCTCCGAAAGTGCTACTATTAATATTTTACCAACTTACTTGGATGTATGCTCAGTATTTAAAAATAGCTGTTTGGAACTCGCATTAGAAGGAATACTTTGATGAGCGTTCTAAAACAAAAGGAATATGGTACAGAACGATTCAGCAACATCCCTTAGGTCACCATGGATTGATGACAGTACGATTAGCCGTCGGGAAGCAATCACAGGAATGAGATTACGCTCGGGACACATCCCATGTAAAAAGTTCGCCTACCTGATGTGTAAACTACCATCTCCACTCTGCCAGAGTTGTGAGCTCATCGATGATGTGCACCACATCCTGGCAGAATGTATTCGAAGCGAAGATATTAAATCTCAGCTTAATGCTTCTGGTTCGTTCCACACTGGTTTGTACAATTCGTTATTGTCTGACCCCATTTCGAAAGATGCTAAAGAATTGTACAAAATTAATATGAGCTATTGTTAAGTTTATTGTCATTCTTATTGTTATATAGTTGTATGTCATTTAGGCGATATAGCCACGCAGGCGGCTAAGCCTTCATTAAAAAAAAAATAATGATATTAAAATTACAGCTATCTTAATATGGTTTGAACATACTTACATATTTTATTTACAAAAAAAATAGCATCGGGCACATTATTGTTAATAACAAAAATGTCTGGCAATAATAATTTCATGTTTTAGTAGCGTTTCAAAGTTAGTAAAAAACAAAATATTCATAAATTATATAAAAATCAATATTTTTTCCTGTAAAGGTGCGATATGTACTAATAAACGCAACGTTTACCGGCAGCCAGGTAGCCCGCACGCTGTTCGGAAGAACATAAAGATATATAAAAAACTGGCTTATAGAAATTCTTTGTCGAAACCGTCGCCTAGCTCTTAGACAAATAGTTTCAGGCAAGTGACATTTGACGCGTCGTGCTCATATCTTTTTAATATTTATATTTTTCTTCAATACAATGAAGTGTGAAAAAGTTTTAATACAAGTTGAAAATAGTTATATCATTCAGTGTTTCATTTATCATTATTTATTTTATGAATATATTTTATCGTTTAATTTACAATTTAACTCATCAACTTGATATTTTATAATGTAAACTCTACTGACTGTATAGTAAACGTCTACAAAAAAGGGAAAGGAACTTCGTTTGAAACTGGGGGTCCATAGACTTCTAACGCTTTTTTCACATTACCGCCAATATATGTATGTTAGTTTTTATTTCTTATTGAGCCCAGTAGATGATGCTACGAACGGGTTGTAGGCTTATTTTAAAAGATTTCTCACATACCATCTGGGTATATGTTTGAGTGAGTCCCTTGATAGTTTGGATTCACAATTGGAAACCGTAGGTGTGGCTCCAATAAGGTTTTAGGTTTATTATAATTTTTCGCGTTTAAAAATACAATTGACACCAGTGATAACCGATTTGGTGCAGACGAAGTTGCACGGGTCAGCTAGTTATAGAATAAAACCGCCAGCACTTGTCCATTAGAGAGAAGTTTAGAACCTGTAATTTGATGTTTTACATTCCCGACCAAAAATATTTCCTTTTTAGAACTGCGTAACTCCACAGACATGTTGACACAACGAAAACAATGCGTTCACTAATAAAAACAAATACGACATAACAAGCACATTAACACTTAGTTCGCGCGCGCAGTACTATGCAAGTTTTGATAAGTTTCGATGCAAGTCGGCACGGGTTGCCGTGATTCAATTTACGTGAAATTTTATTTATAAGTGTTTTGACATCATTCGAACAAAATTAGAGGGTATGCATTGAAAAAATAAAACTTTAATTTTTCTGGGACACCCTAATATATATATATATATTCATGTAAAGAAAGAAATGCGTACCCTTTATTATGATCAAATTTCAGTAGTAGTAATAATGTACTATCCTATTTTTATTGACTACCATATTCAAGTAAAAAATATTTCCATAATTTGATTGCTTAATTTAGTGGAAACAACAACATTGTTAATGTGTTTTAATTGCAGAAGACAAAGTTGTTATATTCAATAAATTGAGCAATGGAAACATTAATTTGTTGTTTTTATTAACCTGCTGGGATGTTACTTCACGCGTCAATTAAAAGTTTCACTAATCAGGTGAACTATGTGTGCGTCTCACTAACCTTGTAGACCGTCGTTAGCTTCCTCCCACTACCCCGCCCTTTCATTGCGTTTTGATTCTATGTGTCAACGCATATATATCAAAATAATTTTGTATAATCGAGACAGCGTTGTGGTGGTGGGTTTGAGAGAGGATGAAACATGTGGTGGGGGAGGTGATCATTTCGACACTATCATAGGACATTGTTGGATACAACCATAAAGCAAAATCGTCATTTTAACATAAAATGCGTAGTTAGATACAGTATTATCGAATGAATTTTTCGGATTATTTCTATGACTTATGCTTTCTGAGATACTCAATCGGACAAAGTCACTTCTGCATTTTTGTGCGTAGTACAACACCGTTAGAACACTACCGCTTTCGTACTCCACGTGGCAATAACTAACATGTGTTGTCCGATCGTCAGTAGCATCGTTGTACGTCATAATGAGTGCATGCTGCTAGTGATTCCCATTTATCATAGATGCCAGCAGCAGCTTTGCAAACTAGCCTCATGTTATTCTTGATGAATTTGAAAAAAGTATTATAAGCACTCTCAGTTCACCATTAAATATTCCTACCCCTATGCCTTCTCTAACCAATACACACGCTAAGTGTTGTGACCCATTCTGTAGTGCACATGATCACTGGGTTGAAGCCATACTGGTACTGTGTGCACGAACAAGAGAGCACCTACCCCCACATCACAATCAGATGATGAGGCTTCGGAAGAAATGAAAAAAATGTTGAGAGTCATGGTTTTAGGTAAAAAGAAAACGTTTTACGTATGTGGGAAGAAATATGTTTCGAAAAGAGGTAGAATAGTAATGGGTGATATATGTATGTACCGCTATAAATATCCGGATAAATTATGTACATATAATCAGAAATTAATAGATATCGAAATAGAATTGTATATTCATTTGATATGTATGTGTGAAAACGGTATGACGTGTCTATAACTCATCGATTTCTGCAAAAAAATCATACTCAGAGTGAGGATATTGTTCACGCTCTCACTGAACGAGTAATGCAATGAAAAATAAATATACACCCCCGATGAGAAGCGGACACTTGTGCGATAGGCAAAATCTTATGGTTATCCGTACGATGTTAGAAATATGAAACAGACAAAAGCCTACAATCCTAAATGCCAGGTTAGTAATGAAAGCTGGATGAAGAACGATATGGACGAAAAAAAGTATGAGATAAAATTAACGAAGTAGGTGTTGATAAAGATGATCCACATAAATTATTTCATCATCATCATTACATAGTATAAAACAAAGCCCCTGCCGCGTCTGTCTGTCTGTCTGTTCGCGATAAACTCAAAAAGTACTGAACAGATCTTCATACGGTTTTCACCAGTAGATAAAGTAATTCATGAGGAACATTTCAATATATAAATTTGTCAAGGTTTTGTGTAGATTGGTTGAAATATAACGATAATTGTTGGACAAGTCGGAAAAATTCAAACCGCCTGGGAGATTTCATCGAAAACGCTGCCTAATCCTTTTGAGATGTAACAATGTATGTTGGGTAAATGTAATAAGGTTTACTTCTGTATGTATAGGTTAAAATAAAAGAAAGTGACGTCCATTGCAAAATGTATGACGACTTATTATAATGACAATGACATGATGCATTTTTCTTTTTAACCAGGTGTAAATAATAATAAGTATTTACCTATGAAATTGCCGTTCTGCAGTACTGGCCATTTCAAATCAAAATAATTTTTGTTTGGCTAAGAATTCTAATTTCAAATTAATTTTATTTTAAAAACATGGAATTCTTTTCCAAAAGTAGTCATTTGTTAATTGATTAGTGTTACATTTTCATCGCATTTCAATCTTTTTTGTCATCATGGATACGTTAAAAATTCGAGTAATTATGGAATATGAGTACCGTCGTGGCAGCAACGCGGCACAAGCGGCACGCAACATCAACGACGTTTACGGAGCTAACACTACAAACCAACGCACCAGCTGTTATTAGTTTGCTCGGTTCCGTTCTGGGAATTTCGACCTGAAAAATGAACCTCGCGGTCGTCCGAAGACTTTGGTCGACAATGACGAATTAAAGGCGATTGTGGAAGCTGATGATACACAATCTACGGCTGAATTAGCAGCAGCTTTCGACGTTAGCGTCAAAACAATATTGGTCCATTTGCGTCAAATTGGCAAGGTAAAAAAGCTTGACAAATGGGTGCCCCACGAACTCAATGATCGCCAGCGCGAAGTACACGTCGAGACGTGCTTTGCACTGCTCAACAGATACACAAATGAAGGAATTTTGAACCGCATTGTTACCTGCGATGAAAAATGGATTCTGTTTGATAACCGTAAGCGCTCAGCAAGTTGGTTGGATCCTGGTTCAGCACCTAAACAATGTCCTAAACGAAAACTTACCCCTAGAAAAGTGATGGTCACTGTTTGGTGGTCTAACGCCGGTGTGATTCATCACAGCTTCTTACCAAACGGGGTGAGCATTACTGCAGATGTGTACTGTGAAGAACTGAACACAATGATGGAGAAGCTGGCAAATCTCCAACCAGCATTAGTCAATCGCTCGTATCCGCTGCTCCTGCACGACAACGCGCGACCTCATGCTGCACAGCAGACGGTCTCCAAGTTGCAAGAACTGGGGTTGGAAGTTCTCCGTCATCCGCCCTACTCACTAGACCTTGCGCCTACAGACTACTACTTTTTCCAGAATTTGGATAACTCCTTGGCGGGAAAAAAATTCAATACCCGAGAGGCAGTACAAAATGCCTTTGAAGAATTCGTTGCCTCCCGTCCAGCTGATTTCTTTAGGAAGGGCATCAATAAACTGCCACTGCGTTGGCAAAGATGCATTGATTGCATGGGTGATTACTTCGATTAATACAAATAAAAAATACATGAAAAAAAATCGTTTAAATTTTTTCATACAAAACGGCAATTTCATAGGTAAAGACCTAATATAACAGCAGAGACAATATAGATCTACAAAAAAGTCTGTGAGGGCATATATCTATCTTTTAAGGATAGCCCAATATACACATTATATATTCTAAAAAAAGGTGACATACAATTCTAAAGCTATTTAAACGTATTGGGTTGGGTTTAAATATAACGATAATTGTTGGACATGTCGGGAAAAGCCAAGTTGCCTAGGAGTTTTCATCGAAAACGCTGCCTAATCCTTTTGAGATACCTATAACAAAACAATGTATGTTGGGATATTCCCCTTTTATAGATCTTCAAACTCATTACATTTTCTAAGAAAAGGTGACGTACAATTTGAAAGCTATTTAGACGGATACAGTATTAATAATTATCAACTTAAATACTTTAGTTACATTAAGCATTTCATGCACATTCATATCTTTATTCTATATATAAAAATCACGTGTCACGGTATTTGTGTTCGAACTCCTCCGAAACGGCTAGACCGATTTTATTGAAATTTTTAATGAATATTTGGTAGGTTTGTGAATAGGTCGTAAAGTATATTTTATTTCTCTAGGTGATTAGGTTTTTTTTTTGTATTTTCTGACAAATTTTTTTGAAGTGTTGTGATGTGTATTTGTGTTACATAGAACAAAACATTTTTACTAAATTCAAAAGGAATAAGTTACGCCTAACAGCCTTTTTTTGAACATAATTGTAATGTATATATTTTGGGTATAAATGTATGTAGTTTGTATGTTATTATACTTTTGTTCTATTTGGCGGTAATTTTCCTATACTCAACTCTTAATGAGTTTAACGAGAAAAAAATTCTCAACTTATTATTTAAAATCTTTATACATATAATAAATCTGTGGATAGATCAATACTGTACATTAAATATTTTTATGAAAATTATAATCAGGGTGGGCTTTGTTATAGATATAGGAGCCAAAAACATCTTATTTAGAAATTTTGTCCGTCTTTCTGGCTGTTCCTGTGTCCGCATATCACTCTGAAAGTACTGAACCAATTTTGACGAAACATGACACACTGATAACTAATATTATAAAGTAACATATACAGTAATTTTTTCCCATAAAACGCAAGGGGCAATCCAGTGTAAATGACAAAATTCGAAAATTTGTGGAATATGAAATTCTTGATGGATTTTGATGACATTTTCTTTGTGTTATTGCAGACAAATTAGCTAAAAATGCAAGCTAATGCACATTTTTGACATACAACTTCTCATATTCATATTTCTGACATATGCCAGGTGACTGTTGAAAGGTTAACACACTTCAATAGTGGGGTAGTTCATGGTCACATTTAACATATAAAATAATACTATTAAAACTAATACTAATACACAACAAAGAGAACCTTAGATAAAGTATGTTTTTAAAAGTATGGGAACGATACTTTTAAACGTAAAAAAATCACACCTAGGTTCAATGAACAGAATTAAATGGGATCTTTTCAAGGTTAATCAATACGTAACTGCTTATCGTCGAAATGCCGCACGGTCGAATCATGGGAAGCGGGGCGCGGGTCGAGGTGCAGGACGCGGGCCGGACTGAGCGGCGGAGCACATTGAAAACGATGGTTCATCGCGCTTTTTGAGTAAATCATCTGATGTTGAGTGAAAATCAGTTATGCTTTTTTCAAGATAATTAGGTCAAATATTATGCATCTATTTTTTAAATTGATTTAGAACCAAAAAATGACTAATGATTGTCCTGGGAAGATAATGCCAGCGTCTAGCCTAACACCCAGTAGTAACAAAATATGGAGCACAAAGACAAAAATTGAGTGAACTTATGTTTGTTTTCAAAAAATTACCTATTACGACGTTGCTAAACAATGAGTGATTCCAGAATCAAGGTCAGAAGATTTTTTTTAGAAAACATAAAACGTACACAATATTATATTGCGATATAGAAAATAAGTCTCAAAGGTATCTAATAGAGTTTTGTCAGTACATGTGTTGTTTCGATATTTGCTAAATTTGTTTTCCAAATACTGATGAGTATTGGAATTGTTGGGTGAAGGGTTGTAAATTTACGATTAGAATAATTAGTTTAGGCGTTTGCAGTTGCCATTCAATACTATATCTATACGAATATTATAAAGACAGGTAAAGTTTGGGTGTTCACTACTTGGGTGTTTGGGTGTGTACTCCTTGGTCCTACTGATCTGATTTTGAAATTTATGTCTGAAGGGTAGAAGTAGAAAGGTGTATTATCTCTCAATGCTAAAGATTACTTATTATTTTGGCAAATATATATATTTTTAATAATTAATCACAATAAATGTAATTAAAATTGGCAACAGTGCAATAATATGACTTGTGCCGCTTAAATGGCTTGAAACAAAGGAATAAAATTTGTAGCAAAAATATTCATTACCTTTAGCTTAACAAAAAAGTCCACTTATAAAAACAAATAGCTAAATGGAGATTTCATGGAGATAAAGTTTACTTTGTACAGCATGTTAATTGATGAAGTTGGTCAGAAGATAATGCGAAATAAAAAATATATTACTAGGTAAAATTATTGCGTCGCCGCTGCCGCTGGGCCTATGAGAATAGTAAGTAGGGCGCGGTCGTGAGTGGCACAGAAGCTATTCAGAGGGTACTGGGAAGACATTATGTGTTTGAGTGGGTCGCTGAACTGTTTGGTTTCACAATTTCAAACGGTTGGTGTCGCTGCAATCGGGTTCTAGGTTTTTAAGATTTTTCGAGTTTCGAAATACAATAGAAACCGGTAGTAACTGATTTTACGCAGACGAAGTTGCGCGGGTAAGCTAGTTATAAATATGACCTTCAAGAACAATCTTATTTTTGTCTAATTAGTCGAAGTGGTACTAGAAAGTCATCTTCATCACTTGCCCTTATTAATATTTATAATTTACCATTGAACATTTCAGACGTTAATTCATATATATGATACGGGTGTGAGTAACTACATATCTCTAATAATGGTGATTATTTTCGATTGCTCCAGTATGCAGTCAATGCTTATCTCCAGCAAAACAGTACTGACAGTGATAGTAAAGATGAGTAATAAGTGCTTTAAGAACTGGGATTGTTTCATATTTTAAATAATTGCGTTTCAAGTATATGTTTTTTTATAATTTAAGAGTGCATATTTAATAACTAAGATTGTTATTAGAAGGTTTTTATTGAATATTTCATATGTTACTATTTGCTGGTATTGTTTTCTATAAACTAGGCCTGTTTTTGTGCTTCTAGTTGATGTAAGTGATAAATATATCGTTTTACCAAAATATTTTCAGTAATATAATATTTTATAATTCCAAAGATTACTGTTATATGTTAATATTAAAACTATAAAATAAAAATACCATGACTGAGAAATTTATTACTTAGCCAGTATATAAGGAAAAGGTGTATTTCTTGTTAAAGATGTAAATCACTTTTAAGGAACAAATAAAATGTTGATTTGCACTATGTATTGTTTCAATTCGGCATCCATATCTGTGTTTAATTATTACATGCAATATTAATTGCGTGTATGTTATCGTAGAACAGCAGTACTTTTGCATACACAACAATAAGTTCAATTATCACTTCCGTAGTAAAATATAGTAAGATAGCATATGGTGATATCATTTACAAAGAACACGGTCGCACGTGAACATAAAAAGACATTTTGTTTTAAAATATGCCTTTATTTAATTTATAATTTACTATAAAATTTTAACGCACTCCTTTGTATAATTAACTATTAGTTTGATTTTATTTCAACAAACAACAATTAAACTGCAGTGGAAAGTATGTTACAAAATCTTTGGAATGCTCTCCTGAAAAGTAGTGATTTTGTAGATGCGACTTTGTACTATGATGGTGTCGATTTGCGTTGCGCCAGAGTTTTCGCTAATGTAAGCATTGTGACGTGTTGAGGCGAGTACGCACATCGCGTCCGCTTGGAATCTTGTTTGATGGAAAGTGAGCAGGCGCGGGACAACGCGGCGGCACAGCGCAAGCACTCGTTGAATATCAAATAAAGTTTTCACAAGCTAGTAAGTGGGCCCTTCAATAGCGCAGTGTGACCTCGACCCGAGAGAAAGTGCACCTCTAACAACCTCTATTAGCTGCGTTGCGTCGAGTTAGAGATATTAAACGAGGCCGAGTCGGGATTCATATACTCACCTACGCGTAGTACTAGCAAACGAGCATGACGCACCCGTGTGCGCACCATACGCTATATGTATGCTAGCACTGGATTACAAATAATAAAAAGAGTTTAAGCTCAATTATTGCTTAACAGGTGCTCTTCCCACGTGTACTCTAATTAGTAAGCGTAAAAAATATTGCGAAATATGATATATAAATACATTAATACAAAGATTCTACTTTAACTCCCTTTCTCGTTAAATATTATGTTTACTTATTATGTTTACAAATTTACTACAGTTATCAGACCATAAATAAACTAAACCCTTCACAATGTATTGGAACTGTCATCTAAGATAACTACGAAGACTTGATTCGACAGTGCATTACCTTTCTAGTTACAAATAATAGAACATATATAATACAAAATAATACACATAATACACACAACACAACACAAATATACAAATAATCATTAGCCGTATGTTGAACATTATTAACAATCTCAAACCCTATCACAACATATGTTTAAACTGGATTTTCTCTTTGAGCAAAAATTTATGTCGTCAACATCACGTGATAAGAGACGTACTACTTAGCGTACTATGGATTCACCGTGCGGGTGCCGGGTCCATCGCGCGGCAGCGAGAGAAACTCCGAGTAGTTCCCGAGACATGTGACACGGGTGTAGGTTTAAGGGGCCCCTTTCCAACGTACACTAACACTCACCTTAACTACTCGTGTTTCTCTCCCTGCCTATCCAAATCTGGTATGAACCTGCTAATGCAGCTTTAGAGGTTCGTTCTAGTATAGAACTTGCTGCAGTTCTGGAAAGACCTCGGTTCTTCAGCAGGCTATAGAGAGATATTGCTGGTATATCTCTCACTCCCACTTCTACGGCATATATAACTGTTTTTAGTCCACTCAGTTATAGTGCTTTTTATACGTGCCCATTAAAATTGTCCAATTGTGTGCTGCACTCAGGATTGAGTAAGGTTTGTTCTTAGAATTTATTGAGCTTTCTCTTATAAAGTTAGTTTGTATCTTGTTTGTGGTCAATTCTTTTTGGGCTCTACCTACTGAAAGACGCTGGTTTCACTTATAATTTGAAGAACTCTGTTATGACGATGTGAGTCATTCCCCATTAAGGAGCACCTTGCATCCCACCAAGATGAACTTAGCTGTACCTATCGCCTCTCTACAAGTATAGCAAGATTTTTCAGATGCTTTCCCCCTCCTAATTAGGGGTATAATTGATATTTCAATGACGTTCATACATATTGTACATCCTCAATTCACAAAAAAAAGAACACAACCAAATGTCACATTATGAACAATAGTGTAATTAAGTAGTAATAAATATACACTTCGCTTCCTTTCCCTTTAGTTTTATTTTGTTACAAAATTATAATAATATAGGTATACGTATTTATGTAGCGAATAATAATATTATTTTTGATCTCCAAATATAGGTATTTTAATAGTTTTTATCCGGTACAATTTACATAATTACCGTGAAATTGATTGGTGTACGATTTGGTTTGTTATAAGACTATTTTTGTAAATGAAGTATTTTGTAGATTTCCTTAAAATAAAACATGTTTCTCTTCTATTTATTTAGTTATCCTTCTGAGATTCTTAATTTGCCGAACAAATTCTTATCAGAGGTTAACTCCGAGAACTAGATGAGATTAAAAGAATCGTTATCTAGTTAAACTCCGTCTTGACCCTGGGCTCCGGTTATATTTCTTCAAAATTTATAATAAGTAAAAGCCTACAAGTGATTTGAATACGAAATAATAGCACGGAACGTGAATTTCAACTTACCTCAAAAACTCTAGAAAGTTTTCGTAAGTTGGTCACTACTTTACTACAACGTGAGTTGACTACCTTCATTGTTATTGTACAACATATGCTTAGATATTAAAGAAGATAAGACAATATTAATATCAATTCAAATGTTTATGTATTCCCGTAAAATTAAATATTTACATGAAAAAATAAATAGAATCAAACAGGTCTGCTCGCTCGCGCCCGCAGCACCATCACTCCCTACCGGAACGAGTTCGATGATAACTGATACAATGTATCCCGTGACGTGACGCTGGACATATCTGTGTTCGCTACACGGCGGCTAAATATCATATTATTATCATTGCGATACTTGTTCACAAGGATTCGCTTGAAGCACGCACCGACGCGACGTTGTATGTTTATACAAATCTATGTGTGTGCCTGAGAGCATAATGTATCATACGTACATGTCATTATTAATTACGTCTCAATATCGTGTAGTATTCGTAACATTTTTCGATATCCCGTATGACATTCACGTCGAACGACATAGCGGCGCGATGAAAGGAGGAAGGAGGGGGTGTCGCGATATCAAGAGCGCAGGTAGTCAAGGGACAATTTTAAACTTTTATAAAATTTAAATTAACTTCCAATATTTGAATGAAGTACGTTTCGGTGATTAGTAAGCGGTCGCGATAGCAGATATCGTACGATTACTTGTAATTAAATAAATAATTGATAGTCGCGTTCACCTGAGGGCGTCACGCCGCTAGCTAACCACTCGATTATACTTTTGAAGATTTTGGCGTTTAATTCTGCTGTGAGTCCGAGCTATAGACGAAGAGAAACTTTGTGATATAACCATAGCGCCCAAACATAACCTACAATACTACATTTAGTGTTGCTGTAGTGAGGGGATAGGGAAATTCGGAAAAACTAAAGGTTATTTTTTTCTATAGGATTTTTGTATGATTTCAAGACTATAACTCATAATTCGTGGGATGGATATGCGTAAATCTATTTTTGTTGTGTTTATTATTCTTCCGGAAAAGTTTTCATAAAAAATAATATTTCGAATATCAATTACAACATCGAAATTACTGCCTCTATGTTGTATTATTATAATTACATTAAATTAATTAATTAATACTAATTGATGATATAATTTGAGCAGATTAGTTAATTAAGTAAATTAACTTTTAATTAGAAATTGGGCGATGAGTAAATACCCAAATGTCATAATTACCTATTGACCTAAAGCAGTTTCTGTAAAAATCCAATAAAAACTCAGAAATGTTCCCAAACTGCAGGTAAAATTAATAACAATTGAAAAATTATTTACGTCAAAAATTAAACGTGGTTGTAAACTGGTTGATGCCGGAGGCCGTTCTGTTGCACTAGACATTTAGTAGTGAATCACAGTGATGGAGTGATCGATCTTCTATTTTCTTGTTTATTTAACACTAGCGACCCGCTCCGGCTTCGTATAAGTGTACCTAATATACACAGCATCATAAGTATCTAAATGATTTAGAACAATTTTTGGCGCTTTGATATCTACAGTTCTGTAGGTGGTAGAGCCACGCTGAAGCTATTCTGGTTTCAGCATGAATGGGTCGGCTCGCCCGGGGTAGTACCACCCGACCCACAGAAACACCCACGTGAAGTAACAGTGTTACAAAATATGTACATGATTGAAACCACCAAAGAACGTTCTGCAGTCGCTCAAACACACGTAGTCCGGTGAAGCTGTTAAGGCCTTACTAGGACAATAGCGTAGTCAGTTCGAAAAAAAAAATCACTCATACACGTCGAATGATTTTTGAATCCTTTCACAGTGCTCCATAAACTCTTTTTCACCAAAGTGTGATGTCATTCTCATATTTTCCACATATTTTTTTTTATAGTTGTGTAACTTTTATTACGGTGTTTATTCTATTTAGTATTCTCTTCTTGTTTGTTAACTGGTTTAACACTATGTATATTGTAGGTAATAGGTATGTTCCTTTGCATTTTCTTTATATCCCTTCCAAAATCACTTATTTGTCAGAATAATAAAAAACATTGTAAAAATAACCAAAAAAATACATTGGTTTGCGTATTTACCGTAAAGAGATTTCACTTTAACAAATAGACGGCTTTCCGTGTAGCGCCTGGTGTTCTCATATCATCTCACAATGAAGTAGCGTTCGTTAGATAGTTGATTGTGTTTCGCGTCCGGTTTTTAAACCTGTTAGCACTTAGTAAATGTCTTCTATGATAGCTTCATAGACACGGACCGTGACGATTGCGTAGTAATAGGTGCGGGCGCACTTGCTATCGGAACTGCTGGATGCTTTCCGTTATTATAAACCCAATAGACATTAAGCAGCCCGTTAGGAAATGCGGCGGGACTGCAAATAAAGATCGTGACTCATGTACACGATCAAGGAACCACTGTATCACATCGTCCACATACATATTTATTGACATAATTTCTTTTACCTGCCAGTTTTTATTTATTCTCTATTATGATTAATATTGTATGTATGAATTCGCGATGTCGAATGTTAGCCTGTTATGATTTGATACTCTGGAGTCCATTGTACATAACTACACGCAAGTGACAAGTATACCCCAACTCTTTCTTTGCTTCCCTTTATTACAGGAACAGGACAAGGTCAGACCCGAGCTTGATCAGCACATCCAGCACTTGAAAATAAACCCTATACATTCGTACATATTAATGTCGCATTTAAAAAGCTTTGTTTGCAATTTATTACGTATTCAGGACTCAGTGTTCACTGCTAATAACGAGTAACACAATTATGTGATCGAGAGCTTTATAAATAGATTATGTGAAATAATATTATTAGTACATAGTATTAAGAATAGTCAAACTAAGCCCTTTGAAATGTTTCATTATAATACACTATAAATCTTCATTAAGAGTAGATTACTTTCGCATCACGCTAGTGTTCTGTGATTCTGTTCCACCGTGCACTGCGTTCGTTGCTCTCGATACAATACTACAACCTTAAAATAACTGCAATACTTCTGAGACTGGCTGGTTTCTTTAACGCGGACGAACACGTCATGTTATGGACTTGTCAAACATTTGTTACGAATAGACAAACTTACTCATAGAAATTATTTACGTAGTAAAAATATTACGTATCATTATTTTTACCAGTTACTTTTTAATTTAAAACACTAATACATAAATACATTACTTCTCGTTTGACTTCAAATAGTGGTTACACATATGCTGCGTGGACTTTTAGAAATGTAAATCTTCGTTAAGGTGCTTAGTTTTTCTGTAATTATTAATTAACTTGAAATATCACCTTAGTAATATTAACAAATCATACATTTTAAAAAGTTTCTTTACTACGACGACTTATGACGACAAAGTTATTACGGTAAAGTTGCAAAGTGTATATGTTTTTAAAATAATAAAGTGGAACATTCATTAAAGTTACTACGGAATATTTATACAAGCATTTTAATAACGCAATTTATATTATCTCTTTTGAAAAGTAACTTATCAGATTGTTTTCACTTTGTTCTTAATTTCACAGAAAATGATATTGAAACAAGCTTGTGTATTCTATTCTCTTACACTCCGTTATAGAAGTTAAGAATTGTAACCAAAAGGTCGGTTTCGTATTCTCTTCCATGTAAAATGATATCAAATTAACAAAAAATATTCATAGCAATTTCTTTAAAGAGATTTACTTGTGTACATTGTACATAGTTATAATTTAATAAAACAATACATGAATAATTTTTCACATGTTTGAACATATATGACCGATTTATATTCTAAAATTATAATGGATAATATAATAGAATATATAAATAGGAAATATAAATGGAATCGTGGAAATGTTTATATGTCATACTAGTATGCTGTAGATAGATAGATAGAAAGGAAACAAAACAAAGATATCGACTTGTATTTTAGCACATTCTCATGCACCACGACGTTATATGTTTACTTGCAGATGTTTTCTTTTTTTAAGTTAGCTCCAGCGGAGATACTGAAACACGCCCAGCACTTCGAAAAAGTTAAGGTCAGCACAGAGTTATGTAACTCGTAACATGTCACTCGTATGAAACTTTTGTATTGTTTAATTTTTTCTTATGTTGGTATCGCTTATTGTTAAGACAAGCTGAAGGGAATCAGTCCGGAATTAAAGGACTTGATGCTCTCATTTATCTATTGATCGTAACAGTAAACTGGCATGTTCTTCACGCAAGTCTATAACAAACCTGAAGAAGGATCGCAATTTTGAGATCAGTTCATAATACGTTATTTCTTCAGAAATCTCAGATGGGTCAGCCCGTGTACTAGTACGTATTGAAGGCCACGCTCTTCGAATCAATATACCACAGAATGGGCACTGACATTTTGCGTTAGAATCAGGTTTGGCAGTGGCCAGTGGTACTCTTGCGGTCGCAAACTATACGCTTTAAAGTTTTGTCACTCTGATTGGTGTACAAATGCTTGATAGATCATTTATTTAGATCTGATGTGCGTGCCTGCCAGCGGGAATACAACTAGCAAATACTTTAATACCGGTTCAGCTATTAGATGCCTACTTCTGACTTTTCACTGGACAGTTACTCTGCGACGTGACGTGTGTGTTACCGCGCTACACTATATCTATGTACTAATCTGACGTCCACATTACAAAGTATGTTATATTATATTGTTTACCCCACACTTCATAATCCAATCACTGTAACAAACGCTCATCCTAATATCTTTCTTCTTGTGCAGCGTGTATGCTTTATCAGTGGTCTGGGTGGAAACAGAATGTGGATGCACCTGCTATGTTTTATAGTCCATATATGCGGAAGCACTAATAGTAAAGGTACTTAGTATGCAGGCTGAGGCGAGTTTCAGCTGAGGGCGGTGGCCGGTAGGGCGCACGCCAACAGACACAATTACGGCGCCATCTAGTAGCTGCCTAACGAAGTGATTACACTGTCACCGCATTCTTTGTGAATGCTCTCGTGCGAAACTGAATGAGGGATAATTAGGTACGTGATAGTTCACATAAGCTTCTCCTGCTATTCTACCAGGCGAACCTAGACTCCACGTAGATCGAGCCCCGTCGGAGTATTACGTTGTGAAATGCGATTTCCCATAGAGGTATGCGGCACACATTGCCAATACGGGTACATACACGACGCGGCTTCGAACCCTCGCGCATTGCGCACACGCACTCTCTTTAACACCGCTTCCCCGAGACCTTAATACATACTTACCTTGTGGTGGATTTCCCAGTCCAGGTGGTTCTTGTTGATTCACTACACTCGCGACGGTAACTCGCGCTTCGTCGACGATGCGTTGCGGACTGGAGGTCTCCGCGCGCCGAAGCCGCCGCCCTCCCCGCGTGCTCTCGCCCCCCGCTTACCTGGACGCGTTGGCAGGTGATGGTGCGGGCGGGGTATAGAGTGGGGAGGTGCGGGGACGGCACGCGGGTGAGGCGCGACACTCGCTCAGCGCGCCAGTGTGTGTCGACGCGCGAACCGGTGCGCGCGTCTTCCGATCGCCGAGATGTCTGCGAACGGGTCGGTCGCTCCAGAGCCGCGGCTCTGCCACGTGCGGAAGACTCCAGACTTCGATGGATACGGGTTCAATCTGCACGCCGAGAAAGGCAAACCGGGTCAGTACATTGGTAAAGTGGACGAGGGATCACCGGCGGAGACGGCCGGGTTGCATCGCGGGGATCGCATCCTTGAGGTGAACGGGCATAGTATCGCCGGTGAAACACACAAACAGGTAGTAGCGCGGATTAAGGAACGGAGTGAGGACGCCGAGCTGTTGGTGGTCGCGCCGGCGCCGGGTGACCCCGTCCCGGAGTTAGACGCGCCGGAACGAACTGCACGCACAGACTCCGCCGAGCCCCCGCGCGACAGTCCGCCGCCCGACCCGCCGCGGCTCAACCTGCAGATGACAGCGGCAGAGATGCGCGCGCATCTCGCTGCCAAGAAAAAGTTTGACCCTAAGAAAGTGCCTATGGACCTCAAGTCCAAGTTTGACATAGTAAAGAAGCTGTAGTCGCGGTGCCGAATGGTGCCGCGCAGCGAGGCGAGAGCGGCCGAGTGGGTGGAGCGGCCCCGTCACCACTGTGCTGTGCTGTGTTGTGTTGTGCATGTGATCGTGTAATAGCCGCGCTCCGGCCCCGCGCCTCGCGTCCTCGCCTTTGGGATTTGCCATTGACTCGTGCGCGCCGCGCTCTGCCATCGCGCGACCGCACTGTAGTGATACGATTTATCTATGTTATAATATTCTGTAATTTATTTTACGAAAGATCCATACTATTTCGATATTTTTTTAATGATTTATTTATATGTATAGTTTATAACTATGTATGTACTAAGTGCAATTATGGTTTTATTATTATAAATAAATGTAATTAAAGAAGGTAGTGTGTTTGGAGAGCGCGAGGCGACGTAACACAGCCTGCGCTTCACATCCTCACGTAGCGTCTGTTTCTGGTTTTCAGCTCGTTCACACGTAACTTTCCACAGTGACGCGATACTGCTCACTCCCCCCCGCCCCGGCCCCAGCTCCCGCCCCACTCCTGCTGCGCCAGCACCACACCGCCTACACTCTCGTCGTCAATATGCCCTCGCGCTCCCTCATACACGCGCACCAAAGGCCGCTCGTCCAATCCACATCTAACACATTATATGATATCACACCTACATGCTGCAAAAATTGTATTATAAACATTCACATTCTTCTATTGTAATGACTATAAATTAAATTCATTTCATACAACGCACGCACTAAACGATGTGGTAATGATATTATTCAATTAAAAATACTTTATTTAGTTAAGAGCCACTTTGAAAAACGTCCCGGTCGTCGAGAAGAGCTGCTAAGACAGTCAATCTGGTTTTCTCAATATATTTTTTTACTGTGCAGATATGAAATATTCATAGTTATGAGTGAAATGAATAAACAAAGCATTATGATTTAATCATTTATATCGTTTCGCGTTGTTGAAAATTATCGTTATTTATGTCAATATATAATAAAACAACATTAAATATCGAGTACCTTTCCAAAACATTAATTGTTATTTTACTAATTGAAACAGTACGGTCATAACTCGTTCTATTGTAGATACGCGTATTCAATGGTGAAAAAGTAAAACATCGTGAGTGTCAGATGCATTTTCTGTTTATTTTAAGATAAGCTTCCAAAAGAACAGCCGTCAAATTGTACTATAATAAGATATAAAAATAATATAATATGATCATCGCATGTATCCAGCATGTACAGCAGATTGCCTCGTTTGATTGAAAAAAAAAAATATTCAGAGGTGATTTTTGTAAGTACTATAACATCGTTTTTACATTGCAGTCCCTTACTTACTAACTACTTACTTTTGTTTTTGATGAATATTAATTTGCCTAGGTGAATATACCTATTTTATTTCAAAATATAATTAAAGTTATACTTCTTTTGACGCGTTAGGGAAAAATGATGAGAGTAAATTTCTATGATGTGCGCGCATACCGTCACGAAAAACCGACACCCTGAAGTTATTACGATGTGCGCGCACACCGTCACGAAAAACCGACACCCTGAAGTTAGCTATAGTCAACATTTTGTGTCTTTGTATTAAAACTTTCAATGTATTAAATACCTTTTTTCTATTGTTAGTGTCGTTTTTTCTACAAACGTAGAATAAACGAAAGATAAAATTTTTGAAAAAATTTTTACCTTTTTTACGCCAAAGAAGTATAACTTCTAACGTGTGTACATAAGTACACACACATTTTTTTTATTTATGTTTGCTATTAGTCATGTTTTCATTCAGTCTTAACACATTATCGCTTCGTTACAGAAGTGCAATTCGTAGTGTGGTATTTGTTCAGGAATACTAGGACTAAGTTAGTCAAGGCAAAATACACTAGATTTTTAAAACCACCAATACCCTTACAAAATCTTATCGATATGTCGTAATTTTCTTATCGGTATCATACGGTACTTTCGACATCCCTAGCATAATGCGGCTGTGTTCTTATAGTATGTGCATACATACGAGTATATATGCATAGAGGTTTATCAATGTTTAGTCCTCAGAATTTATTGTAAACATCTTTCTGATAATAGCCGATAGTGAACGTGTGTATAAAACGTGACGCTATGACGTCAGTTTACTCCGTAACGCACCGTACTGCGCTCATGTACTATACATCCAGAACGCTGTTGTCGAGTGCGTTCAGTGCTGTGGCTGCTGTGGAGCGGCTCGTAGCGCTGCGGTCCGTCCACCTTGCATCGCTTTACTCGGACCATTAGTTATCACTTTGTTAGGTATTAGTTTGTCTATAGCTGGTAGTTATTGATAAATTTCTAGCCTCCGTATACACTCTTCGCAACAAAATATATCATAGACGTCTATTATATGATTGACTAACCATGATTACATATTTTAGAATTTTCTGTATGCCAGGTGATATTTATGTTCGAATATAACTCAAAAACCGCTTTACTGAGTAAATAAAATTTTGTATACAATGTTATGCTGCAGTTGACAATAAAAAATAAGAACATGAATTACTTAACCATAAAATTAAATACATGTGTTATGTTTGTTCTGTATATCTACTCGTAATATATTGTATAACAAAGCATATAAAATAAATAATAAAAATAAACTTACGGAACTTAATAACTTAATATCATAAATAAATTATGATAGGTTTGTTTAATATTTTTACTTGTGATGGGGCTGGTGACACCGCGTAAATACGAGTAGGTCCCACCAGGAGAGCGCGGTGAAAAATAAAAAGGGATAAAAGGCCATAAAAAAAGAGAGCGTAGAACGGTAGGTGGCCGTGCCTATAAGTAAACAAAATAACAAAAACCCCTAATAATGAACGTGAACTATCCTGCAACTCATCACCTCTTAGAGTGTAATAGACAGACATAAGCTCACGCTTTATAAGACGTGGATTCGCCACGTTCTAATATAAATTTGTCCCGTCTTTGCTCATGCCAGGGTTCCGCTTTCGTAAGATGCAGATCTTACAAGATAGTTTCTTACGGTAGGCGGCTAGTGCTACATGGTACGTTCCGAAGAAGGGCTTGCAGTTTCTGTCGATCGGGATGTACGTAAAGATCCTCGCGACCAGTTATTTCAAAAAATCTTGTTTATGGTCTCCGCCGTAAATTACACGACTGTACTTAACGCTCCGCATTATAAAAAATGCCAACGAACGATCAGTAACGATCTGACTCTTCAAATAAAGTGTGTACTCGCCCACGCCTGCATAACTACAGATGACGCCGTCATGGTCTAGTGGTGAATTTCACTGCAGCATACTCAAGCCTAGTTTCATTCCCTGGATTGGAGCCCTCGAGTGCAATGCTAGCGTGATATAGTTAAACTAAAAATTTTCACGAACTAGCTCAACACACATAACACAGATCACGCCCACACGCAGGTACATACGTAACACATATGGTAGAAGGGCTTAATTTTTTCCCTTATGTTTCGAACTTGCTTAGTTTAGTTTAACCGAGTTATCAGATTTGAAATACATGTTTGTAATCCTTAGATGTATGTATAGTTTAACTTAGTGAGATTCATCAGTTTTATTCATCACCACTTTGAGACCCTTGAACTTGTTGCCATACGGTTGAGTGCTTTAAGCGGCATATAGACCTCAGCTGAAATTAATGATATAACAACACAGTAGCATAGTTAAGAGCTAATGACAAGTTTTTATTTATAGAAATATAATAAAAGACAGCTATAAATATAAATAAACAAAAGAAACAACATAATGCTTATGAACACGAAGTAAGAATTAATAGTAGAAGTCTCTAGACAAACGCTGTCTAAGGCACGATACGCTGGTGTCAAACGTTTGTTTTACTGTAATAATGTACATTTGAACATTATTGCCTAAAGAATTAAAATGTTTATATGCCCGGATCAGAAAAGCATTTTGTCGATATGTTGTCTTTACAAGTGTTATATGTAGGTAATTGTTTAGGTTTTCCTAATATACTTGTAGGCACATATAACTGAACTGATATCAGGTATGGGCGTGTCATAACCATCTGTTTACATAACTCCTACATCACTGATAATGTGGAGTATGTTCCGTAGAATAAGCAGCAGTGCGCAGTAGGTGTGCAGTACACGGCTGCCACTAGCCACCACTGATCAGTAGACAATAGGTCGAGGACGAGGCCAGTACCATCGCGGCTGAAATAGTTTCCGAGAGATAAATTACAATCACCTTGAATAGATAACATCGCTCGACATCGTAGCATTTATACTTTATTATATTCACAATGAATCAGCATTATATATCCTGGCTGCTTCTACTTTATCACAACAATTAAAGTATAAAATTAACTGGTTAGTCGACTGATTAACTGACTGTTCAATCGATTGGTTCGTATGTACCTACTGCTTCTCTCGTGTTCGTGGAAATTCGAGTAATCGCGTGATACAGTACACTTTCAATTTCAATTACTGTTTTCTTGTATAAGATCTATTCTGATGAGCTAGAACCTTCCCTCCCCCTGCGCAAGCTCGGCCGCTTCGTTGCGTCGTGCCCACGTTTTAATCGAGGTTGTGTGTATAGCAGGTATACAAGTTGTGCGGAACCTGTTCGGCCTGTACGAGTACAACTAAACGCGCGCGAGACCCAATGAATGGACATACTAATGCATAAGGAAAAATATACGATGTTAGGCATCCTCACCGTGCCGTTTCACATTTATATAACAAGTAGGCAGTGCTCGGTACAGTGCAGCGTGAAGAGATCAATGTTTACCTTAACATGTCATCAATTTCAAAATAGGTATTACAATTTACAAGTACGTGAGTGTAGGTATATCCGTACAGAAGGAGACAGCCAGTGTAGAGTTTCGCGCCGCGCCGCTGCCGGTTCACATGCGCTCAACCGGTTTGCACAACTATTCAAAAAATCTGCTTCCACAGATATTGCCAAACCCACATAATTTATTGCTATCATGCTATATATTACAAAAATATATATTTAGCCTTGTGAGCCTTCAATTTCCAATGCGTTATGTGTGCAGGGTGCAGGGACGCGCACGTATTCACACTGTACTCTCTCTCTCATCTACCGCTATGACTCAATAGTTGATATTCATGAGCGCACAATAGCAAACATGTTTCCTTATTCAATTAAAAAAATACTCTGTAATTCTAAGAAGGCTTAAGAAAAACAAAGAAACACTTTAGATATGAGATAAAACATAAAAATGTATTTGTTAGAAACAGTTATATGCTTAATTAATAATTAGATTAAGAGGAGCTGTCACTCTCGATGCGATTTCACATTAATATCCCGGACACAAGCAACGCGCAGGCCAATTAATGAAAACACTATTCGTTTCCGATTCCCTATTCGATACATTCTGAAGAGTACGGTAATTTTTTTATTTTCATTGCTATGTATTATTATCATCATGTTAGGTTTGCTACGGATAACGCCTTGTGAAACGATGTATTATTTATTCAGGGCGTGAGAGTACCTATACTTGGATATCGATGGAATTAAAGTAGTGAGGAGTATGAAAGAGGGTTGTGTGCTGACGGCAAGGCGCTGTATCTCGGAAGTAGCCATGAAAATTATATGTATTTTATTGTAATTGTATCACAGTCAACTTTGTGTTTTCATTACAGCTATTTCACAAACGACTGATAAAAATCTACTATATTTCACGTGTGCCAATTATTATTACAGCGGCTGCATTAATTTCTGATTCGTATGTATTATCTGAAAAGAACTCTCACGAGAACTATTTGTTTTTTAGTTTCTGCCTCTATAACCTCATGCTAAGAACACGTCCGTATGTTGAAGGCATTTACTAATGAAATATATAACAGGCAACCGAGTTCTACAATTTACTAAAATAAAAAAAAATGGAAATTGCTAGCGTTAAGTCAAAAATAACAATGGAAGTATTTGTGAAGGTTAAGTTGAATATAGCAGCATTTGATCGCACGGAGCTTCGACACCGGCACCGATACCGTGCAGTGTCCTCTAGTGCGAGATAACGAGTTGTGACCTTAGAGTGCATAGCCCTGTGACCACAGCATACATACATACAGAAGGTTCGTTGGTCCGAGCTGTGGTGATTATGTTCATAACTAATGTTTTTCATATTGATGCACTCATGCAAATCGACCTGAAAATGCACATCGTCCTACTGAAGGAGCTAGTGAGTTACGCTGCAGTAACCGTCGTAAGGAAATCCCAAACACATCGATAGTACAACAAGACTCGCGCCGTGCAGCTCTCCTCTTGATGTTGTACTCAGCATCAAGTGAAGTGTTGTAATCTCACACATTTATCTCACAGGGCTTGAATAAGAATATTTTAAAGACACTGTTATGTTTTTATAAATATTACAAGGTTACATCTAGGATACTTTTTATCCCATAAAACGCAATGGGTTCTCCAGAATAACGGAGGAAAGTCAAAAATTTGTAGTTAATGAAATTCTTGACGGATTTTGGTAAATTTTCTTTGTGCTATGTATACCAGATAGATTAGCTAAAAATGTAACCTATATTGGAACGAAGTTCCTTATTGCACATTACACGCTTTGAGCAGATTGGAGCTAGACCGAGAAAAGTCTAACAAGACTTTTTTGCGACACATTAATACAAGAGCTTGCCACGTTGGAAGAACAAAAATTTTAGAAAAGCTTGCTCTTTAATATATCATTCATTATGCTCTTTCAAACAAGGTTCAGGATACCTGGTTGCCGATAAACGTTGTATTTATTAATGCGCATCACACCTTTTCAGGTAAAAATTTTGATTTTTAAATAATTTTAGGAAACGTTTTTTTCGGTAAAACTTTCTTTTTAAACATTATTAAAACATGAATTTATCACTGCCAGACGTTTTGTTATTGAAAATAATGTGCCCGATGATATTTTTTATAAATAAGGATAATTCATTTTTATTTTTTCCATTGCAAAGAACATATTTCATTTTATTAACCACTAGCTGACCCGTGCAACTTCGTCTGCACGAAATAGGTTATTACCGGTTCCAATTTTATTTCCAAACGCCAAAAATCTTAAAAAACCTAAAACGCGATTGTAGCGAAACTTATCGGGTCCAATTGTGACTCGAAACTATACTATATATATACCTTTCTAACAGTAAAATAATTTTCAAAATCGGATCAGTAGTATCAGAGATAACCCCGAAATTCCAAACTCACTAATTTCAACTTTTTATTATTGGAGTTTCATGGATATGAATTCTACAATTGTCAAATTAGACATGGGAGAGTCACTTTATAGATAATATTAAATTTTTATTAGATATTTAATTCTTCCAGATTATACCACTGAGATACACAAAGGCAAACACAACACTACAGACATCAGACCTTAAATAAATATATATTTATATAATAATTATTGTTAGTTATTGTGTTATGTTGAATTTTAATTTTGTTAAAACACATAGAATTGTATTGACAAAAGGAGAAAATACATACCTTTGTGCCTTTGTTAAAATCAGACGGACGTAGTATATTGTTAGGTAAAATATCATACAATGAAATACTAAACTGGGGTAATCGAAAAAATGTGTTCTAGAGTGCCTTCATCCGGTACCCCCATACACATATTGATTTGTTGCTGATTCTGAACTTTGCAAGATGCACTGGAGAGCGCTTAGTCTACAGATAGTAGACACAACAAATTTACAACAGTCACGAAATTTATAAACCCGTGGCTTATCAGGAATGTTATCCTAAATGGAAGCATAAGATTTGCCTTAAATTTGGTAGAATACATTCCAGTTTGAGTTCCATGATAGTAACAAATCAGTCTTGTTTGGGGAGGATAAATCCTGAACATAGGTTTTATAATGATCGAAATATCCAGTCTGGATAGCTTCTTTAGCGATAAGATCAACAGCTTCATTACCCTGGATCTCACTATGTCCTCGTGTCCATGCCAGAACTACATAAATTCCTAAAAAAATACATTGATACAAATGGAATTGATTAATTGTGATAACTGATGTTTCATTGAAATATGTCAAACATGTTAAAACAATATTGAATATATTGTAAAAAGTATCAATAAGAAGAAAAAGCCCTTTCTTTCTTTAAGACAAACAATTTCATTAATATATTTAAAATTTGATTTTTTGATACAGGAACGTTCTCGGGCGTCCCCAGAATAAATAGGAATGAATACGAGGGCCTAAATTATTATCACAATCTAATCAGTAGTTTCGGCATGCATAGAGAACAAACATATAAATACTGATTTTTATATACAAATAATAATTATAAATTAAACACTGAATGATCTGGGATAATCAAGTTAATAAAAGTTAATACATCAATAGGTAATCCTTGAGTAGGCAATGAAAATTTTATTTGTGTATATAGTATATACAGTCTCTTTCTCTCTGTCTTTCTCTATTACGATACCTAACCTATGGTACATAGACTTTACACATCCATAATACGAAAAAATAAAATTAAAAAATTATCTCTATCACTTACTTTACCATAACAATCTTCAACTTGTATTAAAACTTTTTCATACTCCACTGTATTGAAAAAAAATATAAAAAGAAGATATGACACATCGCGTCGCGTCGCCGCGTCAACTGTCACTTGCCTGTAACTATTCGTCTAAGAGCTAGCAACGGTTTAATTTTAGAATTGTTTGTTTTTCACTAACTTTGAAACACTACTAAAACATGAAATTATTATTGCCAGACGTTTTTGTTATTAACAATAATGTGCTCGAAGCTATTTTTTGTAAATATAAAAAGTATGTTAAGATTGCTGTAATTTTAATATTATTTTATTTAGACATAAAAGAGGGTAAATTTAATATAATATGTATAGAATAACATAGCTATAGCGATGGCTTAGCGCAAAACTGGCTGTATAATAAAGATAGCGAAAACTGTGGAAGCGCCTGTTATAGACGCATGTATTTAAGATGACGTCAGTGTCAAGTCATATGTCTACGTTTATCGTTGTTTTTAATTGTTTACGGTGAAATCTCAATATCATATCTATACTAATATAATAAAGCTGAAGAGTTTGTTTGTTTGGTTGAACGCGATGATCTCAGGAACTACCATCCGATTTGAGAAAATCCTTCAGTTTTAGATAGCTCATTTATCGAGGAAGACTTTAGGCTATATATTATCACGCTAAGACCAATAGGAGCGGAGCACCAATGAAGAATGTTTCAAAATCGGGCACTTTTTTCCTTTTGAGAGATTTCGTTAGCGTTAGTATTATGTACGTTGCCATGGTAACGTGGTAAGTTTCTATCGCAAACATTTATACTTTGTCTATATTATTATATTTTGTCTGTTTGTTTGTTTGTTCCGGGAATCTCCAAAACGGCTGGACCTATTTTAACGGGAATTTTACTGGCAGATAGCCGAAATTATAGCGGTTGACATATTCTATTTTATTTGTCCGCGGCTTCGTCCGCATTGCTATTTCCAAAATGGTTGGACCGATTTTCACGGGGCGTTCACTGGTAGATAGCAGACCCATAAAAAGTAATTTAGGTTTTTTATTCGCCTTCGGCCGCAATGGAATAACCGTAATGCTTGAATTGATTTTCACGAGACTTTCACTGGCAGATAACTCACCTTATTAGAAGTAACTTAGACTATTTTATTTTGTTACTCAAGACTTCGTCCGCAATATCCTACTATCTCCTAATCGGTTGGACCGACTTTCACGGGACTTTTACGGGCAGATAACTGGCGAGCTCGGAAGACTTTGTCTCGCCCCGATAATAAAAAGAAATCTTGACAAATTATACCTTAACCTTCCCCATTCTATCTACTGGTGAAAACGGCATGAAAATCCGATCTGTAGTTTTTGACTATATCGCGAACAGATAAACAGACAGACCAGAGGACTTTATTTTTAACCGACTTCGAAAAAGGAGGAGGTTACTATGTTCGGTTGTATGAATTTTTTTATGTAGTGATGCACTGCTACCTGTGTATTCGTCCATGTGAAATTGATCAAAAATATGTTACAACCGCGTGAGACGTGTGTTTTACTGGACTCCAAGAATAAATATACATAATTGAAAGTCATATATTTGTATGTAATATGAATCATATCATCTTTTTGGTAAATTTGGCGGCCATATTGTTTTATTTACCGCGTTTGCTTCTACATAACTCAGTGATTATAGCAACGTATAAAAATAACTTAAGTATATCGACAATATGGGCATATTACATCTATATAATAAAAGATTTAAGATATATTATTCGATAATGTATAGCTTAAAATTTTCATTACTTTCTTATATAGTGTTAGTGAGCACTGAGTGTGGTATATAGTAGGTTGAAGTTCCAGGTATGTTGCTGAGGATAAATCCCATCCCATTCGATATACTTTTAGTATTCATATATCTAATGTACACGTTACATGTTACAGTAGATGGCGTGTGTGTCGTAGTTACAAATGTTTTTGAAAAAGCATTTCTGTAACGTACACACCCACTCACAATTATATATTTCTTTAATACATTTTTAAAAAGCGCGTGCGGAGCTGCGGGTGGCAGCTAGTGGTTAATAAAATGAAATATGTTCTTTGCAATGGAAAAAATAAAATGGTTTGAAATGAATTATTTTATTTATAAAGAATATCATCAAGCACATTATTGTCAATAATAAAATTGTCTGGCAGTGATATATTCATGTTTTTAATAGCGTTAAAAGTTACCGAAATTTTTTTTTCCTAAAATTATTTATAAATCAAAATTTTGACTTGTAAAGGTGTGATGCGCATTAAAAAACACAACGTTAACCGGCTACCAAGTATCCTGAACCCTTTTTGGAAGGGCATAATATATCTTCATATTAAAGAACCAGCTTTTCTAAAATTCTCGTTCTTCCAACGTTGCTGGCTCTTGTACTAAGGTGTCGCAAAAAAGTCTAGTTACATTAACTACAATTTTTTGTCTTTCGTTATCCTGGAGAACGCCTTGCGTTTTATGGGACAAAAAGTATCCTAAAAGTAACCTTGTAATATTAGTGATTACCGTGTCAAGTTTTGTTAAAATCGGTTCAGTACTTTCAGCGTGATGCGTGTTCACAAAGACAGAAAGACAGACAGACAAAAATTGTAAAAGGATTATTTTTGGCTTCTATATCGATAACAAAGTCTACGCCGATCAAAATTTTCAAAAAATATTTAATGTACAGATTTGGCTTTGTTACAGTGTTATTATAGTAGATAGATTATGATATTCAGATTTCATCGTAAACAATGAAAAACAACGATCAACGTAAACATATGACTTAGCACTTACGCCATCTTGAATACACATGTCTATAACAGGCACTGCCACAATTATCGCTATCTTTATCATATAGCCAGTGTTGCGCTAAACTATAGCAATAGATAAGTTATTCTACACATATTATTTTTATACCAATAAATCGGTCTGACTATTGAGTAAACAACCAAATGAATGTTTGATATGTTAAATTTACCCTCTTTTATGTCTAAATAAAATAATATTAAAATTACAGCTATCTAAACATGGTTTGAACATACTTATTTTATTTACAAAAAATAGCATCGGGCACATTATTATTAATAACAAAGATGTCTGGCACTAATAATTTCATGTTTTAGTAGCGTTTCAAAGGTAGTGAAAAACAAAATATGCTAAAATTATTTAAAAATCAATATTTTTGCCTGTAAATGTGCGATATGCACTAATAAACGCAATGTTAACCGGCAGCCAGGTAGCCCGCACGCTGTTCGGAAGAACATAAAAATATATTAAAAGAACAGCTTACTAAAATTTTCTCTCGAAAACGTTGCTAGCTCTTAGACGAATAGTTACTGGCGAGTGACAGTTGGTGCGACGACGCGATGCTCACATCTTTTTTTTTATAATTTTTCTTTAACACAATGAAATATGACTGACAAATCTTGGCGACTTTTATATTATGCTCATGCAACACGTCAAAGGAGTGAGTAGTGAATTGTATTAAATTGCGATCACCCCTCTCTCCCTTTATATTGCGAATTCTAAACGATCTCGGCGAGAAACCAACAAAATTGAAAAAAAAAACAATGGAGTGTGAAAATGTTTTAGTACAGATCGAAGATAATCATGATAAATTAAGTGATAGTGATGATTATTTAATTTTATTTTTACGTATTGTGCATGTGCAGAAGATTTGGTGCCGTGACAGTGAAAAAGAGAAAGAGAGAGTGTATATAATATATACATACATAAATTTACCATTTCAATAGCAAACCAACTCAAGATCTCCTAGATCATTCAGTATTTAATTTATCATTGTTCATTTTATACATAATAAATATATTTTATCGTTAAATTTCCAAATGTAACTCTATCAACTTGCTATTTTATAATATAAACTATAATGACTGCATAGCGAACGTCTACCATAAAGGGAAAGGAACTTCGTTTGACCGAGGGTCCAGAGACCCCTCACGCCCTTTTTCACCTACCTATACTTCTTAAAAACAACAAATAACAAAAAAATTACGGTTGGGTTCCGAACCTACGTCTTCGTCGGTTCGTATAATAATATATAGTACATTATAACTGATCTACGACTACATGACATTTTTATGCGTAATTATCAATCAGTTCAAATAAGAAGTATAGAATGTAACAAAAACTAGGCTAAATTCTATTGATGTATGTGTTACTCTATTGATATATATATACATACATATATATATATACTAGCGGGCTCGGCAGACGTTGTCCCGCCGTAATTATGAAAAAATCCTTGATAAATTATATACTAAAACGTTCCTCACCAATCACTCTATCCACCGGTGAAAACCGCATGAAAATCCGTTAGGTAGTTTTTGAGTTTATAAGATAAGAGGTTAACAGACAGACAGACAGACGCGGTAGGGGACTTTGTTTTATACTATGTAATGATACATATATATATATATACTGTAATAGATATTTGTTACATTGCATTACATAATACATAATAGTTACATTGATTGTAGAAGATGAATCTGAATTAGAGTTCTATCAGTACGTGTGTTGTTTCGATATTTCATAAAATTAGTTTTCTGAATATTGTTGAGTCTTGAAGTAGTTGGGTTTAGGTTTGTGAATCTACGATTAAGATAATTAGTTGAGGTGTTTGCAGTTACCATACTATGTTATATTTATATCAATATTATAAAAAGAGGTAAAGTTTCGTTTTCGAGGAATCCTTGGTAATATTGATCCGATTTTGAAAATTCTTTCACTGTTAAAAAGGTTTATTATCCCTTAGTGCTATAACTATTTTTTTATTTTGACAAATATATATTTTTAATAATTAAACACAATAAATGTAATTTAAATCGGCAAAAATTCTATAATATGACGTGTATTATGGGCAATATATTTAGGTTAGTTTTTATCTTAATTGAACCCAGTAGGCGATGTTCCGAACGTGTTCTACTTTCTTAAAATAATTTAAAAGCTATTTCACATACCAACTGAGTATAATATGTTTGAATGAGTCCCTGGATAGATTGAATTCACAATTGGAACAGGTAGATGTCGCTGAAATAATGTTTTAGGTTTTTTTAAATATTTTGCGTTTAAAAATACAATTGAAACCGGTAATAACCGATTTGGTGCAGACGAAGTTGCACGGATCAGTTAGTTTGTAATGAAGACCACATTTACATGGAGAAATGTAAATAAATAATTTGATTGCATGACCTACAGAAAATCGAACGTTTCAATGTAGACCATTACAAAATAATATATGAGTATTGAGTATATGTATACAGATGGATACAAACGCTAATTAATTTATTGGAGTTCATGAACATATCAAACACCTGTAAATAAATTCCGATGCATTACACAATATAGCGCGTAGAGTACGAGTAGCGACGGGGTACACGAGCGTGGCGGGGCGGGCGGCGGTCACGCGGACTTGATTACTTACTAATTATGACTCATGCTTCAAAATTTCGTTTAACTACATTAGATTTAAACGCGCGATTGCGGTGCTATCTTTCGTATACGGTTATCTTATCTCTGTGCGTATTATTTATATTCTAGCAGATTTAAAATGGAACTTACTTTTTTATAATACTGTAAGGTGTTTACCATTGCTGACTACTATATAAGCTTGCAAATTCTTATCTTTGGCATACCGTAAAGATATGAAATCGTCTCTTGGGCCAAGTGTATCTGGGCAGATTAAAAGGCAGCAATGCTCTGCGATCATACATGTGTATACATATATGTGAATAGCGTATGTAATAAGCATGACGAGTACAACGTTCACGTTTATCGAGGCTAGCCCGTTAGGGTTACCAACTGTTTGTTATAGCACAAGTGTCCCGAGATAAGTGTCCATTGAGGATACGACAAATACAAAACATTCAAATGACATGGCGCATTTCAAATCTTGTATATATCTATACTATAATAAAACTGGAGCAAAGCCAAATCTGTACATTCAATATTTTTTGAAAATTTTGATCAGGGTAGACTTTGTTATCGATATAGAAACCAGAAATAATCCTTTTACAATTTTTGTCTGTCTGTCTGTCTTTCTGTCCCTGTGAACACGCATCACGCTGAAAGTACTGAACCGATTTAAACGAAACTTGACGCAGTAATAACTAATATTACAAGGTTACATTTAGGACTTTTTGTTCAATAAAACGCAAGGGGTTCTCTAGGATAACGAAAGACAAAAAATTGTAGTTAATGTAACTAGCCTTTTTTGCGACACCTTAGTACAAGAGCCAGCAACGTTGGAAGAACGAGAATTTTAGAAAAGCTGGTTATTTAATATGAAGATATATTATGCCCTTTCAAACAGGATTCAGGATACCTGGTAGCCGATTAACGTTGTGTTTTTTTAATGCGCATCATATCTTTACAGGTCAAAATTTTGATTTATAAATTTTAGGAAAAAAAATTTCGGTATCTTTTTAACGCTATTAAAAAGATGAATTTATCACTGCCAGACAATTTTGTTATCTATACTAATATTATAAAGAGGTAAAGTTGGTGAGTTTGTGAGTTTGTGACGTTGTGGCGTTGTAAGGGGTAATCTCAGGAACTACTGGTCCGATTTGAATAATTCTAACAATGTTATATAGCTCATTCATCGAGAATGGTTATAGGCTATATATCATCACGCTAAGGCCAATAGGAGCGGAGCACGGGTGAAAAATGTTTCAAAATCGAGATGTTTTTTTCTTTTTGAGAGCTTCTGCTGTGTGTCAGCGTTAGCCCAGAGTAGTAACTATTACTACGCGGACGAAGTCGCGGGCAGGGGCTATAATCTATACTAATATTATAAAGAGGCAAAGTTTGTGACGTTGTGAGTTTGTGAGTTTGTGACGTTGTGGCGTTGTAAGGGGTAATCTCAGGAACTACTGGTCCGATTTGAATAATTCTAACAATGTTATATAGCTCATTCATCGAGAATGGTTATAGGCTATATATCATCACGCTAAGGCCAATAGGAGCGGAGCACAGATAAAAAATGTTTCAAAATCGAGATGTTTTTTTTTTGAGAGCTTGTGCTGTATGTCAGCGTTAGCCCAGAGTAGTAACTATTACTACGCGGACGAAGTCGCGGGCAGGGGCTATAATCTATATACTAATATTATAAAGAGTTAAAGTTTGTGACGTTGTAGGGGGTAATCTCAGGAGCTACTAAACCGATTTTGAAAATTCTTTTACCAATATAAAGCCACGTTATTAATGAGTCTCATAGGCTACATATCAAATCAAATCAAATCAAAAATACTTTATTCAGTTTAGGCCCTAATAAGGCACTTATGAACGTCAAATACTACCACCGGTTCGGAAAACAACCCAGTCATCGAGAAGAACCGGCAAGAAACTAGATCGGGTACATTTTTTTAACATATATTTCCAATACATCATACAATGCTTTTAGTGGATGCACAGAGAGGAGTCCATTCCAGACATCACTATCATTCACATACTGATCCACTCTAGTCTTGCCCAATCACATTTCCCTTTAACTATGGCACATGTTTATTCGCCGCGACGCTCGCGCCGCCAATAGTTTTCGATTGCGGCCGCCAGTGTTCAGTGTTCGACTGTTGCCGCCATTGTGTTACTTCGTCTGCTATCGTCGAGTAGTTTACGCGGCTCGTACAGCGCCGAGCCGCGCCGCATGCTAACATTTTGAGTTTTTGCATGGTCGAGTGAGAAATAAATGCATCGCTACATACGTGCCGACATATATTATAAACAATAAGTGTTGTGTGAGAGAAGACTCGGTGGAAAGAAACGAGAAACACCTAGCCGGCTAGCCACGTGGAGACAGCATCGCCGCGAGGTATGTGCCAAGTTTCCATCCTGCCCTTCTCTCCCTAATCGTAACTGATCGCAATAGTTGAATATCAATATAACACCCACGCACATACAGTCCACTTAAATTGAACATAGAAATCCCGCACCCGCACGCCCCCGGTGACGTCGACATCGCCGCGGCGTCACCAATTTGTATTAATCGAAGTAATCACCCATGCAATCAATGCATCTTTGCCAACGCAGTGGCAGTTTATTGATGCCCTTCTTAAAAAAATCAGCTGGACGGGAGGCAACAAATTCTTCAAAGGCATTTTGTACTGCCTCTCGGGTATTCAATTTTTTTCCCGCCAAGGAGATATCCAAATTCTGGAAAAAGTAGTAGTCTGTAGGCGCAAGGTCTGGTGAGTAGGGCGGATGACGGAGAACATCCAATCTCAGTTCTTGCAACTTGGAGACCGTCTGCTGTGCAGCATGAGGTCGCACGTTGTCGTGCAGGAGCAGCGGAGACGAACGATTGATCAATGCTGGTTGGAGATGTGCCAGCTTCTCCATCATTGTGTTCAGTTCTTCACAGTACACATCTGCAGTAATGCTCACCCCATTTGGTACGAAGCTGTAATGAATCACACCGGCGCTAGACCACCAAACAGTGACCATCACTTTTCTAGGAGTAAGTTTTCGTTTAGGGCATTGTTTAGGTGCTGAACCAGGATCCAACCAACTTGCTGAGTGCTTGCGGTTATCAAACAGAATCCATTTTTCATCGCAGGTAACAATGCGGTTCAAAATTCCTTCATTTGTGTGTCTGATGAGCAGTGCAAGGCACGTCTCGACGCGTACTTCGCGCTGGCGATCATTGAGTTCGTGGGGCACCCATTTGTCAAGCTCTTTTACCTTGCCAATTTGACGCAAATGGACCAATATTGTTTTGAAGCTAACGTCAAAAGCTGCTGCTAATTCAGCCGTAGATTGTGTATCATCAGCTTTCACAATCGCCTTTAATTCGTCATTGTCGACCAAAGTCTTCGGACGACCACGAGGTTCATTATTCAGGTCGAAATTCCCAGAACGGAAGCGAGCAAACCAATAACAGGTGGTGCGTTGGTTTGTAGTGTTAGCTCCGTAAACGTCGTTGATGTTGCGTGCCGCTTGTGTCGCGTTGCTGCCACGACGGTACTCATATTCCATAATTACTCGAATTTTTAACGTATCCATGATGACAAAAAAGATTGAAATGCGATGAAAATGTAACACTAATCAATAAACAAATGACTACTTTTGGAAAAATAAATTCCATGGTTTTAAAATAAAATTAATTTGAAATTAGAATTCTTAGCCAAACAAAAATTATTTTGATTTAAAATGGCCAGTATTGCAGAACGGCAATTTCATAGGTAAAGACCTATTATTAAGAACAAAAACGGCCCTAAAATGGAGCCCTGCGGGACACCAATTCGGGCAAACGATCCCGCAGAGGTTACCCCATGTATGTTAACTTTCTGACATTCATTTCTCGTATCATCACGCTAAGACCAATACGAGGTATTTTTTCCTTTTGAGAGCTTCCGCTGCGTCTTAGCCCAAAATAACTATTCCACGCGTGCGAAGTCGCGGGCAGAAGCTATTTTTTTTTTTCTTTTTCTGTAGACTCTCGGTCCGCACCATTTTTTTTGCTATCGCTTTTTAAGTGAAAGTTAAAAATCGTATCTGTGAGCATCTATTGATTGTTTTTTTTAATATATTTATTATTATTATTTTTTTTTTTTGTTATATATATTTATTTCTTTGTTTTTATGATTTCATTTAACTATATTATGACGGATTTATTTTTTTAAAGACGTTAATGCCTTTATGGCGGTTTAATTCCGGTCCTCTATCGCCATCTTCAGATTATAATCCACACTATGCCGCGCATATCGTGGATTTGCATCCTTCTGCTCTTTGTTTGCAGGATCACCACCGATTTGAAGGTCAATCCCTGGGATTCGTGGACTGTCAGAACGCGCGTCCTTCCCCTACCCCGTTGCCCTTGTTTATCAGGGCTTTTTTCTCTTCTTGTGTGTGTACCAGGAAGAGAGTGTCGGGGGTGTGGGAGGATATTTGTTCGCCCTGATAGCCCCTGATGCTCAGAGATCTCACTATCGGTTTCGGTGAGTATATACCGTCGTATACTTGACTCAGTGCATAGGCTACATCCATCGGGTTCCTGTATGTACAAGTGAGCTGTTGGTCAATACCAGCTACGGCCGTTGGTCTGCTGTAAACCATCCGAAATAAGTTTTCCCGATCAATGTAGGGTAGTTGGTTGAAATCTCCGATGAAGAGAATTTCGCTTGCTTCCGCCAGCCGGCCGGCAGTCAGGATGGTCCCGAAATGGTTCATGAGAGCTTCATCCACGATTAACCTTGGACGCTTATCGTGCTCTCTGAAACCATTTACTAGTATGGACGCCATGGTGCGCACCCGCTTTTCGGCTTTTTTGCCGTGTGCCTGCACCAGTTTCTCCTGTAAGTCTTTTGCCGCCTCGGTTGTGGTGGTCGCCACAGCGTCCCTCTCCACATCGAAGTTTTTAATTAACCACGTAGTCTTTCCACAGCCTGGAACCCCGTTCGTCCATTTGATCTCGGGTGTCATCTTGGCGCTTTCCGCCACTGCTGGATTTAGAACCCTCGAGGTAGTTTTTACCCTCTCGAGAATCTTTTCTTCAAGCATGATTCTTGTGCACCGAGCGACTACTACGATTGGATCCTCCGGGGGTGCTTCGAACTTCTGAGGTTGAGTTGTTTCCCGTGTCTCATTTTCTTTCCCTAGTACAAAACCACTGGTGGAATTGTAAGCGGTCATGTAGCTGCCCGTCATTACTCCTGCTATGACATGGGCAGTGTCGTTGTTATAGTTGGCCGCTTCCGCTTCCTCTAGTCTAGCATCTCTCAAGTGCACGATTCCCAGATGGTGGGCCTCTAGGATTTGTGTACACGTCAGTGTGTTGACTTTAATCGTGGCTTCGAGTATGGCTTTGAACTAGAGTATAGCATTTTCCATATGATCCAGTGGTCCCGTGACAGGAATTTGGACGGGTGGGATGACTTGCCCCATGTCCGCTCTGGTTTTCTGTGACTGTGGTTTAAATTTGACCTTTGGGACTCTCCTCCGAAGACGGTTTATCGCTTCCTGTTGTGTATTTCTGGTATGTCTATGGGTTTGGGACATCATTATTTATGTTATTGCTGAGGATGAACCTCTGTCGGGTTTTTCTTCTCCGGATGTATTTGCGGCCTCTGCTCGTTCGGCTGTTATTTTTGCTTGTAAGCGTTCGGCTCCGCTTTGCTCGGCGTTCCCGAGGTCGAAAATAGGTTTCCCTGTGTTGTAAGTAGGGTTTTTCCCGGGAGTCTTTTTGTGCAGTAAGAAGTCCAGACAAGCGCCTCTGTCCTCGTAGGCAACTATTTCATGGTACATCGATGCGATTATGCAGGCCAGTAAATCGGCTACCTCGCCCTTCTCGTATGTGACTGCCATAGCGTCGACACTAATCCTGCTGATATTGTTGAAGATGTTATATGTTCCTACGTCACCGATTCGCGATAGCAATATACATGCCTGATTAAAAATTGACCTAAAATCAAACGTAGAAAATTAGATTTTTCGAAAAGACAAACTTTAAGTATACAAAGTGTACAAGACAAGAAAATTAGACAAGTAAAATATACAATTACACATACTATAGGATTAAGAATAAAAAAAATTTATACAATTTATATACAATTCATTTACTTTTTACAACTTATACAATATTAAAACTATTAAACTATACAATCATTATACAACTTTTACAAATTTAATCAATTCTATTAAACTATTGACGAAAGGTGGGTCCAAAGATAGTTAAAGACAACTGTTTCCATTCCGTGCCATCTCTATATAAAGAAAAATGAGTTCAAGCTCAAACACTAGCCAAAGGAGGAAAGAATCAATACAGAATACACAAGATAGCACTATGGAAGTATCATCGGAAAGCCCCTGTAAAATTAAGACTATGGCCAGACAGTATTATCAGGAGGCCAAAATTCAATTGGAGAAGTCGGGGAATTTAAAAACTACTATAAAAGACTCGGTATCAAAGAACTTACGATATTTGTACAAAATGGTATTGGAACAAAAGGAGAGGATGGAAGTCATGGAAGGAGAACAATTAAAATTGAAGAAACAGCACGTAGAGGAGTTGTATGAAGTACAAAAAACACTAAATGAGAAAATGTTAGAAATAGTATTGGACAAAAAAGAAGAAAATGAGTTAAGACGGCAAATGATGCAGAAGTTAATGGAAGTAAAGTTGACTAGAGATGAACAGGAAACGGAAACAGAGGGGATAAAAGAGAAGATAAGTAAAGTGGACAAAGAATTAAAAGAGATAAAGGAAAAGGTAGAGTTAGTAGGAGAGAAATTAGAAACAAGCACTAGTGAATTTAGTATAAAAACGGTAAACCAAAAAACGACAGAAGATGCAGAAACAGATACAAGGAACATAAATATGGCTTTGGTAGACATAAAAGAAAAATTAGAAAAACTAAACTTAGAAACGAGTAATGGTAAGCGACCCACCCTGGAGAGAGAAAATCCGGAATTCGTCAAACAACATATTAAGACGCCCCCACCGCCCCGGTGCACTCAATAATAATCTCATCAGCAGACGATAAAGACACCAGTGGAGACGTCATCGAAAAAGTAAGGCTAGCATTGGATGCAAGGAACACCGGTATAAAAATAGAAAAATTACGGAAAGCACGCGACCAGAAGATTATAATCAGCTCTGGTACGGAAGAAATGTCAAAGACAATAACAGGGAAGATAGAGGAGAAGAAGTCATCTCTCATAGTAGAGATTGCGAAAAATAAAGATCCCTTTGTAATCTTAAAAGAAGTCATGAAGTACCATAGCGATGACGAGATTCTGGACATGTTGCGAAAACAAAATCAACATCTCTTTCGTACTTTATCAGAAACAGAATACAGAGTGGCTGTAAAGTTCAGGCGGAAGGCGAGAAACGAAATGACGAATCATATAGTACCCCAGGTATCGCCACAGGTGTGGATTGCACTGACCACCGCGGGAAAGGCATACCTGGACATACAAAGGGTGATAGTACAGGACCAGTCCCCGGTGGTTCAGTGCACAAAATGCCTGGAGTACGGTCATGGAAGAAAAAAGTGCACCCAAGAGTCTGAAAGATGCAGCCACTGTGGCGGAAACCATTTGAGAAAGGAGTGTAAGGCGCGGATGGATGGCATAGCTCCCTTATGCAGTAACTGCGTTAAAGAAAAGATCGACAAAGTGAACCACAACGCATTCGAAGATATATGTCCTATGAGAAAGAAGTATGACGCCTTAGCAAGGTCTACTATTGCATACTGCTAAGCTCTTAATTAAAGAAGATTGGTATGAAGGGAAAAGGAAAAACACACTAAAAAACAAACGCAAAATAGCCATACAACATCGAACAGTAGAAATAAGCCGGAAGGGAAGGTGCACTGGTCTAATAAAAGGGCAGCTGATAGTACAGCCTAACATAGCGCGAACACAAAATCAGACATAACATCGGATGTCAAACTCTGTTTATAAAAAACAAAGGGGAACACCTACTGAGAAGCAAAACAGCTTAAAAATAAAGCGAGTATAGGATCACCATCAGTGAAAATTTTATTTAGACCAGTGTTCCCCAACGGAAATAAACGCAAACAAGTACAGAAGATGTAATGATAGGAAATTACATAAATGTAATTCACCAATCATGCAAAGGAAAATGGGTAAAACTTAGAAGCAAAATACAAAATAACAAGAATACACATGACATACAAAATTAATTATTATAAATAAAGATACTCCACCAACACAATAATATCAAAACAAACACAACAAATAAAATAAAGATAAAATATAGAAAAATTGGAAAATAGGAATAAAATCATAAAACAAGACACAGCAAAAATATACAGAAGAAAACAGTAAATACTAAAGAGATACCAAAAAGAAGATAGAAAGAGGAAAAGAGCAAGCAAATTAGTAACGACAAGATAAAAACATGAACATAAAAAGTATGGAACATAAAGTAGACATACAGAATATCAACAAAGAAGAAATGATAGGAACTAAGTGCAATCAAATAGGACAATGAAAAAAAAACAAAAAGATAATAAAAAGAAAAGTCTGTAATCCAACAAACAAATGTAAGATGCGAAGAATATTTACACAAATAAAGTCTCTGACTGCCACATCAGAGGTGCAGCGCCGGGGGTCCCTCATTGGGACGTCCACGAAAAAAATAAAAA
>AP028450.1:14038493-14208805 GCA_036509395.1 Antheraea yamamai
GACCGAATATTGTTTAACCTAACAAGTGAATAGACGTAAAGTAAAAAATAGTCAAGTAAAAAAACTAAATTTTCAAGATCAATATTTTTTTTTATACTACGATGGTAGCAAACAAGCATGCGGGTCGCCTGATGTTAAGCCATCACCGCAGCCTATGAACGCTTGCAACATCAGAGGTGTCACATGCACGTTGCCGACATCAATATCCTATATATTTTCCACTTGAAGAATGCCATGCCAGGAAAATCTCAGCAGGAAGTTCATTCCACAACCGAAGTGTGCGTGGGAGGAAACCCCTCTGAAACCGGACCGTCCGAGACCATTTCGGTTCTAGTGCGTGCGAATGAATTCCCACCCGATGACAAGCGGTACGATGGTGAAAAGTAACCACAGGTATAAGTTTGAATAATTCCTCGGAACAACCCATTATATTGTCTGGATGACTACCTTATGCATGCGAATATAGGGTATAATCTATATTATAATAAAACTGTAGCAAGGTCAAATCTGTACATTAAATATTTTTTGAAAATTTTGATCGGGGTAGACTTTGTTATCGATATAGAAGCCAAAAATAATCTTTTTACAATTTTTGTCTGTCTGTTTTTCTGTCCCTGTGAACTGTGAACTGTCACGCTGAAAGTACTGCACCGATTTTAACGAAATTTGACACAGTAATAACTAATATTACAAGGTTACATTTAGGATACTTTTTGTCCCATAAAACGCAAGGGGTTCTCCAGGATAACGAAAGACAAAAAATTGTAGTTAATGTAACTAGACTTTTTTGCGACACCTTAGTACAAGAGCCAGTAACGTTGGAAGAACGAGAATTTCAGAAAAGCTGGTTCTTTAATATGAACATATATTATGCCCTTCCAAATAGGATTCAGGATACCTGGTAGCCGGTTAACGTTGTGTTTTTTAATGCGCATTATACTTTTACACATCAAAATTTTGATTTATAAATAATTTAAGGAACATTTTTTGTCAGTAATTTATAAACGCTAATAAAAACATGAATTTGTCACTGCCAGACACTTTTGTTATTGACAATAATGTGTCCGATTATATTCTTTATAAATAAAATAATTCAATTCAAACCATTTTATTTTTTCCATTGCAAAGAACATATTTTATTTAATTAACCATTATGATATTGAGATTTCACCGTAAACAATGAAAAAAAAACGATAAACGTAGACATATGACTTGGGAATTAAGCCATCTTGAATACATGTATCTATAACAGGCGCTTCCACAATTATCGCTATCTTTATCATACATAAAATGGGGTAAACATATCAATGCAGTTGCAGAATCTAGCTCTAAGTTTCTAACCGTTTTCAAAGCATTAGCCGGTTGTAATTGGGGTGGTCATCCATAACATTTAGTTCGTTTATACTTCAATATTATACGCAGTCGAATTGACTATGCGAGCTTTCTTTATGATAATAGTGCTCAGGTTAACCTTTATAAACTTGAAAATGTCCAAAACCAGGGTTTCACTAAAAGTACTCCAATCTATGTTATGGAAAGCGAATTGAGCATATGTCCGTTACATCTTAGGAGACAATATTTAGCTGGCAAATTCTATTTAAATTTAAGTCATTCGAAAAAAACGAACTAACCAATGTATTAGAAGAACTGTCCACCTTTTTCCAATCACTCTATTGGCGTAACAGAAAAAAATCATTATTAGTTTCTATTTTTTCTGAATATAAAAATACTCCAATTCAAAAAAAAAAACATGAAATGTTCACTTTACACACCTGGGTCTATAACATTGATTTGTACAATATAATTAAAATAAATGTAGGTGGTATTTGGAAGCCAAAGCGTCAATATGATATTCTTAAAATAAAAGATATTTGTATTCGATATATAAATAAATATTATCAAAATTTTGTTAAAATATACTCTGACGGATCTAAAGCTGGTAATTATTTAGGAGCCGCATTTTTTGAGTCAAATTCCAAAACTTTTATGAAATTTCAAATTGATGAAAATATTTCAATTATGCACACTGAATTGATAGCAATTGCAGAGGCCTTATCATTTGCACAATCAACTGAGTCCATTAAGATTGTTATTTCCGATTTGTTATATCCGATTCAAAAAGTGCTCTTCAACACGTAGCTCAATGTACCTCAACTTTTCGAGGAATACCGATAGCCTACACTATTTTGAAGTAATTACTAGATTTAAAAGCAAAGGACAAAGTAATTGTTTTACAATGGATCACTTCTCATATAGGTATAACTGGGAATGAAAGAGCTGATCTTTTAGCTAGAGAAGGATCCTCCGAAGGTGCTCCATTAATATTTTACCAACTTACTTGGATGAATGCTCAGTATTTAAAAATAGCTGATACTCGCATTGGAAGGAATACTGTGTTAAGCGTTCTAAAACAAAAAGAATATGGTACAGAACGATTCAGCCACATCCCTTAGGGTCACCATGGATTGATGACAGTACGATTTGCCGTCGAGAAGCAATCACAGGAATGAGATTACGCTCAGGACACATCCCATGTAAAAAGTTCGCCTACCTGATGCGTAAAGTACCATCACCACTCTGCCAGAGTTGTGAGCTCATCGATGATGTGCACCACATCCTGGCAGAATGTGTTCGAAGCGAAGATATTAGATCTCGGCTTAATGCTTCTGATTCGTTTCACACTGGTTTGTACAATTCGTTATTATCTGACCCCATTTCGAAAGATGAAAAACGAATTATACAAAATTAATATAAGCTATTGTTAAGTTTATTGTCATTCTTATTGTTATATAGTTGTATGTCACTTAGGCGATATAGTCGCGCAGGCGACTAAGCCTTGATTTAAAAAAAAATAATTATATTAAAACTACAGCAAATAACATCGTTTGAACATACTTATTTTATTTAGAAAAAAATAGCATCGGGCACATTATTGTTAATAACAAAAATGTTTGGCAACAATAATTTAATGTTTTAGTAGCGTTTTAAAGTCAGTAAAAAACAAAACATTCAAAAATTATATAATAATCAATATTTTTGCTAGTAAAGGTGCGATATGCACTAATAAACGCAACGTTTACCGGCAGCCAAGTAGCCCGCATGCTTTTCGGAAGAACATAAGGATATATAAAAAACTGGCTTACTGAAATTCTTTGTCGAAACCATTGCTAGCTCTTAGACAAATAGTTACAGGCAAGTGACATTTGACGCGTTGTGCTCATATCTTTTTAATATTTATATTTTTCTTCAATACAATGCAGTGTGAAAAAGTTTTAATACAAGTTGAAAATAGTTATGATATCATTCAGTGTTTCATTTATCATTATTTATTTTATGAATAAATTTAATCGTTTAATTTACAATTTAACTCTATCAACTTGATATTTTATAATGTAAACTCTACTGACTGTATAGTAAACGTCTACAAAAAAGGGTAAGGAACTTCGTTAGAAACTGGGGGTCCATAGACCTCTAAAGCTTTTTTTCACATTACCGCCAATATATGTAGGTTAGTTTTTATTTTAATTGAACCCAGTAGATGGTGCTACGAACGGGTTGTAGGCTTATTTTAAAAGATTTCTCACATACCATCTGGGTACATGTTTGAGTGAGTCCCTTGATAGTTTGAATTCACGATTGGAAACCGTAGGTGTGGCTGCAATAAGGTTTTAGGTTTATTAAAATTTTTCGCGTTTAAAAATACAATTGACACCAGTGATAACCAATTTGGTGCAGACGAAGTTGCACGGGTCAGCTAGTAAGGAATATAAGGGTATGCACCCTTGTCCATACTGAGTTGGCTGTTTGTACTAGACTGAATCGGTACCAGGACGGCATGACAATGGCAAAGCCTATATTGCACTTAAAAATAAAAAATAAAAAATAAAATTAAAAAATCAGAAATCGTGAAATAATGACTTGCGGAATCATTAGCACGGTAATCTACATAATATTCATGTTTATAATATTTGGGTGTATGTATAATGACTGTTTATTTCTGGTTTATGAATATATTTAATATGTGGATTAAACCAATTAAAACCTTTCGACCACTAACTTTGAAGCGGAAAATCGTATTGTAATTATAATTGACATATTATTTTTTATCATTAAATAATTAATTCCTTTGTAATATACTAACAATCCTACAAACTTTAAGTATATTCATGTAGGTATTGTATTATATTTTAAAGTATTTTAACGTCTCTTTGCATATCCATTACTACCAAGAACTACCAAATAACATGATTTTGTTATGTTTTTTACATTAAATTAACAATATAGGCAATGTTGTGTAATCATTGATACAATAAAATATGGAGCTAAAAGTAAATGAAGTTTACATAAACATACTAACAGTAAATTTTGTAACAGTATATTAACCAAATTATGAAGTATTGACCATTATACCGCAGTAGATAGTGCATCCAATTTTTTTAAATTTAAATCACAGTGATCACTTATGCGCGACAAACAACCTACAAATGCTAAGTGCGATAAATAATCACACATAGATTAACGTTAAAGTTAAATTAAGGCGATATAAATTTATCACAAGTATCTTAAAATCGCTTATAACTCCGAATACATTCAACCGATTTAGATGACATTTATTAAAATCAGCTTTGTTTTCATTTTGTAGCGGAGTCAACCGAATAGTCCAGGATCCGCGGTCAATTTTTGCACCTGATTACTATCAAGCTAATTTTCCGTAAGTAGCTTCGTTTCGATGAGATGCCCAACAATTTCCTGTGCGAAAATTCTCGTCGGCTCAATATTTTTTGCTTAGTTAATATATACTAATATGTAAAAATCCTAATAATTAGTTAAGCACAATTAAAAAAAATGTATTTAAACATAAATGGAACTTATGCCAAGCTAGGAGATCAAATATCTTGTTCACTCGCCATATGACATATTTTACAGGGAATAATTACAATCCTGCTTTCTTTCGTAAAAGAAAAAAGAGACCTTTCAGTATTATAACGAAAAATTAAGAGGCTTTTATCCAACTCCTACGAATTGAAAATATAGCATTAACAACATCGATTGAGGTAGTTCAAATTATTGAAGAGTATGTATGAAGAGTGCATTCATTAAAAACAAAAAATGATATCAATAATCACGGTATGAGTAAAAAATGACAATTCTTGTCGGACTAGTGATACATACTTGTTTTCTTGTAGGACATTGTTTGATTTGGGAAGAGAACACACTAACCTATTATGTAATATTTTTCTCCTACAGTTAGTAATGAGAAAAATGGTCTTGTGGTATTAACAATTTCTGAGCGTAGGGCCGGGATAACGTACCACGCAGTTTGCAGGACATTATGACTGTTAAATTATATATATATTAACTAATAAAAAAATAAAAAGTCAGGTTAGTAATCATTTTTGATAACGTCATTATCGATACATGTTGGAAGGAGGGGACTCTTTGATCAATCCATACATTTTGCAGGACAAATATTTTTTCAAATAATTTAGATAATTATTTTGAGATTTAACAAAAAACCCAGTAGGTAATAAATTTTTGAGAATCATCAAATCGACATATTTTATCCTTGCTACCTCTGTTAGCTACCACAATCGAGAATTTTCGCACAGGAAATTGTTGGGCGTCTCATCGAAACGAAGCTACTCAAGGAAAAGTAGCTTGATAGTAATCAAGTCCAAAAATGGACTGCGGATCCTGGACTAGAAGTATTTTAAGAAAAAAAATATTCTTTACCCAAGAACTCCAATTCCTAGAATTGGTGTCAGGATGGGATTCTTATGAATGCATTTAAATATTTATACAAGTTTTCAAATACGTTTATAAATTCATTATGTGCTAAGCCCATGCAATAATTTGTTTTGGATATACTTCTTCATAGTTACTTTATTAATACTGTAGTATATACCAATAATCCTTGTAAAACTTAGACAGGGTTATTGGTAATTTGACACTCCAATAATGTTCATTGTGGTAGTTAGTAGTCCCATCTTGATCGAATTTGGAATCGTCAGTCCATAGGGTTTTTTTTAAAAGACGCGTCTTCTAAATCCGCTTTTAACATGAATCTACAAAAAGCAACTCTCCTTTCAGGGTCCTCTTGGTGAATAACTTGCACAGAAGTATAATGGTAAGTATAGAATCCTGCGTTATGCAATGTAGATCACGCTTTCCATTGTGTTAGAGAGAGTCGTGAGGCGACGGTGTTTGTCGAAATTGTTGGTTCAGCGATAAATTCTTGCAAAATCTCATCTTCGTTATTAACACCATGGACTGGGAGTTTTCCGAATTTCCACGTGCTTCCTAAGTAATCATTTTTTTTCATTCATTTTTCTGGTTGTTGTGCAATGTTGGACCGATAATTGTTGTTTTTTTGTTGATAAATTGTCAGTGTTTAATCGTTTTTTATAAATCAGAAGAAAAATATGGATTTAAATAGATACTTCTTTTTAAATAAATTTTTGACGTTGCATTTTTGACTTATTTTGAAAAAATCTAAAAAAAATTATAACTCAGAAATAGTTCACTTTCGCATAATGCATATTGGGGTTAAAATTATTACAAATAGTCACCCAGGTATCACCTCTTAACGAGAATACGCCGAATTACCCTGTGTAATAGTCCAAATATATGTAAACCCTTATCGAAGACCGACTGCAAAATCTAGTTATAAGCATTGGCTATTTTGTGCGTAACGAATATTTTTGTTTTTGACAGTTGTCGCATTTGTTACAGTTCAACTTCTTTTGGGACGGTGTGAATTGGATTTTATGAAAGAAATCTGTGTCACGAGAAAGAGCTTATATATATATATATATATATATATATCTATTAATACGTGAAATGAAAACTTTGTACTCCTTTTTAAGCGAATTGCGAGAACGGATGAACGTGAAATTTGGCATAGTTAAAGTTTATATGGAGGAGAATTAGTGCACAAAGCTATTTTTTTATATAAAATATATTGAAAACACATTAAATTAATTAAAATATACATTACTCACACTGCTGCTTGAATGACACACAACAGATACACACATGTCAATGAAAAAGACGTTTCTCCATCCGTCATTTTAATCTTATGTTCCAATTACCTTTTTTCATCCTACATTTAATATTTTTAACATGAGTTACGTTCCATACCTGACATGTCCTTTGAAATTAACTGGACAAATTATAGGTTAATTGTATAATTTAGTAAATAAAACCAATGAAATAATAATTATTTTCTTTGGTCTTATTGAATGTCAAAATGAATTATGATCGCATCTCGACCACTAGGCCGACCACTAGTATAAATTTACTTTATTTACATTCTACGCATAGAGTCCAAAACGTGTGACTAAAGCATCTAGTGTTAAACATGATCGAGAAAATGAGTGCACGAAACCGTTTGGTAACAATTCCCCAAAATTTTTACAATATCATTGTTACAGTTCATTATATATTGGTCACTACTGTTCGAGATATACTCTATTGCACCATGAATAAGTCCTTGAATGTATTACTGTAACAATAGCCTCGAAGCGATTGATTTGAAAGTCATAGGAAAATATTTTTATTGCAATTCATTCATTAGGTCTAAACTTATAACTTTTCAATCCGCGTACTATACTGCTTATTTTGCAAATTATCAAATCTAATAATTACCAAATAAAAAAACAATTATCAAATAATCTAAGGAAAACTTGCAACATAAAGATCTATATAAGATTTTTATTAGAGTATCAATTATTATAGGGATTTAATATTTACATTTATAAATTTTTCGTTGTCTCGATATTATACGTACAATATATTAGGTTTTAATGAATTATGATTCAAGTAGATATTTGCCTATTACGTTACATTAAGTAATAAAAATGTAGCAGTATAACCATGTTGCTACTTTCAGAAGATTTTGTATGTGAAATGAAAGTTTGATTCCGATTGTGTCGTCTTGTAAATGGTTTGACAGCTAGTTTACGAAAACCTTTTCATATGAATTGAGCACACATAAGAATTAGAGATAAATATGAACAGACAATAAAAATTAAATCATTACTGGAGTAATAAAATAACAATAAAAACTAGTAATGGCCTAGCTGAATAATAAAGTAATAGACAAAACTAGAATATTATCAGTTCATGATGTACTTGTCAGTTATAATTAAATCCAAATAACACTTGGGGAGTTTTGGGTGATCGCTTACTTTAATTGTATGATCCCCCTTATGCAGCATTTGTTTCTATCCGTGGGATATATCTTGTACCATAAACTACTATGCAGGTATTATCCTTGTCACAATATCGTTATTGTAAATAAAATACATTCATAATAAATAAACAATTTATAATAAACAACACCTTCACCAGAAACATCATTTTTCGAAGTGGATGTGTTTTCCAATAATAACAAATATTAACCAGAAAAAGAAAACCACGAAAATAGCAATAACATGTAATTAACAATAACATAATTATTCTGAGTGCGACTGTACTGCAACTAGTAATAACATAATTATTCTGAGTGCGACTGTACTGCAACTAGTAATAACAGGACACATGTGTCAACATGGATGCAATAGGGGGCGAGGTACGCCTGCCCCTTTCACCTCATCTGCGTCCCTCTGATACCTAAATTTGTGTTCTGCGTATCTACTTCAAAGCGGTTAAAAAGTTTGACGCGGACTACACTCTCTTTACATAACTCTTTCGGTGGAGCTATTGGGCCTACGCCTGGTGTATCTTCTGGAGAGGAAACATCAAGTTATTATTAACTAATTATGCATCGCTTTTGTTATGCTGGATCAGTTTTCAGTGAAACTTATGGTAGAATAGTTATAGACTCATTACAGCTACAATAATGAACAAAACGATCTGCGTTTTATGTGATTGATATATAGAAAGTATTGCTGGCATGATTTAATAAATCCTATACTGAAGCAGTATTTCTATTATGGAATAACGATTTCTTAATTTGCAAAATTGTTGCCACCGATATTTCTTTTTCACTTTTATTGCCAAAGAACTTAGCCTACCCGGCTTAATCACGTGTCGTTCATTGATAGTGTTAATAATTTCTGAAATGTCTTCAAAATGCGATTCTATTTTTCATTTTTATATGACATTTAATATTGTTCAAGCGCTGGCAGGGTCGCTATATAAGGTTCGTTGCGGGAACTCAGTAAGACAATTATAAGGATAGAATTGCATTTTATTACTCCTTTTAAAAATACGATTACAATACCTACTCTTAGTCGACAAGATAAATAAAATCTAAAATGTTTTTTTTACAGATAGACAGCCAATCAATTTTGGATGAAGAAACATCAATTCCTGTGCGTTGAAACCGAATAGATTCTACTAGCTTGTGGTGTAAAATTTGACTTGCCTTTAATGGTTAATAATATATCTACAGCAATTGATGAGTTTACGATAAGGTAATTTTCTACACTTAAAATTTCAGTAAATATTGGATAATACATATTATAGAAATTCATTTCTATTTTACTTAATTTCAGGTGTTTTTGCGAACAATCACTTATTAATTTATTAATCGAAGAGTAGTAGGAATCCATTATTGCGATATTGTTATTTAAAACTGCATCAGTGCTCATTTGATTAACACGTGGAAGAGATGGTATCTCCGTTTTTTAAACAGGTACTCAAAAATTCATACTTTTTATTATATGTGGGGCGCATGTAAATTTACCATTTGAATAAGAAAAAATACTATGACTGGGCACAAATATATTAATTGTTTCTCGAAATATTATCGGTTACCCTCATTGCACTTTTTTAAGCAATAAACCAATTTTGAAAACAATTGTGCCGCTCCTTCGCAGTGATCGCGGAAATATGCTTTTTCCACTCTTCAACAGCCTCTCATACTGTTAAAAATCATTCACCTTTTCAATAATTCTTGATTTTTAAAAACAGTAAGAATGTATAAAGGACCGGTACGGAGGATTAACCATAACATCTACGTTTTTCTTTTCCAAAGATTTGTTTATTTATCGGGTCGTGTGTTCTAGCATTGTTATGGTGCAAGATGATATGATGTTTTTAGTTATTTTTACGGAGTTCGTCAATAACTTCTGGTAATCAAATTTTCGTGTACTAATCGCTTTTTACTGTATCACGATCCTTCAAAACCACAGTGTCTAGTTTTATTAAAAAAAAAACAGTAATAATCCGCTTAGCGGTAGATCGCACGCTCGCCGCTTTGGTTGGTTTCGGTTCACCTGGACAAAGCCAAATAGTTGATTACTACTATGATTTGGGTTCGTACCTCTAAATCCATGTTTTGTCACCTGTCACAATATCCCACACCAAATCTGAGATTCCTTCGTTGAATCTCAGCATTGATTCGTTTTTTGAGCTTCAGTTAAATTGTGAGAGATCCATCGGTAACACAGTTTTTTCATACCCAAATGTTTCTCTAGGATTTATTGTATGTAACTCAAGCCTTTTCCTAACGGTGCTCGGATCTCATGGTAGGTTATATGCTTATCTCTTTCGATCGTACGGTGTATAGCATCGATGTTATGTAGACGAACGACTACCACGAAACTAAACTGATTTTGACCACTATTTTGTTATAGCTACTTGAAGAACTTACAAACGACATTAAAATTGTTACAGTATGTTTGTTGTGATTAAAGATTTGTTTTCAATTGCATTCAGCTAATTTTTTGTTCGAATTAATAGCTGATTGGATTATTGTTACCGTGTGAGCTGAAATAAAACCACAGTTTCACAGAGAAACTGCAAACAATATCCTACAGCAGGTATCAAGATGGGGGGTTCGAAACAAGCTAAGGTTTGCACCAAATAAGACAAATGCCATCGTGATAACCAAAAAGCGTAATTTCGATCCACCCAATCTGTATTTAAACGGTATCAAGTTAAACCTGGTGACCGAAATAAAAATCCTAGGTCTGATCCTTGACAAAAAGCTCACTTTCAATCAACATATAGCGGCAGTCTGCAAAAAAGCAACGAACATCTACAAGCAACTAGCATGTGCCGCGAAGGTAACTTGGGGCTTTAATAGTGAGATAACAAGAACAATATACGTGTCAGTAATAGAGCCCATCATCATGTACGCAGCGGCCGTATGGTCAGAAAAAACGTATCTCACCGGCATCGTAAAGCAGCTAAACGCTATCCAAAGAGGCTTTGCGCAAAAAGTATGCAGGGCATACCGCACAGTCTCCCTCACATCAGCGCTCGTGCTATCCGGATTACTCCCACTAGACCTGAGGATAAGAGAGGCCGCAGTCTTATATAAGGTTAAACGGGGAATATCACAGGACTATTTACCACCTGGGACGAATTTGGAGAAAATCACGAACTTTGCGGAAAACCCACACCCAGCGGAACTCACTACAATAGAGTTTTCCCTGCATGAGAATCTAAACTCCGAAACAACTATTCTCAACCAATCCACCGGTACAAACATTTATACTGATGGCAGCAAGATTGAAGGGACAGTAGGAGCTGCAGTCAGTTATTGGGAAGGAAACAGGGAAACGAAGTTCCCACAATACAGCCTGCACCCAGCATGTACGGTATTTCAAGCAGAACTATACGCGCTCTTACAAGCGACACAGATGGTCAAGCTCAGTGGGGAAACTGGGGTCTCGATATGGAACGATTCTAGATCAGCCCTAGACCTAGTGAGTAACTCAAAGCTGTCGCACCCATTACAGAGAGCAGTACGAGACTGCATAGAAGAAATACGGGAAGCTGACAGGGATGTTCAACTATTTTGGCTAAGAGCTCACGTCGGAACTGCCGGGAATGAGCGAGCAGACGAGCTTGCAAAATCGGCAGCGCTGAAAGGCGCACCTTACGACTACGAAAAAATCCCAGTGTCTTATGTCAAAAGAAAGATCAGAGAGGAGTCAGTTCAGATATGGCAGGACCGATACAACTCCTCCAACACAGGCGTGATCACAAAGACCTTCCTCCCGGACATAGCCAAGGCTTACCGGTTGACGAGGAAAGTGAAGTGGTCCCCTACTCATGTGCAGATGTTGACAGGACATGGAGGAATAGCAGAATATCTCCACAGATTTAGGCTAAAGGATGACCCAAACTGTGTGTGACCCCCAAGAGAGGGAGACAGTGTTGGACTTACTACTCGAATGCCCAAGATTTTCGGCCGCCAGGCAGGATCTCCAAACACAATTGGACATTACTCTTAACCTGCCAAACCTGCATGCCATTCTAGCAGAAAAGGATAGCAGGCCCACATTCCTCCAATTTGCGGAGAAGATATTCAAAATAGCGGCCAAGGCAAGCAAAAGCTGCACACCGGCGCAACCTCTACAGACGCCCATAATACCGACCAATAATCCTAATCCCATATTCGGGCCCCAACTTACGCAACACTTGTCAGTGGGGCAACTTCTGGCATACGGCGACAAAGGGGTACCAGGAATCAGAACCCGGGGGGTGGCCCTCTTCATGGACCACAACTACGAAACCCTCGGCATAAGCTTCTGTATAGTAAGCTCCCGGAACCGCATTGCGGTCTCGCCCGGTCTTGCCAAGCTGATAAACGGGAGCACATCCAGTATAGCAATGAAGCGGAAAACCTTTGACGCTTTGCCAGTGACCATGGTTGCGGGTCTCACATGCAGGCTAGTGCGAATCAAAAACAAGATTATAGCACTGCTTACATGGGCGAACAAAACGCCATTCTCAGGGCGAGGTAGCCGATTTACTGGGCTGCATAAACGCATCGATGTACCATGAAATAGTTGCCTACGAGGACAGAGGCGCTTGTCTGGACTTCTTACTGCACAAAAAGACTCCCGGGAAAAACCCTACTTACAACACAGGGAAACCTATATTCGACCTCGGGAGCGCCGAGCAAAGTGGAGCCGAACGCTTACAAGCAAAAATAAGAGCCGAACGAGCAGAGGCCGCAAATACATCCGGAGAAGGAAAACCCGATAGAGGTTCATCCTCAGCAATAACACAAATAATGATGTCCCAAACCCATAGACATACCAGAAATACACAACAGGAAGCGATAAACCGTCTTCAAAGGAGAGTCCCAAAGGTCAAATTTAAACCGCAGTCACAGAAAACCAGAGCGGACATGGGGCAAGTCATCACACCCGTCCAAATTCCTGTCACGGGACCACTGGATCATATGGAAAATGCTATACTCGAGTTCAAAACCATACTCGAAGCCACGATTAAAGTCAACACACTGACGTGTACACAAATCCTAGAGGCCCACCATCTGGGAATCGTGGACTTGAGAGATGCTAGACTAGACGAAGCGGAAGCGGCCATCTATAACAACTACACTGCCCAAGTCATAGCAGGAGTAATTACGGGCAGCTACATGACCGCTTACAATTCCACCAGCGGTTTCGTACTAGGGAAAGAAAATGAGACACGGGAAACAACTCAACCTCAGAAGTTCGAAGCGCCCCCGGAGGATCCAATCGTAGTAGTCGCTCGGTGCACAAGAATCATGCTTGAAGAAAAGATTCTCGAGAGGGTAAAAACCACCTTGAGGGTTCTAAATCCAGCAGTGGCGGAAAGCACCAAGATGACACCCGAGATCAAATGGACGAACGGGGTCCCAGGCTGTGGAAAGACTACGTGGTTAATTAAAAACTTCGATGGGGAGAGGGACGCTGTGGCGACCACCACAACCGAGGCGGCAAAAGACTTACAGGAGAAACTGGTGCAGGCACACGGCAAAAAAGCCGAAAAGCGGGTGCGCACCATGGCGTCCATACTAGTAAATGGTTTCAGAGAGCACGATAAGCGTCCAAGTTTAATCGTGGATGAAGCTCTCATGAACCATTTCGGGACCATCCTGACTGCCGGCCGGCTGGCGGAAGCAAGCGAAATTCTCCTCATCGGAGATTTCAACCAACTACATACATTGATCGGGAAAACTTATTTCGGATGGTTTACAGCAGACCAACGGCAGTAGCTGACCAATACCTCACTTGTACATACAGGAACCCGATGGATGTAGCCTATGCATTGAGTCAAGTATACGACGATATATACTCACTGAAACCGATAGTGAGATCTCTGAGCATCAGGGGCTATCAGGGCGAACAAATATCCTCCCACACCCACGACACTCTCTTCCTGGTACACACACAAGAAGAGAAAAAAGCCCTGATAAACAAGGGCTACGGGGTAGTGGAAGGACCGCGCGTTCTGACAGTCCACGAATCCCAGGGATTGACCTAGAAATCGGTGTTGATCCTGCAAACAAAGAGCAGAAGGATGCAAATCCACGATAGTGTTTCACATGCTATAGTGGCAGTATCCAGACACACCCACACCTGTGTCTACTATACCGACGTGACTGATGACGCAGTTAGTAGGTTTATCCGTCGGGCCATGGACGCTCCGGCGCGGCATATTGTGGATTATAATCTAAAGATGGCGATAGAGGACCGGAATGAAATCGCCATAAAGGCAATAACGTCTTTAAAAAAAATCCGTCATAAAATATTTAAATGAAATCATAAAAACAATAATAATAAAAATAAATATATAAAAAAAACACCCAATAGATGCTCACAGATACGATTTTTAACTTACACTTAAAAAGCGATAGCAAAAAAATGGTGCGGACCGAGAGTCTGCAGAAAAATAAATAAATAAAGAAATAAAACCACAAAAAATAAAGCTAATCTAGCAATATCTTACAGATAAAAAGTCGATAACTGTTGTTTATATGTATATCCTAAGCACGGTCGTCTGTATTCTGTTGCTAGCTATCTTCTATACTATAATAAAACTGTAGCGAGGTCAAATCTGTACATTATTTTTTGAAAAAAAATAATAAAATTTATTTTTTGATCGGGGTAGACTTCGTTATCGATATAGAAGCCAAAAATAATCTTTTTACAATTTTTGTCTGTCTGTCTGTCTTTCTGTCCCTGTGAACACGCATCACGCTGAAAGTACTGAACCGATTTTAACGATACTTGACACAGTAATAACTAATATTACAAGGTTACATTTAGGGTACTTTTTATCCCATAAAACGCGAGGGGTTCTCCAGGATAACGAAAGACAAAAAATTGTAGTTAATGTAACTAGTTTTTTTTGCGACACCTTAGTACAAGAGCCAGCAACTTTGGAAGAACGAGAATTTTAGAAAAGCTGGTTCTTTATTATGAAGATATATTATGCCCTTCCAAACAGGATTCAGGATACCTGGTAGCCGGTTAACGTTGTGTTTTTTAATACGCATCACACCTTTACAGATGAAAATTTTGATTTATAAATAATTTTAGGAAAAAAAATTTTCGGTTACTTTCTAACGCTATTAAAAACATGAGTTTATTACTGCCAGACAATTTTGTTATTGACAATAATGTGCCCGATTATATTCTTTATAAATAAAATAATTAATTTCAAATCATGTTATTTTTTCCATTGCAAATAACATATTTCATTTTATTAACCATTATGATATTGAGATTTCACCGTCAACACTGAAAAACAACGATAAACGTAGACATATGACTTGGGATTGACGCCATCTTGAATACATGCGTCTATAACAGGCGCTTCCACAATTATCGCTATCTTTATCATAGATAAAATGGAGTAAACATATCAATGCAGTTGCAGAATCTAACTCTAAGTTTCTAAACGTTTTCAAAGCATTAGTCGGTTCTAATTGGGATGTTCATCCATAACATTTAGTTCGTTTATACTTCAATATTATACGCAGTCGAATTTTCTATGCGAGCTTTCTTTATGATAATAGTGTTCAGGTTAACCTTTATAAACTTGAAAAAGTCCAAAACCAGGCCATGAGAATTATCAGGGGTTTCATTAAAAGTATTCCAATCCATGTTATGGAAAGAGAATTGAGCATATGTCCGTTACAACTTAGGAGACAATATTTAGCTGGCAAAAGTCTATTTAAATTTAAGTCATTCGAAAAAAAACGAACTAACTAATGTATTAGAAGAACTGTTCACCTCTTACAATCACTCTATTGGCGTAACAGAAAAAAACCATTATTAGTTTCTATTTTTTCTCAGTAAAAAAATACTTCAATTTAAACAAGTATAAAACATGAAATGTTCACTTTATACACCTGGGTCGATAACATTGATTTGCACAATATAATTAAAATAAATGTAGATGGTATTTGGAAGCCAAAGCGTCAGTATGATATTCTTAAAATAAAAGATATTTGTCGTCAATATATAAATAAATATTGTCAAAATTTTGTTAAAATATACACTGACGGATCTAAAGTTGGTAATTATTTGCACAATCAACTGAGTCCATTAAGATTGTTATTTTATTCGATTCAAAAAGTGCTCTTCAACACGTAGCTCGATGTACCTCAACTTTTCGAGGAATACCGATAGCCTACACTATTTTGAAGCAATTACTAGATTCAAAAGCAAAGGACAAAGTAATTGTTTTACAATGGATCACTTCTCATATAGGTATAACTGGGAATGAAAGAGCTGATCTTTTAGCTAGAGAAGGATCCTCTGAAGGTGCTCCATTAATATTTTACCAACTTACTTGGATGTATGCTCAGTATTTAAAAATAGCTGATACTCGCATTGGAAAGAATACTGTGGTAAGCATTCTAAAACAAAAGGAATATGGTACAGAACGATTCAGCCACATCCCTTAAGGTCACCATGGATTGATGACAGTACGATTTACCGTCGGGAAGCAATCACAGGAATGAGATTACGCTCAGGACACATCCCGTGTAAAAAGTACGCCTACCTGATGCGTAAAGTACCATCACCAAGCTGCCAGATTTGTGAGCTCATCGATGATGTGCACCACATCCTGGCAGAATGTGTTCGAAACGAAGATATAGATCTCGGCTTAATGCTTCTGATTCGTTCCACACTGGTTTGTACAATTCGTTATTGTCTGACCCCATTTTGAAAGATGATAAAGAATTGTACAAAATTAATATAAGCTATCGTTAAGTTTATTGTCATTCTTATTGTTATATAGTTGTATGTCACTTAGGTGATATACTTGCGCAGGCGACTAAGCCTTGATTAAAAAATATATATATATTAAAATTACAGCAAATAACAGTGTTTGAACATAATTATTTTATTTAAAAAAAAATAGCATCGGGCACATTATTGTTAATAACAAAAATGTTTGGAAATAATAATTTCATGTTTTAGTAGCGTTTCAAAGTTAGTAAAAAACAAAACATTCAAAAATTATATAATAATCAATATTTTTGCTAGTAAAGGTGCGATATGCACTAATAAACGCAACGTTTACCGGCAGCCAGGTAGCCCGCATGCTGTTCGGAAGAACATAAAGATATATAAAAAACTGGCTTACTGAAATTCTTTGTCGAAACCATTGCTAGCTCTTAGACAAATGGTTACAGGCAAGTGGCATTTGACGCGTCGTGATCATATCTTTTTAATATTTATATTTTTCTTCAATACAATGCAGTGTGAAAAAGTTTTAATGCAAGTTGAAAATAGTTATGATATCATTCAGTGTTTCATTTATTATATATTTATTTTATGAATATATTTTATCGTTTAATTTACAATTTAACTCTATCAACTTGATATTTTATAATGTAAACTCTACTGACTGTATAGTAAACGTCTACAAAAAAGGGAAAGGAACTTCGTTCCAGCTGGGGGTCCAGACCTCTCGAGCTTTTCTTTTACATTACCGCCAATATATGTAGGTTAGTTTTTATTTTAATTGAACCCGGTAGATGATGCTACGAATGGGTTGTAGGCTTATTTTAAAAGATTCCTCACATACCATCTGGGTATATGTTTGAGTGAGTCCCTTGATAGTTTGGATTCACAATTGGAAACCGTAAGTGTGGCTAAAATAAGGTTTTAGGTTTATTAAAATTTTTCGCATTTATGAATACAATTGACACCAGTGATAACCGATTTGTTGCAGACGAAGTTGCACGGGTCAGCTAGTATATAATATAAAGTATTATTGTACACAATATTTGTTAGTTTATTTAACGTAAAGGCTATTCCAAGGATTTAAATGAAATTGGTCCTGTTTAAAGCCTATGCCTTAGGTTGAAATTTCATAAAAAGTGTACAAGCAATATTTTTCAAATGAATACATAAATAAGTTCAAAATAAGTGCAATTTAAAATTTGGAGAAAGATAAAAAAGTAACGTAAACGAACGTTGATGCGCTTTGGCAAGGGTCTTTTAAACTTATCCCCTAAAGTACTCGACTTGGGTCGCAAATCCCAAGCATTTTTATAGGATTCTTACCTTGCAACAAGCTGGACTTGATACCCATACTGTGAATCCAAGGACTGTTAAGAAACTAGTCTCTCCATTCCACCTATACGAATAATGTACATGGAAAAACAATAAACAATTTTTCAAGGTTAAAATCGGTGCCTTTGCTAGTATGTCTAGATGTTGTAATTTATCTCAATAATCCTGTACAAATAATTGTATTTTTACAGTCAGTGCCTCTTTGAGTGAGTTATTATTAACTTTATTGAAACTGCATTTATTGAACATTTCGGTAGTTATCTTGATTATGATATTAAAGGATTACGAGTGAATGCCCATTACACAAGTAATAGCAACGATTAGATAGGTAAACAGAGAGTTTTGTTCCGTGTAGATACGAACTCAACTTCATAAACAATAAAATAATATTTTGGTGATCATTTTTAGAATAATTCTAGAATCCTCAATTTTTTTCGCTGGTAGAGCCACGCTGAAGCTATTATTGGTTTCAGCATGTATCGGTCGGCTCTCTCGGGGTAGAACAACCCTCTCACAGAAAACCGATGTGAAGTAACAGTGCTTGCATTGTTGCGTTTCGTTCGGTCAGAGAGAGCGCCGGAGACCCACCTCCCCTCCCCTTTCCCCCTACCACTCCCTCCAAACATAGGTTGGCAACGCATTTGCAACTCTCCTGGTACTGCTAGTGTCTATGGACGGTGGTGATCACTTAACATCAAGTGACCCACCTATTCGTTTGCTTCCTATAATATAAAAAAAAGAATATCTCATCCCGAAACGCGGCATATATATTTTTCCAATTTTTGTCGTTTTCGTATAAAGGTATTCGGAGTTAGCAATATAGATGAAGAGAGGGATGACCGCAATTTAATACGAGTCTTTTTTTTTCTCGATCTCACTACGTTATTGACCTAGCAAGGTTTTAACAGCTTTACCAGACTACAAAGATACGAGTCAGTTCTCTTTCTATTGACAAGTTGCATAAGCATTAAAGACCACAAATATTTATCAGTCATGATTTACGTATAAGTCAAAGAGTCATCGCAATTTCAAAGTCCGTTAAATTCCTTGAGATTAGTGGTCACATGCTACCCAATTTTTGAAACGATTCGATAGCAGACTCTTTCTACATTAAGCCCAAAATATCGAAGGGACGTATACGAAGATTGTTACAAAGCATATATGTATATGCCTCAGTCTCTTCCTAAATGCAACATATTAAAAGGGAATCACCCTGATAGTTGGATGCAGATCTCTACCACTCGCTTAACGTGTTTATATCATTTATTCCGTGTACGTATATCACATTACAATTTCTACTGGGATTGATCTTAAATCTCTATCTGACCTCGTAGCTGTTAATTATAGAAAATCTAATTAAAAAAAAACAACGGTACAGTAAACATCGTGTAGATAAAAGCGACTATCGTGGATCAGTTAGATATACTTTTTTTGAACGTTAAATAGTTGAAGAAATAAGGGCATTAACACCTTGATGGTAAATTATGTATTTGAATATCTGTAGGTCCACCCAATACAGAGTCTAATTGGTATTCGCTTGGATAAATCGCACACTGTTAAGGCTAATTTTAAAGTGTGGACACGGTTAATCTAAGCAATAATAAATATACCTTTCTGACTACGCATGATGCTATTCTAATCATATATTCTATACAAATTCCAGGCATGGACGATTTTGGCGGTGTTGACCAATATGATGGGACAGGGTATGCTCTACAGTTATTCAACCAGCCTACTTTCAGTTCTTACATCACCAGACTCACCTATCAAAGTTGACCTACATGCTGCTTCTTGGTTATGTAAGTTGAATTTTAATTAAACCTAACCGTGATCTCCATAATATAGAGACGACCTCACATTATTTATTACTTCTTAACGCTTACTTTAGCTAATTGTATTATACTGCTATATTTTAATCAAGTTTTGTTGAGTTTTACCATAATACTTCGAAACGGACCTATATACTAATTAATGCTAAATTTTTACTACACCTCATGAATAGCTGTAATCAAATTCCATGAAACTGTTGATATGTTTTAGTAAGTTGGGTATAGAAGAATTTCTGTATCTATGGATTTAGTTAAATGGTTGGGTGTGTCTCTTCACTATGGATGACCTAGCCTGGAATCGGGGACTAGTTCTGCTTTACACGAGTAAATAGATGTTGCATTGAATCATACGGAGTTGCAATACTTATCCAAATTGTATTTAAGGAGTCTAGAAATTAAACTGGTTCTCAAATGAAATTGCCGAGACAAACCAATAGACGCTAGGTCCGTTATTCGCCAAGACGATTAATTAGTTGAAACAAGGAATCAATGACTTGTTAATAATAATTAAAAATTAATTCTTTTTTTCTTTTTACAGCATCATCTATTGGTATAGCTGGTATACCAGGATTCTTCGTATCTTCAGTTCTTATGGACTTATACGGAAGGAAAATAGCATACGCTCTAGTCGTCTTACCCGGCTTAGTCGGCTGGATATGTGTATACTTTGCCAATAATATTCCAGCCTTGATGATTGGTAGAATTTTAGGTGGGATGACAGCTGGAGCTACGCTTTCTTTAGGAGCTATCGTTATTGGCGAATACAGTAGTCCAGTTTACCGAGGAATGTTTCTAAACTTAAAAACTGCTTCTTTCTGTTTAGGAAGCATGCTTGTTCATATATTAGGTCATTTTTATGACTGGCGAACTGTTGCTATTCAAGCAGTGGTGCCTTATATCTTATCTTTAATCATAATTTACACATGGCCTGAAAGTCCTGCTTGGTTAGCCTCTAAAGAACGATTTGAGATGAGTGAAAAGTCGTTTTACTGGCTACGAGGGAAGAATGAAGCTTCATTTAGGGAGTTAGAAGCACTCATTAAAGCTCAAATGGAAATATCGTCGATGCCAAAAAAAGAACTGACTTTTAAGGAAAGATTGCTTGAATTTTTAAATAAGTTTACAAGAAAGGACTTCGTAAAGCCTCTCATAATCGTTGTAATTGGCGCTATCCTTTTAGAGGTGTCCGGAAGACATATATTTCCAGCTTACGCTTTACAAATAATAGGAGAAATAACAGGGAATACGTCGCAATCTTTCTACTATACACTTTGCATAGATATTATTATCACCACAAGTACTGTTTCATCATCCATATTAGTTAAAATGATGAAACGGCGAACGTTGCTTTTCTCTACTGGTATTACCGCATTCTTTGTATTGATGACAGTTTGTATGTATCTTTTTTTAATGTCAAGAGATGTAATATCAAAATATTCATCGTTAATACCCACTGCGATGTTTATCTTGTACTTCATATTGGTTAACTTGGGCTGTACTCCAATTCCTCTTGCGTTGTTAGGCGAAGTATATCCTCTAGAGCATAGAGGTGTTGGGGCAGCTACATCAGGAATTGTATTATCACTATGTGTAATGATTGGTTTACAAATAACTCCGCCTTTACTTGTCAGCATTAAAGTGTATGGCACCTTTGCTCTATATGGATTAATTATGGGCATATGTTTGGTGATACTCTACTTTATGTTACCAGAAACCAAAGACAGAACGTTACAAGAGATTGAAGATTACTTTAATTACGGTAAATTTATAGATGATAAAGCAGATATAGACGCTGATGCCAAGGTTAAAATGATTTCGTAATATAGGTTACTGATTGTTGTAAGTATGTAAAAATATGTAAAATGTAAAGGTTAAGGTCGTAGTGAAATATATCTTAGTGAACACTGTAATATTATATTTTGAACTATATTTTTTTTTGATGTGTGGTTTTATGAAACCATTGTGTAAGTGGTTTTTTTCGCAACCCAGGCATTTAACTAAAAAATCACGGAAATTTTAATTGCAGTCTACGTATTAGAGTACGAAATACATCCATACGTATAATAAGAATGTAAATCTAACATGTCTGTACTTTTTAGATTTTTGTAAAAAAAATTGTGGAATATGTAAGAATACGTAATAAAATACATTTCAACCATTTATAGAAATGTCTCTCTGTCTGTGGGTTAGTTTGGACACACGTCATTGCTAAAGTACTAAGTTCACGATAAATCCTCATCAATAAAATTATATAGCATATCCTTGAGTCTTTGTTTTATTAAAATCGGTATAATTTGAGGCGATGGAAAAAAGCTTCACTTTAAAACTTAAATACGCGCCTGGATTTATTATAATTAATAAAGCCTAAGTATAAAGCGATCAAGTGTGACTATCTGTTCGTTTTTCGTTTTCTATCCCCTAGATTCGGGAATTTAATAGAAATTTAATCCTTCTCAATCCTATTTTAATGGATACGTATGACAAGCACTATAAAATCCCAGAGGATGTTGGTGTTTCGTCATCCAGACCGGACATATTCCTCTTCTCTAGACGCATAAAACATATAATACTAGTAGAGCTTACTGTACCGTGGGAAACCAACATTCCTAAAGACCACACAATCAAATTAAATAAATATAACTAATGAACTAAATAAAAATGGCTATGTGGTTAAGTTATACGCGGTAGAAGTAGGAGCGAGAGGTATACCAGCAAAATCTCTCTACAACCTTCTGAAGGACCTTGGCCTGTCGAGAACTGCAGTAAGTTCTATTTTAGAACGAGTATCAAAGGCTGCACTAATAGGTTCCTACCAAATTTAGCTACGCAGGGCGGGAAACTCGAGCAGTGAAGGTGAGCGTTGATGCGCATCTCAAAGGGGGCCTCCTTAAACCTACACCTGGGTCGCAAGTCCTGGGAACTGCTCTGAGTTTCTCCCTCTGCCACACGATGGACCCGGCACCCGCACGGTGAATCCATGGAAGGCTAAGAAGTTCGTCTCATTCATCTAGGTAGGTAAGATAGTCGTCGACAGTCAAGTTAGCGCATACTCTTTATTGATTACATCGAGAAGTGTTTAGCGAACTACTGACCGCTTGCTTTTTTTTGCTGTTGGCTTGACGAGTATTCATAACTTCAACGGCCTTTTTGGACGAGCGCTTAAGGTACTTAGCCAAAATGTTACCTATTTCTGTCTGCGCAACAACTTCCACAAATACGATATTTACAAAAATATGATGTGGTAAGTATCCTTTTATAGATTAGGGTGCTTTTTTTAAATGACATTTTTTTTAATATAAAATATATTTTTATCGTTATGTAATAAAACGATTTATCTAAATATTAAATGGTATTTGGGAACTAAAATGGCTATTAAAAAATGTTAATAGCCTCATAGGTTATTTTTTACCATGATACAGTGCGGGCACAAAACCAAAAATAACACTTTTTAAAGCCTATTGCACTAAACTATACAATATTGTTGGCGACGCACACAATAAGTAGTGCATATAACATTTTACCTAGATTTAGTGATATTTCATAGAGAACATATGTGTATATGTATGTATGTATATATATAGATTTTATTGTTATTTAACACAAATATAGATATAATGGTATGAAATTATATGAATAAAACTACGTGTGTTACAAAATATGGAATTATAGATGTGTTAATTGAAGATATGTTAGGATAGAATTATAGATTAATGATCTCTCACTGAAGGCCTTGGTTAAGTCAATGGCTGACAGTAAGAGGTCATGGAACGATGCAGTCGCCTTCTGCGAAAGCGTTCTTGAGAAGAAAGAAGAAGCAGAAAGGCAAAGGGAAAGGGAGCCAGACGCCCCGGCAATACGACGTAGAAGAGTCGGTCGTGGGCGCAGGAGAGGCTTTCACGCAATGCCTCCATAATAAGTCTTCAGGCGGCGGACGCAGGTGCGTCCGTTGCCGCGTAACAAAGACCCGAGACGCTGAAGCACGGTCTCTGCCGCAGCTTCATTAAGAGGCATGAGAGAGGAACTTCCTCTCTTGAGGTGAGGGTCCCCCGTTCGACCACCTACGGGGACCTAAGCGCGTGACCAGGTTTATAAGAGTATCGCCACTAACCCTCAAATCTGGTCCATATATGCGCACAGGCGGCCCAGGGGTTTTTAGTCGGTAGGAGTCCGACATAACCATCCCGCTATACCCCGGCATTGGGAGGTGAATCCAATGTAGGATTTTCCCCTGGATAAAAGGATGGAATTATAGATGTGCTATTTATAGTTGTTGGAATCGAATTATGCATATGTAGAATCATGTGTAAAATTCTTGTATTATAAATATATAGGATCATGTATGTATTGAGTTATCGAATGATGGATTTATAGAATATGTGAATTATTAATAAAATCATGTATATTAATAGAGAAATAGTGACTTATGCATACATGGAACTATTGAATTATGGATTGTATAGAATTATGTGTGTTAATATAGCGTGACTTATAGATTACGTTCACATTAAATAAGGAATTACATGATAGATTTGTGTAAAATTATATTTTATGGAATATATAGCATGTGTGCATGAAAACATTCGTAGAGATAATGTGATAGAATTACACATGTTATATACTATTGAATTATTGATTACGTAACGAGAATTATGCGACCATGCAGAACGGTAAATATGGAAGATCGTATAATTTAATATAGACAGTTACAAACGTAATAGTTATAGATGCACATAAAATTTTACAACGGTGCCTCATAATCGACGCGTGGGAAACGGGGTTTTTAGCGATTTTATGGACAAGGACTCCAGCCATATACCGGCTTTCTTTTGTAATGTTAAAAATATAAATTTAGACAGAGAAGGCGGTTGCCTTTGATTAAAATAATGTATTTTATTTTCTCTTGAATAGTAATTGCACAAACAATAGACTAGAAAGGGCCCGCCGAACGCTATTTGTTATGACGCTACGGTATCCGTACAAGTCAAATAAAAAAAATAGAAATTTGTAATTTTATTACCTATCGTTGTTAAATAAATATGAATGGAATTTAATTTATAACAGGGATTACTAATCTGATCTAAAAGAAATTATTTCAAAAGAATTGGTTTTTTGAAATTGTTACGCATTTATATTAGACATTACAACTTGTATCTGCTGTGAAAAGCCAGTAGAAACATTGAATTCAATACGTAATGTGTTTATAATTGTATATGCAGTTAATTTAATCAACTACACATTTATAACTTTCAACAAGAGAACGCATTACAAGAAGAAAATTATCAATATCACTGGCCGAAAAGTTTCAGCCCAGTAAGTGTTTGATAAGTGATGCTATTACTTCTGTTATCTCCTGCTCAATTAGAATAGCCACAACTTCTTTACGAAACTCATTGTGGACAAAAAATCAACCGATGGACATATTTATATTGGAAGAATATTGTTTAATGCAATAAACCTTCGTGCAGTCTGCATATGTTAAATGCTTATTCATCATCTTTTTATCACGCTTTTATTAGCATCACCTGTATGTATGTATGTAACCGACCCCTTTGAGCTCGATTTTGTCCTACTTTGAACGATCAGATTTAATTCAAACTTTGCACACCTGTCAAAGGTCGATGACAATGCAATAATCTGAAAAAAAAAGTAAAAAAATTTTTTTAACTAAAAAATTAAAAATAAATAATAGTTTAAAAAAACTAAAAAAACACGCTTTCATATAAAATCCAACTAAAAAACAGAAAATAAAATGTAATAAATTTGGATTAAGAATAGTGTAAATTAGAAATAAATGTATATTTTTGCAAAAAGTGACAAAAAAATGATAAAAATACTGATATCTGGAGGTGCTGATATTAACAGTGACGCATCGCATGTTTTTAAACTATTATTTATTACCCTTACTCCACCTAAGTAAGTTCAGTGTAACATAGTTCCATTTACCATTCTCCTCTGTAAGATATTATTTCAATATTCACACCTTTTATATGCATATCGTTCTTTACACAATCTATCCATACTTTCTTCGGTCTTTCTTTGCTCTTATACCTTTCCACCTTTCATCTCTCCTCATAGCATGCCCATAATATGCTTCTATTATTCCTTAACTTCTCTGTAACGATGCTATTTTCGAGCTTCCTCTGATACATGCATTCTTAATCTTATCCATTCTGGTTTCAATACAAATTCGCACTTCTGACACATGTAAGATTCTATCATTTATCTCTTTCATTATAATATATAATATTTAGAATACATTACACGTCATAATCGTTTTAGTGGAACCACAGAGAAGAGGCAATTCCAGACATCACCATCGTTAACACATTGAGCCACTCTATAATAGCCTTTTGACACTAACCCGCTTGAAATGGCGCTGAAATTGACAGTGCGGAAATCGGTAATATGCCTTTGGACTTTATTGTAAAACCTAACACTATTACCTAAAAAAACTGTCCCTGGTTTTACTGAGTCTGAAACATCACATCCAATCCCTACTACCATACATCATCTGAAATGGCAAATTACTTCTTCAGGAAGCTGCGTCAAAACTGCTTGTATGTCCGTAAGTGTTGCATATGACATTCGCTATACCAGAACCTGATTCGCGACAATTATTTATTTATGCTAAAGATATAAGTGTTAATTGTATTTCTGCAATCGAATTTCAATTAGATTCGTAAAATGTTTAACCTAAAACTTTTACTTTCATTAATTTTAAGCATTTATATGTATTTTTAGCAGTAGACTTATCCTATTATTAGTCTAGATTTAGCGTGTTTACCATCTTAAAGCATATCGTCATTTTATATTAGGTAACATTGTACTAAAAAACTGAAATCCGTAAGGTATAAATACAAGTAAATTTTAGATATTATCAGTATCTCTTTCAGTTTTGTTTAATTCCAGGTATTCTTACAGATATTCGCTATTGTTTATTTTGCGAGCACATTACAAATATATGTGAGATAAAATCTGCCACTATTATCACCTCATATATATTAGTAATATATATAAATGAAACAATGTGTGTGTTGTTATGTGAAAAGGAATTGAATTATTATAATTTTTTTTTCTCGAACTGACTACGCTATTAACCTGGGAATGTCTTCACAACTTCACTGGACTACTTTTTTTTTTCTCGAACTGACTACTTCTTCTTCTTATTCTTGAATTACAATAAAGTATAACCAAACGGAAAACGATCTTGACAACGCAATGTAGAATACGACATAATACATGACAGTGACATCTAGTATCGGATAGCCGAAGCATTATAATTACATCTTATGAGAAAATAAATGTATATAGCAATAAACATCCCGCCCGCCATGGACAGAATGTCCATTCACAGGTGTAAAATACAAAATTATGTTACTCCAATCATACCAAATTAAACATTATACAAAATTAAAGACTACACAATTACATTAAGTTCAAAGTAGTGGACTGTAGTTAACAAAGAAATGTACAAAAAATATAACATACGTTAAACAATAGATAACAATAAATTAATAATTTTTATTCGCCAATTGGCACTACAATCAGTTTTGATACAAGTCGTTTGATTACTGAACCTTTGCAACGTAAGGATACTACTCTTGTCACACCGCCAGAACCAGTGTTTGTCTGTGCTTAACCATATAGCCACCGTGCTGTAGGCAAATTATCCTCTACGACTAAAACGACATCACCCACATTGGGTCCTGGCAGATGGTGCAACCATTTGTGTCTTTGTTGAAGTTGGTTAAGATATTCTAGTGACCATCTTCGCCAAAATTCTTGGGTCAAACCTTGAATGAAACGCCATCTTTTGAACGAGCTGATGTATTGCATTTTCGTAGCTGTTTTCAGGTATGAGCAACAATGGCTCACCTATCAATAGATGGCCTGGTGTGAGTGGACTAAAATCTTCTGCGTGATTACTAATCTGACTAATAGGCCTCGAATTCAACCACGCTTCTATTTGGGCTAGTACAGTGGTCATTTCTTCTAATGTGAGGGTATGGGTACCTACCACCCATTTTAAGTGGTACTTCCTGGACTTTACTCCCGCCTCCCAAAGTCCTCCAAAGTGTGGAGAGTGAGGTGGAATGAAGTGCCATTTGGTACCACTCACAACCAACCAGTCGGCAATTTCCGTTGCTACAATTGATTAGGCTTGGGAGAACAACGCCTTTAACTCCTTGTCAGCTCCAACAAAGGTAGTCCCGTTATCACTCCACAGCTAACCACAATTGCGTCTACGAGCTGTGAAATGTTTGAATACTGCGATGAAAGCTTGTGCTGTCATATCACTCACAACTTCAATTTGTATAGCACGTCAGACCATACAAATAAATAAGCAGATGTAACCTTTGGTGAAGTGATAACCGCGACCCTTCGTTGTTCTAATGCTAATAGGTCCTGCGTAATCAACACCACTTTGGTAGAAGGAATGCCCAGCGTTCAATCTAACGGTAGCTGACCCATTAATGAAGGGTTGGTTCGACGAGAATTATGAAGACAAGTCACACATTTGCGAAAATATTGTCGGACGGCACTTTTAGCACCAATAATCCAATATTTGGATCTCAAGTAATTAAGCATTAATTGGGGCCCTCCGTACAGTGTGCGTTCGTGAGCATCAGCAATTAACAATGTTGTGAAGTGTGATTTTTGAGGGTGCTTCATTTCCTCAAGTATGCCTGCCCTATGCAATCTACTGCCGACTCTCAAGATCTGACAAGATCTCACAAACTAACCGTGTGAGGAAAACCGCGCTGCACAATTCGAGATATTTGTTTGACCGGAGCAACCTTAGTCTTTGATGTCTGGAGACTGATTTGAATATGACCATTGCTATCAACAGACCGTGTATACACAATTGCGGTATAAGCGATGGTTGACGCATCACAAAACCCATGCAATTTAAGACATCTATCAGACTCCCGAGTTTGTATCCATCTAGGGAGAGTGAAATTTGCAAGTACATGAAGATGTTTCGAAATTTGATCGAATCTGTTAATAGAGATGAAGATAACTCGTCGTCCCAACCGATTTCTGATAACCATAGACGTTGGATGAATACTTTAACGATGGTAATCACCGGAGTTATCCAACCGAGAGGATCGTACAAACGAGTGACGACGGATATCACTCGTCGCTTAGTCACTGGAATTTCCAATTGTAAAAGGTTAACAGCATATTGAAACTCATCTAAATTTATATTCCACGTTAACCCTAATATTTTTGTAATTGTATCATTCTTAAACTCTACGATTTCTTCTAGATGCTAGTAGTCTTAATTTTATTCAAAAGTTCATCACTGTTACTTGTCCACTTCTGCAATTGAAAACTTCCGCGACCAAGCAGTTTATTCATTTGATGGTATATTTTTTCGCCTTCATTAACTGATTGGCAACCGGCCATTAGATCATCGACGTAAAAATCCGTTAATACATGGTTTGACACGAGTGGAAAGTTATTTCTCTCGTCGTAGGCTACTCGTTGAAGAGAACGAACCGCCGAGTAAGGAGCTGAGGATGTGCCGAATGTGACGCACAACAATCGGTAATGTTGTAACTCGGAATTTGGATCATTTCGCTACAGAATCCGCTGATAATCTACGTCTTCCTCAGATACCTTGACCTGTCGCTACATTTTGAGAATGCCCGCGGAAAAGAAATGGGATGGCAGTACCACCTCATGATAATCTGATGCAAGTCTGGTTGCAAATTACGACCAACCATTAAATCATCATTTAATGAAACACCATTGCATGCTGAACAAGATGCGTCAAAAAAAACCCTAACTTTGGTTATACTCTTATCAGTACCTACTACTGAATGATGCGGTAAATATACGGCATCAGTGTTTTCTAACTCTGCTTGTGGAACTAATTCAAAGTGACCTAACTGAATATATTCATTAATTACAGGAGAATACTCCAATTTGAGTACAGGGGATTTTAGCAGTCTTCGTTCCAGCATGAGAAACCGTTTCCGAGCTACCGTTTCAGTGTCACCGTATTTGCATTTTGGATCACCGGGCTTAAACGGTAACTTGACAACGTAGCGACCGGTTTCATCCCTTTTGAACGTATTACAGTAAAAATTTTCATACTTCTGTTCCTCTTCAGTCAACAATTTTCGGACTGAAGTTAAATAAGACTCCAATTCCCAAAACTTCTTTAAGAGATCGTTGACTTCGGTTTAACTATCGCATTACAGACTAATGGGATGTATGTCGGATTCATTTCTCTTGATAAAATCAGCTCCAACGTTGTTGTAAAACTTGCACAATCTTCCTTTCGGGAAGAAGTGAAGTGAGCTTCTTTAACACATAAGCATCGACATACAAAACAAAGGAAGGATCTAAGCGTGACTACAATTAAAATTTGACTGTCCATCTTGAAAAAAGGACAATTCCCTTGTCATCACCCAGTCGAGATATGTCGATGTGAACCGGAGTTTTCTTCAGACCGAGAAGCTGTACTGCAGCCTCCGTGATAAAGGAGACTTGAGAACCTTGATCTATCAAGGCTCTTAAAACAAAAGCGCTCCCAGCCTGTGACTCGACCTTGACCAAGGCTTGGTTGGGAACATTAGCATAACAGCATATTTTTTGGGGACCCTGAGTTGGAATAGAAGAACTGGCTACTGCTGCTGTTCCTATCTTCTTTTCAACTGTAACAACAACAGCTTCAATTGAATTGCTTTTCTTAGCGTGAAGAAGCGAGTGATGTCGTTTGTGGCATAAACTACAATTTGTTTTTTAACAGCAAGTATAAGCTGTATGGCCTTGTGATAAACAATTAAACCAAATTTTATTACTTCGAGCAAATTCGCGACGATCGTCAGTATCATTTTTTGCAAATTGTCTACAATTATACAATTTATGATCGGCCGAACAGAATATACAACATTGAGAAGTGACATGAAAGGTTTTGACATTGTTATAGCGATTGACTGATTAGATTTGGCAGGTTTGGGATCCAAAAATTCAATCCAGAAATTCCCTAAATTGGATATACGTAGGAATTTCAGTACCACACTCTGTATTAACTTGAACTTCCCATTATCTACGAGACTCATTATCCAAATTGTCATTAATTATGTGCACAATTATGACGTCCTAGGTCCTGATATCTATATCTAAACGTTGCAGCCCCTTGAAACATTCACTAGTACCATCCAATAACAATTTAATCGTATTTCCTGATTCTGAAGTTAATGTTTTTTGACTTAACAATTTTTGCAATATACAATTAGCAAGATGGTGACACTGTCTTATATGTCGGAACAAGGAATACTAAAGGGTTACGTTTCCGATGCCTAGCATTGTTATAACTTAGGTTGTCATTGAACATTAATCGTTCTAAACAGAATGCTAGTGTAATATACATAAATAGCTGGATTCATCCACATTAAATTTATACTTATTATTTAGAATGTAACATTGTAGATGTTTAGCATAATATTTACACAGTTGTCTGCATAAATGGCCACTATAACGTAGCAAGATTTATTTCACTCAGTTGGGTAGTTACCGAGTACATATGCCTCGTGAAAGCTAAGTCGTTTTTATTTTTTTACAAAGTACCAGAATTATTTAATAATTTTACGATAATTCCAAATAATGTATTATTATCATAACTACCATAAAAGCAAATTTTAAATGGAGTATTATTAGCACTCCCTTATTTTAGAACATTATGGTTATAGCATAACGATTAAGCCGACTATACGGCTACTATCGTTGTCGACGATTAATCGGCGATTATTCGGTAAAAAACCCTATCTGGCTTCTTACTTTTTATATATTTTCCAAAACAAAGTATGTAACATTAAATAAAAACCTTATTTGTGTATTAATATTTTTATTTTATAATCAGTCTTACACATTATAAAATGTAAAGCAGAGCAACCTTTCCTTTGATAATCAGTTTCTAAATTTACTTGCTTGTTGTATGTCGAAAAATCTTAAACATTAACCGCTTTATAAAAACAAAAGAAAAAAACAGTAACTTACAAAAGTCCATACATGAGACTTTCTATTTGACATGTTTAATTTTTAATTGAGCTCTTTGATTTACTTCAATGAACAGTAACAGCGTTATTTTACACAATAATATTTTTTTTGCACAAAAACACCTTTCTGATCCGAACAAAAGCAAAAATCAAAATAACAATGCGAAGTAAATAACACAGGTTCCGACAGGCTTGCAGGCAGCGGTTACGACTTCCGCGCGAATCGGCTGTAAATAAAGCGTCCAATAAGTGATCGGCTCGGGCGAATAGTCGCCCGACTAGTTGGCCTTTTTACCACCGTCTAATCGCCTAGTCGACCAAAGTCATAATCGGCACATCTCTAGAAAAAAAAAAGAAATTTTTGGAGAGTTGTAATCTTGATCTTCTGAAGAAATTTCTATATCTTAGCGTTCGGTATAGTAAATTATGAACTATTATGAAAATAATCTGTGTAATTGAAACACCAGTTTAATGAAGCGATTTAGATTAATAATCGTTTATAGCACGCTCAATAATACTGTTTTTAAGGTGTAAAGTCCGCGGTGAGATAAAATAATAATACAAGAGTTACGCAAGGTTAAATTAGTCATTATAGGGATACCAAGCTGAGCTGTACTTCTGGTGTTTCGTGCGAACAGCTCGGGGAGCAACCATCGCCCCGAGAAAGAGGGCGGCTCGAATAACGCAGATGAAAGAACGCATGAGGAGGAAATGGAGAGACGCGTTGGACTCACCCCTTGCAGGGAAAAGGGCAATCGAGGCGATTCACCCGGTGTTCAAGGAATTGATGGAGAGGAGTCACGGTCAATTGACCTTTAGATTAGTGCAGGTACTGACCGGACACGGGTGTTTTGGGAAGTACCTGCACAATATCGCCCAGAAGGAACTAACTCCGCATTGCCACCACTGCAGTGAGTTACTGGACACCGCACAACATACCCTCGAATGGTGTCCGGCGTGGGCAGAACAACGCCGAGCGCTCACGGATTCCATTGGCAGTGACTTGTCCCTGGCGACAATCGTCAAAGCCATGGTCGAGAACGAAACAGCATGGAGAGCTGGCGCTTCGTTCTGTGACAGTGTCATGTTACGGAAGGAGGAGGCAGAGCGGGCCAGGGAGAGGGACACTGGTGCACCTGCGACGCGTCGTCGTGGTGCCAGGCGTGGAAGAAGGAGAGGGGGTGGCAGTTTCCACCAGAGGCCGCTCTGAGGGAACCTTCCAGGTAGGCCACGTAGGAACGAGGGGGGTTAGGATTAGGAAACCTCTGGCTTGCCTACTTACCGGGTAAGTAGGCAAGACCAGGGGTTAGGCGGGCGTAGGGTTTGTGTAGGTAGGTAGGATTGATAGGGTTAGGGTATAGGTAGGGTGGGGGGAATGGGGGGGGTGCGGGTTAGGTAACCTCTGGCTTGCCTACCTACTTGGTGGGTAGGCAAGTCTAGGGGATTGGAGGGCGTAGGGTTTGAGTGAGGTAGGGTAGCGTTAGGAACGAGGGTTTGGGGGGGGGGGGAGATGTGTAGGATAGCGTAGGCCGGAGGGGACCTCAGGGTGGCGGAGGCGGATGAGGAGTAAACCTCGGTAAAAAATCAACGGTGGGACGGTGGCGGAGCGGCTTAGCCTCTTCGCTGCCGGCCGGACCCAGGGGGGAAGGGGCGGGGGTCCTAACTTCCCATTGCATGGGCTTGGCGGGCTGGGAGGCAGTCTCACAACTGGGCTGCCTCAGCGGGCGTGGCGTGGGAAACGCCTGCCGCCGGGGGCGTCTCGGAGCTTGCTCACGCTACCCCGAGGCACTCCCTTAGTGCGGCGTAGGTTGTCGTGGAGTTTTTAGCCGGTTAAAGTCGCCGTATGGCACCACCCCTGCGTGGCAGCACAAAGGCTGGTGGTCGGTTCAGGTCGGGCTCTCCCTCGGGGGCCTGAGAGTCCATATTGGATTTTTCTCTCCACGTAAAAAAAAAAAAAAGTCATTATAGGGATAAGGAAAAAAATCACAGGGAGGACAGAGTTACTACGAGTAGATTATTTCATTTAATTGATTTAAATTTATGTACAATGGAGGAATATTACTAGTTGGAGGTCTTTTAAACACGCAACTATAGTGACGAAATATAACATATTAAAATAATACCCAACAAGAGTCGGCTGGTTCCATCATTACATAGTATAAAACAAAGTATCATATCAAGCCTGTCTGTCTGTCTGTCTGTCTGTCTGTCTGTTCGCGATAAACTCAAAAACTACTGAACGGATCTTTATGCGGTTTTCACCAGTGGATAAAGTGATGAACGAGGAACGTTTTGGTATATAATTTGTCCAGGTTTTTTTATAATCAGGGCGGGACAACGTCTGCCGGGCCTGCTAGTTGTTAATAAAAGAAGCTTATCACTAACAGTTCACGATAAGCTACGTTTAAACTAGTTCATCATTGGACGGTAATATTGGATTATTAGTAGATTGAATACAACGAAAAGGCTAACAAGTGCGTTAAGTGTCGTAAATATGAAAAATTGTAGCAAGTTCAGCTAATTGGTAGTTTACCAAAAGAACGTAAAAATATGACATCAGATCATTTTAAAAAGAATATCCAGCGAATAAACAGTGTATGTACAAAATAATAATGATAAATATTTAGAGAAGAAAAAAATTATAAACAAGGTTAGTAAGAAGTATGGCAATATGACAAACAGTATAGTACAAGTGGCAAAGTATCTTAAGCGCTCGCCTTAGTAGTCCGATGAAGCCATAAAGGCCCGTCAGGTCAATAGCGTAATTAGTTCTAAAAAACAAGTGGAATAAGTTCATATGTTCATAAGTTTTGCTTTTTTTATTATAGCACGGTAAAATGACCGCACTATGCCTGATGGTAAGCACAGTACAATCCAAAAACAATGACGACAATACACTATCCATCGCCGGTCGCCGCTGTCATGCCGGCCTGCGAAAAGCTGGATATGCACAGGCTGATCCCGAAACGCGACCAGCAGAAGCGAATCACTATGACGGGCTTTTTCGACATATACATGGTGGTTGCGATCCAGATAGGCTATAAAACCCTACCACCCCGCTTTCGCCATTATCTCGTTCGTTATTCAGCAGTGTGCACCACGTGCAGGTGTGGTTGGCTTGGGTGTCTCAAGTCTTATGATGTTATTCGACACCCCTTACACCCCATAATGACATAATGTTATGCTAAAACTAAAATGGAACATGATATAGAATCTAACTGAGAATAAATAAAATATAATTAACAAAAAATCAAGCAAATATAGGGATTTACAACAATCAAGGAAATATGTAAATAATGTATGGCCTATAAACCTATAAACCTTAAACCTTAAATACATTTGTTATATTCCTTATTATACATACATACAGCAATTATTTGTTTAAAATGATTTAATTTTTAAGAATGATATTATTGTAACAGAAACATTAAAGCGAGATATGAAGGGCTAAAGGGAAAAACTGCCTAAGTTACATTTACAAAACTTTACAGGAGAGAAAATTTAAATTTTGAAGGCATTTTATGGTGGACTTGAATATATAGGAATTAATGTTTTTGAAAAGAAATTTTGTATGTATTTGGATTTTTTTTTTTTTTTTTTTTTTTATTTATTTATTTATGACAATAGAAAAATTACATGTACATACAATAGGACTCTCTTCAGGAAACCGCTATTGCGGTTTAATCGAGGAGAGGTATGTTCGTCAACACGCCGACATTTAATATTTAAGTTTTTCGGGGTAGTTCATTTATGAAATATCTTCTTAAAATACATTTCGCTTGTTTAACATTACATCCTTGTAGTTCTATTGTATAATTGGCTGGTAATGTGTTTAAGATTGAGGGAAGCATATATTCCCATGTACGCATACCATAGTAATTGTTGTAACGAGGCAGTGTGTACATGGGAACATCTGCCAAATTCCGCAAAAAGTCCGGTCGTACTCTTATTTTAAGCTTACTAAATTCATCCAGATTCTCACAAATTACGGCCATTTTAACCTTGTCGAAGACATTCACAATTCGACAATGTTTGAAGAGACCTTCTATATTATTATTATACTAGCTGACCCGTGCAACTTCGTCTGCACCAAATCGGTTATTACCGGTTTCAATTGTATTTTTAAACGCAAATAATCTTAAAAGACCTAAAACCCTATTGCAGCGTTATCCAGCACTTCCAATCGTGAATCCAAACTATCCAGGGACTCACTCAAACATATACCCAGTTGGTATGTGAGAAATCTTTTAAAATAAGCCTAGAATCTGTTCGCAGCATTACCTAAAGTAGTGTCATCAACTAACTTACATGTATTGCCGATAAATGTCTTCCCAGTACCCCTTGTAACTTCATCACGTAACATACTGTAAAAGTTGAACTTTATCTACATTAAATATCCACTTTGTTTTAGTTGTTTGTTTTATAAGAATTTGTAAAGTATACGTGAAATCTGCATTCAATTTTAATTTGGTCACATTTATTTTACTTTTGACATACAAACCACCTTTTTTACTGAGATACTGAACTTGGGATAATATACCTTTCTAACAGTGAAAGAATTTTTGAAATCGGACCAGTAGTAGGTACCAAGCATTCCTCGAAAACAAAACTTTACCACTCATTATAATATTAGTATAAATACAACATAGTAACTGCAAACAGTAGTCCGGTGAAGCTGATAAGACCTTGCTAGGTCAATAGCGTGGTCAGTTCGAGAAAAAAAATAGCTGCATACACCTCATCTGATTTATTTTAATCTTAGATACACAAACCTGAACCCAACTACTTCAAGACTCAACAACATTTAGAAAACTAATTTTATCAAATATCGAAACAACACACGTACTGATAGAACTCTAGTTGAGATTCGTCTTCTACAATGCAATGTAACTATTATCTAAGTTTATGTTTTAGGAAAAAATCTTGTCACCTTTGTTTAGCAAACATTTTTTATACAATAAAATAAATGTAACAACATATAAGTGACAGTTTCGTTTACAACTATTTTTTTCATATCAGGTTGATAATTACGCACAGAAATGTCATATAGCCGTAGCTCAGTTATAACGTACTGGACATTATGTGGTCCGCCGGAGCCGACGGTTCGAATCACGGCGATTTTTTTTTTTGGTATTTTTTTTAAAGTAGCTTAGGGAAATATAGCTTATCTTTTTAGCTAATCTTTCTGCTATATATAGCACAATGAAAATTTACCAAAATCCGTCAAAAATTTCATTAACTACAAATTTTTGACTTTCGTCCGTTATCCTGGAGAATCCCTTGCGTTTTATGAGATAAAAAGTATTCTAGATGTAACCTTGTAATATTAGTTATCACTGTGCCAAATTTCATCAAAATTGGTTCAGTACTTTCAGAGTGGTACGTGTTCAAAGGGACAGACAAACAGACAGATCCTGGAGAATCCCTTGCGTTTTATGAGATAAAAAGTATCCTAGATGTAATCTCGTAATATTAGTTATCACTGTGCCAAGTTTCGTCAAAATCGGTTCAGTACTTTCAGAGTGATGCGTGTTCACAGGGACAGACAGACAGACAGACAGACAAAAATTCTAAAAAGATTATTTTTGGCTTCTATATCGATAACAAAGTCTACCCCGATAAAAATTTTCAAAAAATATTTAATGTACAGATTTGACCTTGCTACAGTTTTATTATAGTATAGATTTCATTTTAATCTTTTCAGGCACTATTGTCTTTAATAATCTAATTTGTAATTTGTGAATGTTTTCCACGAGGGTTCGAATGTAATACCATAAGCACTTATCCCATAACTTATTACAGAATCAGCAAGAGATAGGTATAACATTCTTAATGTATTATACGGTACTTTATATCTTAATATAACTAATCTAGACAAGATAGCTCGTAATTTGTTACATATATAGTCGATATGCGGCTGCCAGCTGAATTTATTATCTATTAATAACCCCAGATACATATGTTGTGTTACCAATTGGAGATTCTTACATTTACACGACCTGTTTTTACTACTATTATTATGCATACACTCATGACAATGGGCAACGATGCTGGGGATTACATTTGTTTTTAAATATGGTGAATGTATGTGCAAGAGTTTAGTTTTTTGTGCATTTAAAATTAAGCCGACATCGTGTGCCCACTTACATAATAAGTCAAAGTTATGCTGCATCTGTGCTTGTGCTAGCTCAATGTTCTGGTGCGCTATTAAGAGACAGGTATCATCAGCAAACTGGTACACCGAACCTTCATCAAATATGTTACACATATCATTGACATAAATTAGATATTCGGTTGGACCTAAAATCGAACCCTGTGCTGTTCCCGATTTTGTACAAATTGTCTTACTGAAATGGTTTTCTATTTTCACTGTAGTAGATCTATTTGTGTGATAGTTTTTAAACAGATTAAGAAGGGGACCCTGTATGCCATTCTGATGTAATTTGTCGTATAAGGTATTGTAATTCAGCATATCAAAAGCTTTAGTGAAGTCTACTAAAACAGCTAACACATGACATTTATGATCCAAATACTTATTAACTTCATTAGAAAACTGTGACAACAATTGGATAGTATTTTTGTTTTTTTGAAAGCCGTATTGTTTAGGGTTAATGATATTATTATCAGTTAAATATTGTTTTAATGAACCACCCACATACTTCTCAATAACTTTATCGATACAGGATAATATAGTTATAGGACGGTAGTTATTGATGTCATTGTGAACGCCTTTTTTATGTGTAGGACGAATAATACCTATTTTCAACAATTCGGGGTAAGTACAAGTCGTTAAACATTGATTAATCAAATGTGTAATAATAGGACTAATTGCTTTATTTACATGTTTTAAATCTTTAACCCTGATGTTGTCTATACCTGCACTTTTTTTTATGTTCATATTTTTTATTAAATTATATACTACGTCATTTCTAGCCTTTTCAATTCTCACGCATACTTCTGGCTGTCTAATATAGAATTCAGAGGGTAACAAAGGAGAAGTGCACGACAAACTTAGGTTATTGATGGTATTATGGAATTCTGTAGCAAAGCTATCGGCTATAACACTAGAAGGTTTTTTAAAATATCTTATTATTAAGTCATCCACAGATTTTATTATTTTACCGGTTATTCTATTTATTATTTCCCATATTTTTTTAGTATTTTTAAAATTCTCACTTATTTGACTATGTATAAAATTATTTTTTGTAGTATTTATATACTTATTTGTTTTATTTCTGTATTTGTTATATATTATTCTATTTGAAATATTACTTTCATCCCGCTTCCAAATAAGTAACAATTTATCCCTTTTTTTACACATATCGACTATTTTTTTATTTACCCAAGGACATGTTTTTCTTCTACCTGAAAAGACCTTTACGGTACTTGTACTTTTAGAGTATACATCGTTAAAACGATCTGTGATAAAAGTAAGAATGTCATTTGGATTTGAATATTGTTTGCCCGCGTTCCAATCTATTTTTGCCAATTCCGCTGATACCTTTATGTTATCGAGTTTTTTTAATAATTTACGATTTATACTAGTGGAATTGCTATTTTCGTGTGGCTTCTCAATTATGAAGCAGTGTCCTATTATATAGTGATCGGCTAGTGCATTATTTACAACAGTTGTTTGTACTGATAAGCCATCGATACACATACTTCGTGAGAAAATATGATCAATACAACTTTTTGATATATGAATTCCTTTTTTTTCTACACGTGTATACTGGTTAATACCGCATTCGAACCCAAGTTGACATAACGAATTTAGATAGAAATACACTATTTTGTTCGACTGTGTGATATCTATGTTTGTGTCACCAATTAAAATAAAATTAGTGTTAAGTTTATACTGAGTAATCATTTGTGTCATTTCAGTAGTAAAGCTAATTGGATTTGTACTCGGTGGTCTATATACAGCACAAATGTTTATGTTACAATTAAAATTAGTTATTACTTCGCCACAGATGCATTCACAACTATATGTACTTACTATGTGTCTTTCGAATTTTATACTATTATGAATATATATAATTACACCACCACCCTTACGACGCCTACGTAGCTCGGTATGCATGTCATAGTTCTCTAGCTCGAATAGATTCATAACATCGTCACATATATTTGCCTCGGTTACTACTATTACGTGAATTATGCTGGGACTGTTGGTTACAATGTATTCTAACTGATCGAAATTTTTTAGCATAGATCTGATGTTAACATGAAAAGTAAGTAGAAAGTTCTGTGTATTCGGTACTTCGTTGACAAAATCATTCCATGTGTTGTAATTTTTTTCTATAATTAGTGGTGCACCTATATCCATTAAAATTGTTAATTATTTAAGCTGTAGACAATTGTTGTATTCATTATTAGCTCAACGCTGTGTTATTAGTCGTTCAATATCCTTATTGGATCTGATATAGTATATTTTATCTTTTTCAGTTTTTCGAGCCATTATCATACCGTTTTTACACCAAACATATTTGTATAAATCCGTGTTTTTTAATTCGCTTTTCGCTCTCCATAGTAGATAAGCGGTTGTCGGAGTAAGAGACACACGTAGGTAAATTTTATTGTTAGTCCACATAAGCCCAGTATTTTTGGTTCAATTTTGATACCCTTATTTGCTTCCAACCATGTCTCACGACATCCTTCTTTCAGAGACACAATTATAGGAGCTGTAGGATTACCGTTCAAGTCACCTTCCTTTGTACGATTACTCTTTTTCCGATACGCCTTGACGACATCATCTTTATGCTGTTTAATTGATACACCAACTGTTTGCGCTATTTCGACTACATCTTCTTGTTCTGTGTGAGGAATACCGCAGATTTCTATATGATTAACTATCATATTTTGCTGTATAGCGTTGATTTTTAATTCTAAAGCATCATTTTTTATTGTTAGATTTTTGCAAGTGTTCTTTAGGTCCTGACATTGATTTTGTGTGACTTTTATATTTAATTCAAAGTCGGATATCTTTTGCTGAAAGTCATCTATTTTATCTGAATAAAATTTTAAAGTTGCTTGCAATTCTTGCTGGACAACTGTACGTACTTCACGCCGTATTTCACTTAGAAAATCACGTTTTGCTTCACCGCTTAACGTAACCGTATCACTTTTTTTTGTCATCTTCCAATTCTGGATCTTGATCAGTAATTATACACGAAAGTCGTTTTGGTTTACCTATTCCTACGCAATTCCGGCATTTCCAGTCCACAGAGTCAGTAGAATACAGGACATTCAGTTGTTCGTTAGATATCGATGCACATATTCCATGGATCCACTTCGAACATTTACAGCATTGAATGCCAGGATTTCTTTTGTTTATTATTTTATCGCATTTTATGCATTTAACCAATGTTTTAACTTATTCACTCGAAAAAGTTTATAGAAATCGAATGAATTGTTTTATTTATTTTTTTTAAATCATAGGAGGCAACCGAACAGGTGCGTCACCTGATGTAAGTGATCACCACCGTCCATAGACACTTGCAACACCAGGGGAGTCGCAAATACGTTGCCAGCCTGTGTGGGGGGGGGAGGAAGGGAAGAGGAGGGGGGAAGTGGAAGGGGAGGGGAGGTGGGTCTCCGGCGCTCTCACTGACCGAACGAAACGCAACAATGCAAGCACTGTTACTTCACGTGGGTGTTTCAGTGGGTCGGGTGGTAGTACCCCGGGCGAGCCGACCCATTCTTGCTAAAACCAGTAATATTTTCAGCGTGGCTCTACCACCTACCATAACCTACTTGGATTTAAGAAAAATAATTATAAAGAAGTAATGATAGTAAGAGAAATGTCATACAAACCGTGGTCTACATTGGGTTCAGATATTTTTCATTATTATGGAAAAAATTACTTAATTGTAGTTGATTATTTAAATAAATATTTAGAAACAGGTAAACTTAATGAATTATCACCTGATATGACAACGAATGGTAATAATCTATTTTGAACTGATTTGGAATGCCAAATAATTAGTATAATGGAAGTCATTTTTCAAGCTATAAATTGAAATTTTTTGTAAAAGAATGTATTATATGTATATGTAAGAATCCTATGTACGCCCAGTCTTAATGGATTTGCAGGAAGCTACATATAAACAGTAAAAATTATTATAAGAAAAGTAGATCATGAGAGAATAGATAAATATTTGGCTTTTTTAGAATATAGAAATACACCGATATCCAAATAATTTGTTATAAATCACTTACAGAACTATTAATAGGAAGGAAAATACTGGGATAAGGATAACAGGAATAAGGACAATAATGTGTATATTCAGTTAAAATTATATAATAACACTTATAAACAGAAAACAATTTTATAGTAGGAATATTAAAAGTTTAAAAGATTTAAGTGTTAACCAAAAACTTGTTAACTATTGAAAAAAAAACCTCTGATGTATGGAAAAAATATTTAAAAAAATGTTGAGGTAGCAGTCGGTTCTTACACCCGGTCCTTCTGGAATGGATAGGGAGACGCTGGGGCTCCTTGAAGTACCGTCTGGGGCAGGTGCTGACCGGGCACGGGTGCTTCGGCTGGTTCCTGCACCGGATAGCGTGCAGGAAGCCCACCGACGCATGCCACGAGTGCGGCGCTGAGACGGACATCGCACAGTATACTCTCTCTGAGTGTGCGGCTTGGGACGATTAGTAGGAGACGATCTCTCACTGCCGAGTGTGGTTTCGGCCATGCTCGGCAGCGAGGACGTGTTGACTGCTGTGGCCTCCTTCTGCGAAGAGGTCATCTCGCAGAAGGAGGCGGCGGAGTGGGACCGCGAGGCAGGTATACATATACCTTTAATCTTAGTAAATTATAAAAAAAACCTTCCTTATAATCATCTTTCCTTACCGACACAGTCCTCTCTTCTTCAAGATAATTCTGTTTATTCCTAATTTAATTGAACTAAGTTAACACCATAAAACTTAAATATTTTTCATAATAGTCAACTCCTGCTTTTACCATTTCTTACTTCTAGAGTTCAACGAACTTATATTTACACATTATCTAAAAAATTACGGTACATTGGAGATTCAATAATTATAAATATTTTACCGTTTGTCAGTCAAATATTAGAAAGAAAAGAAAGATATATTTATTCAGTACATACAACACGTACTTACAAGAATATACATAAATAAAAAAACAAAGAAACAAGAGAGACAAGTGTTGCATGTGGTAAAAAGGTCTTTGTCTCAGCACAAGCTGCAAGCTTCCATGTGGAAGCGTTGCAGTGCTGGTTTTCAGGTAAAGCCTGCTGTATATTAATATATAGACGAAATTTCAAATACACGGACGCATTTACATGATAATTTCGAATTAATATTACACATGCCTTTAATATGTAACCTAATACTGTCTTATACGATACAATAAAATTCATGGTAACGCTGTGGAATTAGATATCATTTTCAAATGATTGCGCACTAGCTCAGAGATCATATGATGTAACAACTTTATTCAATTTATTTATTTACTGAATTTCACGCGACGCTTGCCACGCTTGCAAGGTACATATCTTGTTGGTGAGTGAAGCTTTGTAGCATCTGATTTCACTACTTCAACATACTGTTGTCTATTTGTCAAGTAACTATGAAACCAGCAGATTGAGTTATTATCAAATCCGTAAAAAGAAAGTTTTGATAAAAGTAGTGAAATATTTATGCAATCAAAAGTCCTGGAAAAATCCAATAACACCAAGATGCTGTAATTACCTTGATCTTGGGACGCTAAAAGGTTATCAACAACATCCAAAATAGCTGTCGATGTACTATGCCTGTTTCTAAAGCCCAATTGAGCCAGTGGTAGTAATGAATTATCTTCTACGTATTTTATGAGCTGTCTCGCTACAACCTTTTCCAGAACCTTCAAAATGCATGGTAACAGGCTAATAGGACGTAAATCATGTAGAGTAGGTACTGGGATGTGTGCTTTTTGGGATTAGTTTCACTACTGCGACCTTCCAGTTATCAGGATAAATAGCAGATGTCGTCGACTGGTTGACACAGGTAGTGATTGCTTTTAAAGAATTGGGAAGGGTCACGTGTAACATCTCGAGTGAGACACCATCAACACCCTGCGCATTAGATTTAAGATTACTAATAAATTAATATTAAAGTCTTTAAAATCAGGTCTTCACTCACAGGACACAACGAGAAAGTCGATTGAGTATACCTGTAATATTCATAATAAGTTAGTTGTGAAATTGTTACTTTGTCTACAGCGGGGACGTTGAGAAAATGGGCATTTATTAATTTCGGATCGAGGAGGTCCTGCGGAATATCAGCCATTTGATCGTGAGAGTTTAGTACCTGTGATTTTAAATTTTTCCATAATAGTTTGGGATTCCTAATATGCCTGTTAATGTGATGAGAAAAGTAACTTTTCTTTTCACTATCGAGTGCTTTGATAACTATGCGCTTCATAAATTTATAACTCTCTTTACTTCATTCTACCTTGGTTTTTCTATATTTCTCATGGTAGTTATCTCTAATCTCTATCATCTTTTTTACATTGAACAATGTAATTATATAATTAGTAAAAGTTGAAGCTAAATCATGAATATTATTGTTTATTATAAAGTATTCCCAATTAATATTTTGCAAGTGGACGTTACATAGTTCAGAGACTATATTTTGTAATGGTCTGTATGTTACACATTTAGAGTGGATTTTTTCTTTTTTAAAGTTAAACTCTACAAGTATCATCGCATGGCCTCCCAACTCTGTGCTATGTTTGACTGTTGCAATACGAACGCGCGCATCCGTACACACAATGTCTATCAGTGTTTGGCTCTGCTCGGTAAAATTAGTAGGTTCATTAATAATTTGTATCAAGTTTAAATTCTGTAGAAATTGATTTAGTAAATCTTTCTTTTGGCTACTGCAAACAAGCAAATTTATGTTAAAGTCTCCCACCAGTATTACTTTATCTAGTTTAGAAAGAGAGGTAATGGAATCAGTAAAAGTATCTAAGAAAAAAGTAATATCCTGCCAGGGTGGTCTATATACGGTACCGATAACAATCGATGTGCCACTCACGTATATACGTAACCACGTTTGTTCTATTGAGGGCACAAAAGGATAATTGCAGTTTCGAGCATTTATACCATTGCGTATATAAAATCCAACTCCTCCTCCTCGCCCAGATCGGGTGTGGCAAGACCTAGGAGTATGCCTAAAATGAAATTCAGGTAAAACTCGGAGCCTTGGCATCTTCTCCCTTTCTCAACCAGGTCTCGTTAATAACCATTACATCCGGTTTAAGACTATTTACCGCTACTATAAATTCTACATGGCGCGTGTTAAGTGACCCCGCATTAAAAAAACCGACTCTTAAATTCTTGCAGGATAGCATTCAGAATGTGCACAAAAACCGCTAAGTGTTTATTTGTAAAATTTGCTAGGCAGATTAGTATCATCAATCATTACATAGTATAAAACAAAGTCCCCTACCGCGTCTGTCTGTCTGTCTGTTCGCGATAAACTCAAAAACTACTGAACGGATCTTTATGCGATTTTAACCAGTGGATAAAGTGATGCACGAGGAACGTTTTGGTATATAATTTGTCCAGGTTTTTTTTTATAATCAGGGCGGGACAACGTCTGCCGGGCCCGCTAGTGGATTATAAAACACGCCGATAAAATTTAAATTATAATGTGAGAGAACATATTTCATATATATAACATGTGCAACTGTAATATAATTTAGTTTTAATTCTAGATATCTCTTTATAGTTCTGTTACAGACTGTAATTAAGTACCTACCCCATGCAACACCTGTGTATACACTAATACAGTGAAAATATAATAATAAACATACACAAAGCAAGTATAAAAAATAGTACAAAATAACCAAACAAAATAACATAATTAGTAATAAAACATACAAAATAAACATTATGTAGTAGAATTTGGAAATATACGATTAAAATCCGACTCTGTGCGGAATAAATAAACCTGTTTACCTTCACCCTGGCGGGCAAAAATACGGCCTCGCTTCGTCTAGGAAAAGTGCCACTTCTGCTTGCGGCATTCCTCGCGAACTCGAAAAAACAGTTGGCGATTAGTGCGTGTCAACCGCTCACTTATATATATACGTAGTGATGGGTTTGCTTGACCCGTATCATTGACAGATATTGTACGGCGAACTCGAGCGGCCGAAATCAGCTGGTCACGAAGAAGGCGCCGTGCCAGTCGTACGACAACTCTCCTGCCCCGAGGATCAACACCGACAGTCTTTCCCTTTTGTTCAATCAAGGATCCTATACGCTCAGCAAAGACAATATCTTTGTCCTCCATAGGAACTCTCAGATTCGGGGCTAGCACACAAACCCTATGAACCACATTTTCCCCTTTCTCTTCCGGTAGATGTACAATCTCAAGATCAGAAAAATGCGCCTCCTGATCTCTATCATTCAGTTCTAGTTGAAGCCGAGCAACGGTTTCCTCAAACTCGTTAACCTCCTTAGTACATGGTTCTCGCTGTTCTAGTGCATCCAGAAGCCCGTTTAGGCCCGCAACAGATGCACGAACCTCAGCCATTTCTTTTCGTAACTCTCGCACCTCGGTGACATACACAGAAAGCTCACGTCGTAGGTCTTCAACAATCTCAACACCCACAGATATTTGTGAGTGTTTAGTATGAGCAGAGCTTGTGATACCGTCAATGCTGTCGTCGCTATGTAACGAACCCAACTGGGCAAATTATGAAAAAAAATATTGATACAATTAACACCATCTATATCATGTAATGGATCTAATTAGGAACAAAAAAAAAAACAAGAGAAAAAAAATATTGTTACGTATTTTAAAATATTGAATAGGATTCTAAATAAAAGCTAACATTCATCATAAATAAAATAATTTTAAATATTAATATTTAATCAAGTACTGAACCATAAGAAAAAGATGAAAGTGTTCTTTTAACGACTAAGGAACCCTGACAAAAGGCGTGGCAGAGAATTTTAAAACTGCAGTATCCTGACAGTTCAATGTAAAATGTATAGAATTGAGATTGGAATTAAAGAATTAGAAAGAAATGGAGATAAAACCCAAAGGATTAGAAAAGGACAAATATAGAAAAAGGTATCTCCACACGACCACCACGTCTAGTATGGAAGTACGTCTGAAAAAAAAGCATTAGAGAAAGCATTTGCTTTTAGAACAAAGGAATACGAAAACAAAGAAATACACAGTTTTATTGAATTAATAGTTTATTTCGTATATTTAGAAAGTTCTAACCTGAAAAGTGAAAGTATACATCGTACAGTATCGGAAAAGTGTCTCGAATTATGCAATATTAGTCAGGAAGCTCCTGGATTTATCCAGTGCTTGAGAATTAGGTAGCATCGGGGTGATTTAGTGCTTCTTGACGTAGTGCGCGTGAGTTTCGTTGTGCGTCCGGGAGATCCCACAGTAAAAAGTATAAAGTAGTAGTGTTGGGTGATAAAAAACCCAAAATTGCGGACAGTTTCGTTGTGAAATCCGAGATAGGGTTCTTCTAGAAAGAATTCCGCGAATTAGTGATTGATTTAGCGTCATTATAGCGATTATGTTGCAATTTGTATTTAGATCGTAAATTACGGTGTATTATGATTACTTGGAGGTGAAGTAGGTATCGTTGTGTTAAGCATCATAGCCAGTAATTTGTCAGTACATTATGTTTGTGAAAACTACGAGACTGTAAGTAATTTATAATATACTAGATTATAATCGTGCACGATAATGTCTATTTATAGAATTCAAACAATAACCTGTTTTGCAAATAAACACAAAGACATACACTACTATACATTAACTAAGGGTCTGAAGTTCTGATTCTATCAGGCTGGAAGATTATTTGACTTTGGTAAATCTGTAACTGAAACTAGATGTGAATCAAGTTCACAAGCTTTTACGCATTAGAGTTGTAGTATATTGCATCCCAGTAGTTGTTGGCTTGAATGGTATTATATCTAGAATTCAAAAGAATGTGAACTAGATTCCACTAAGAATATAAAAATCCTACACTGCACTAACTCACAGACATTTTAATTAATATCACTAATTGTTATATCAAATAGTAAGTTCCCCAATATTTATTAAGGAAGGTTGAATTCTATAGAAGTCAGATAAGTGTTTATATGCATTTGATGTCATTAATATGTGTAAAGATTTTAATACCTCAATCAGGTACTGAACAGTAATTGTATTCCACTAAATTGGTTGTATATCATTATATAAAGTTAATTAATACTATTACAAACATAACTACAACCTCAAAGTTAGATATGTAAAGTATTGATGAAGAATATGAGCTGTTAAATAGGTCAGGATCTATACAAGTAATTCTAATATGTATTACTCATTAATTTCATTTCTAAACCTCAAATATTAGTCTCTATCAATAGAACTCAACCAAAGACACATTACTAAACATGAGCTAAGGTGTTATAGTTCTGATTCTATCAGAATGAGGTAACTTGAGAAGGAAGAAGATTAGCACTGGCAAAACTGTGACATTACAAATTACTTAACAAATAATTTCTTAAACTGATGCGATTCCACTTCATAAGCTTTTAAACAGCAGTGTTTTATTATAGGGAGTCCCAGTAGGCGTTGATGTGAGTTGCACCTAAAGCATATACGTTTCGGCGGTCTTTAACTCTCTTTCTCTATCAAGTAAATCGTTTTGCTGGGTAGCGAGGAGGTTACTGTATGCCTGAGGTGTAATAGGGCCGTTGTCAGCGATACGTTAGCCTTGACCCGGGGAATGGTTTGGGTTTAGAAGCATAGCGCATCTTTACCAAAGTACGATCCGGTAGCCGTCTTTCGTCTGACATGATCGGCTCTCATGGAACCTCTGCCTGGTGTAGTCAGGTGCAAACCCTTGACGTAACTTAACTCGGCATCCTCTTGTGTATATAATTCAAAAGAATATGAACTGGATTCTGCTGAGAGTTATGGAGGACTTCTTTAAGATTGTCACAACTCCACACTATACTCTTTACAGACATTTCAGCTAAAATCAATAATTGTTACATAGAACATTTATATTATTAAAGATTCACTATAGAATTTCAATTCTGTGAACTTCAGTTAAGTATATATGTATATACTATTCCACAAATATGTCTAAATATATTGGAAAATCCTAAGCAATTACTTTAAAATAGGCTAAATATATTTCAATAGAATGTAAAGGTTAACCTATGATGCAAAGAAATATATAATTAAGTAGAGATCTCTATAGGCTAAGATAATGCTAGTAATGTAGGATTATAAATGAATACATAGATTAATATGTATATATATTACCTATTTGTTTTGCTAAAAGATAAACCAGATCGAGTTTCTTGCCGGTTCTTCTCGATGACTGGATAACTTTCCGAACCGGTGGTAGAGTTTGATTTACACTTTACATTTTGCATTGTTGTTTTGCAAAGGGACAAACAGGGCCCTAATGCCTATACAATCAACTGCTATCCATCTATCGCTTGAATGTGTACTGAGCAGAGTCAGCACAGCATTATTTAATTTATTGTTTGTTATATACTAACAACCTTGGTAAAAGAATTATCTGTGTGGGATTCGGTTAGCACATTATAAAGTAATGGTGACTGGAACCAATCAGAAGTTCAACTACCAATCTAAATTAATCACTACAATACTATTTTGTAGTATAAATGCTAGTGCCGATTTAGTTCTGCACATCTTGCAACCAAAACCTTATCCACTATCCTTTACTAACTATTCAATTACTGGTTATGTCTACCATTTAAAAGGCATTAATATTTGCAATCTCGTGGGTGTGTTAGCACTTTGACTATACAAGCTGCTATGATTCCTTCACACCATACTAATTGTTAGGGCGTAGCTAGTCTTCTCTATATTCATTTCTGTTAATCCACACTGTGTTAGTGACCTGACGAGTGGATTGGAGTGACCTTTATCTCGCTCCTCGTATCCCAGTGTCTACCGTGTCGCTATACCTGTGTTGGGGAGGTTTGAATTGAAGCAAGTTACATATTTTCTCCTTGGTTGACTTTGTCACCCTGGAGCTTTCGCTTTCTTGTGAGGATCAGAGCAGGCTGTTCTTCATCAGCTATTATCACCCATAAGATTGCGTTTACTACATTTCATCATTTTATTTGGAGACTGGTTTCCAGATTCCTTATATTCCTGCCTCTCGCCCTTAACTCCCAGCGATGCTGGTAGTAGTTGATTGTTGGGTTTAACTGTAAATTCATTGTAAATTTCAGTGCTTCTAAAGAGGTGGGCTTGAGGAAGGTGGGGCCTCTTCCCCTTCAGGGAAAAAAAAACCATTTATACACTCTACATACAGTCTCATGTTTAATACAAATAACTATATACTTTAATGAATATTATTAGGATGTACTTTGAATTAATTTAACATACTATGTATGCGGTATTATATATATAGGGATTAACTTAGATTTTATTTATTTGATTTTTAACAATTGAATTTATTATGTGTTGTTATGTGTTTCCTAAAGTTCTAATTATGCTGGATTTAATCTATGTAATGTTTTCTGAGTACCAGATTAAAACAACTTGCTTACTACAACTTTGTTTCAATTCACAACGTAAAGGGTCCTAGCTTCTAAATGATCATGGTAATAATAATAATAATAAGGGGTTAATACATTGTTTTAACCAGGGTATGTTTAACTGGTAAGATACAGGTATTGAAAGTAAAGGAGAGGGGTTTGGTAGCGCTTGAAGGGGTCTCTATATAGTATAGACATAGTGAGATATATATAGAGAACAGATAGAAGAGGAGAGAGATGGTGTAAGGGGGGGGGGCGTTACAGCTATTAGCTTCCAGGACATTATTACCGGCCGAGAAGCTGTTGTCACTTATTTGCCATAATGTGATTCTTGCAATAAAGATAGGTTTTTATATATTTATAATCGTAATAAATAATTATAATCATGTATAATTATTTCAAATTACCCCCTTTTGCTAGATGCGTGATTTATTCTGACGCCAGATAAGATGTTGCAATTTATACAGTTATACGTAAAATCAACTGTCACAAATACTAATACACATAACACAGACAGTACAAATACATTTGATAACACTTTTAGACTGAAAATGGGCTATTAGATAATTTTAACAATTAAATTTGGCACAGTTACTGCAGTGTATCTGTTACGTCCGAGGGTAGGTTTTCATATTTGGACACTCGCCATGATACAGCCCTGATATTACATATCCCATCACATTTTGGAGTGGGACCGCTAAAAATACCTTATTAAAATTGAAGAGCGGTTTTAAAAGTAAGCTAGTTTCTGCCGTCATGTTTACCCATAGTTGGTCTATATAACATATATAATGTTTTTACTGAAAAACAACTTTTGTTTTTTTTTTTTTTTTATATCATAGGAGGCAAACGGACATATGGGTCACCTGATGTTAAGTGATCACCACCGTCCATAGACACTTGCACAGCAGGGGAGTCGCAAGTGCGTTGCCAACCTGTCTTGGAGGAGAGGGGGAGTAAGGGAAGGGGGAAGGGGAGGGGAGATGGGACCTCGGGCGCTCTCACTGACCGAACGAAACGCAACAATGCAAACAAGCACTGTTACTTCACGTCGGTTTTCTGTGAGAGGGTGGTACTAACCCGGTCGAGCCGACCCATTCATGCTGAAACCATTAATAGCTTCAGCGTAGCTCTACCACCTAATTTGATCTTAATATTCATTAAAAAATATTTATAGGCATAATGTGCGTAGTTTCACACTGTACAAAATTTTCAAAAACAATCTTCTACGGCTTCATATATATAATTATATGAACCCTATTTTCAAATTTATGATTTCACTAAGCAAAGAGCAAAACGTATTATTTATAACTGGCTATGACAACTTTGATAAAGTAATACTGATAATCTATTGCCTATAGTTTACCCATACAATTTTTTTGAATAATATGAGAATTTAGGTTAGTTTTAAAGAACGAAGTTCTGGAGATTTGTATTTCTGGTCATTTCACCTTTATCAGTTACTTCATCTTTACTGTTACTTAAAATGTATGTTTTTTTGTGCATAAATAAATAAATACATTTATAAGTAATAGATATTATAATGACAAAATTTGTAAAATATATTTTATGGCTTTATTATAAAATACCTAAACAGTTGGGCAAACAACATGAATACCTCTGTTACGAATTTTTAAATATGACGTCATAAAACAGACTTATAATGGCAAATAAACTCTACGTATGTAAAAACTGCCAGTTTAGCCATAATGGAATTCAGTGCAAATCAACAAAGAATGCAACCAGTGCAATAGGAATCATAATTGTTGCAATGCAATATGGCCTGGATAAATCCACAGATAAACAGAGTCAATGACTTACCTAAATGCGTAATAAACCAACCAACGATATTTTTTTAATAGCAATCGTGAAAAACCGTCGCAACCTGTTCAGGATTCCGGGTCTCCGAGATGTAGTGGAGATGACGCTCCTGGTGTAATCCTTGGGATTGAAGTCGCTACGAATATCTATGTATAAGATGTTGATGCTATCTCGCATTGCGACTGAGACATTCTGAATGGGGATAAATGGACTCTTTTGCAGGCAAACGCGCACATATGTGTTATTTTAGCATTTAAATCAACCCACTTACTTTACCCCTATATAGATATGTGACGTAAGGGTTTGGCGAGCTAAATGACAAATTGCGATTCTTTTCTGCTTTTCCCTGACTGCAAGAAGGCTTGTCCTCTTACAGATAGCGCTAATAAAAGTTAAGACCTTCTTTAGAATCTATATAAATCTAAGAGCCTGAAGATAACTGAAGATGCTATGCGACGACTGCGCTTTAAGAGAAATTAGACACAGTACTGTAGATACCCAGTACTTGAACAATGAAATATAAAGGTGTTATTTAAGTTTACATTTGAACCTTAATTATGAAAAAATTAAACAGTAAGCTACCAGATAATTGTACAGACACATCAACTTCTAAGCATCTGGAGTACTTTATCCTGACGGATTCAGAATTTCACGTATCTGAAACATTGATATATTATTGAATGGTGACATACACGCTGAATGGTTAAAAAGTCGCAATATTCACAGAGTTTACTGACAGAGGTTACTGAGTAGTCGTTTCTGGTTCCAAATCAATTAAAAAGGTGCTTAATATTTGACCTAATTATCTCGAGACACGCAAAACTGATATACACTCAACATCAGATGATTTACGCAAAAACGAACTGGTGTAATAAATACCGACGCGGCACGTACTCCAGCCCGCGCCCTACTTCCCTTTGTTCGACCGTGCAACTTTCCGAGAATGGGCAGTTACGTAATTATTATCCTTGGAAAATGCCCCTTCAATTTTGTTCATTGAACCTAGATGTAATTTTTTTACGTTTAACCGTATAACGATACGACAATGTATGGGAACGCCCATACATTTAAAAGTTTTAGAACAAACTTTAACTAAGGTTCTCTTTGTTGTTTATTAGTATTTCTTTTGGTATTGTTTTTTTTATATGTTACATATGACACCGAACTATCACACGATTGAACGGTGTCACCCTTTAAACAGTCACCTGGTATATTCAGAAATATTATTAGAAGGCCTGATAAAAATAACACACTCCGACATCATGGCATGGCAAACCTAACTTGGATGGATTATTTGTCGGAAACATAAAAAATTTAATTGCGATGTGACAGTAGAAAATTGGGAAAAATAGTTAAATTCTGATAATCAAGAAGGAACCAATAAATCATGCCTACATGCTCACAATAATCTACAGACACTTATCATTTGTATTCAACCGACTATTTATTTTCAATCCTAACTAATTATATTTAATTATAAATATAAATAGGTTTGTTTCTTTGTTACCCTTTCATACGCTAACCACTAAATCAATCATTATTAAATTTTGTATACCCGTTCAGGAATACAGAAGAGGACACGGAGTTCTTCTTATCTACAAGAAATGTATTATTACAATTATTCCGGACTAAATGAAATCTACATTAATATACTAAATCTATAAAAGCCGCGAGCAAAAGCTACTTATTTATAATTCCAAGAGTTTTTCATTACTATTCTAATTTCAACTATTTCTTACTACCACTATTCTTATTACAACGATGCCTCACAGCACTTTACCGATTTGCCGGATAGTAAAGTCAAACACCATGTCGAGCGTGTTTAGATGTCTAAAGGCTATTTAGGGTCGATTAATATGTGAACGACAATGATGTTTGGAAATAACACTCACGTCTGTGTTTTTGCCAATGACAAATTTGCAGATGGTAGAGCCACGCTGAAGCTATTACTGGTTTCAGCATGAATGTGTCAGCTTGTCCGGGGTACTACCACCCGATCCACAGAAACACCCATGTTAACTAACAGTGCTTGCATTGTTACGTTTCGTTCGGTCAGTGAGAGCGCCGGACAACCATCTACCGCCTCCCACTTCCCCTTCCTCCCCACTTTCCTCAAACCCTCTCCCCCAAACACAGGCTGGCAATGCACTGGCGACTATCCTGGTGTTGTTAGTGTCTATCGACGGCAGTGATCACTTTCCACCAGGTGACCTCCCTGTTCGTTTGCCACCTATAATAAAAAAAAAAACTATGCATGAATAAAAGATTTACCAAATCGAGTTTCATGCTGGTGTTCTTTGATGACTAGGTTGTTTGTCCCAACAGGTGGTAGTACCGACGTTCATAAGCGCTTTCTCAGAACCTAAACAGAATAAACTATGTTTGATTTTCATTTATTGTGTCTTTGCATTATGTAGTATTAACTCAGAATCTCATCTCTCCTGTCAAATAAATCTTAAAATATCTATTTCCTTTCTTTTTCAATATTAAACATCAAAAAGGATCGACATAGATGGTTTTACAGCCAATTATAACTATAACAATGTAGATCAAACATTTGAATATAAAGATATAACAAAAGATAACTCATTTGCACTTTTTACCAATCAATATTGTAAAGAAGCAGCATACAATTCTTTTCAATCGTAAGCAAACAACAAAAAGGTATAAGAAGGTACCATGAGGTTTTAGTCCGTGCGACTCGGGCATATCCATCCTCTGCTGTCCGGTGGAATGGATATCTGTTAGGGATTTTCTCCTGAAAAAGAAAAAAAAATGTAATATCAGCGAGAAAAATCCTACACATTACTAAAACACACATTCAGAAACGGCAGACAATAACCAAAGTGTAATTAATTACGTTTGAATTTAATGCCAAAGTCCGATTAACCGCGAATCTCACATAATATATCTAGCGAAATAATATACGCACAGTATTGATATCGCGATGTGCACGTACAGCAGCCGTGTCTGATTTCGTGTATTGTTTCTCGAACGCGCTCGTTATTGTTGTAAGTAAGTAAGTTATTATACAATGATTGACTATAGTTGTTTATCTTCAGGATATTTTAAAATGTATTTATGTATAAATATATTTGTGTTTATAATTGCGTCGTTACATTTCAAAATGAGCTAAATCCAATATTAATCTTTCAAATAACATGTTTATTTTTTTAAGATTTCCAGTATTCATACACCGAGAACTAAGTTCAAATTTTGCCGTTCATAATTTTTTTTCTTTTTTTTTTATGGTGTTCATATTTTACATGTACAATATTAATCTTCCATTCTCTCTTACATTATCTTAAATTAATCAAAATTATCTTGAAAAGTAGTAGGAACGGCTAAAATTGGATTTAGCTCATTATGAAATGTAACGACTCAATTATTAAAACCTTGGTTCTTCTAAACTAGATAGATGTTTTGGAGACAATTATCACTACCATTTAAATAATTTCTTCCAGAAAATTTATATGTAAAATACATATAGTTTTTATATAGTTTTTAGGAGCTCTTTGATGCTAACATTGGTAATGTTGTGTAAGTCTTGTGAGATATCTCCAACTAATTTACTATGAAATTGTACATCTTAAAAATACCTACCGAAAAGTATGATATGTCTCTATTATGCATAACACCTAGTAACTATTTTTATCATCTACAAATTGCATTATAAGTAATTAAAGTAAAAGTTACTTTGATCAACTTTATTGCAATCCTTATCCAATTTTAGCTACTTTCAGTATTTAATGATGAACAAAAGGTTTAACTTAAAATTTACGTTTTTCGAGTTTCCACCAGTAAGTAAATTAAAGTTGCGAGAAGAATACGTCCAATTCAACAGCCACTTCAATACGAACAAAACTACGAGAATAGATGACTATTGTTCTCTTTTCGATTTAAACGTGTGAAAAACTTAGTCTCCGAAGATAGTTAATAAAGTGAAGTAAAATTAAGTAAATTCATGTTTTAATAAAAAGTTATTACTTTATTTACTTTAATTTTTTTTAAAGTATGCATTAATTCAGGTTTATGTCATTTTATTTTTCAAAATGTACGTAGTTTTTTGGTAACAATGCGAATTAATTCAGTTTTAAGCTAATTGTTATAGAGCATTATGTTGTTACTCCGTAGGTATTCATATCTATACATATAATAAAAATGAAGTGTCTGTATGTAATATTAAAATAACTTTTTTTTATTGATTGGATGTGAAAGTATATACGTTACTAATAACAAAAATGCAATTTTTAAAATTTTTGTCGGTCTGTCTGTCTGTTTGTTCCGGCTAATCTCCGAAACGGCTGGAGCGATTTTAACGGAAATTTCACTGGCAGATAGAAAAAATTACAGCGGGTTACTTAAGCTACTTTAAATTAGACCTGCTGTTAACCGCGGCTTCGTCCGCAATGCTATCTTCAAAACGGTTGGACCAATTTCTACGGGACTTTCACTGGCAGATAGCTGACGTTATAAAAAGTAATTTAAGCAATTTTAATTTATACTAGCTGTTAATCGGCTTCGCCCGTAGTGCTTATCTCTAAAACGTTTCGACTGATTTTTGAGGAACTTTCACCGACAGATAGCGAACATTATAAAAAGTTTTTTAATTTAGACTAGCTGTTAATCGTGGCTTCGCCTGCTGTGATATCAACAAAACGGTTAAACCGATTTTCACGAGACTTTCACTAGTAGATAGCCGACATTATAATAAGTAATTTAGTTTATTTTAATTTAGACTAGATGTTACACGCGAATTTGTCTACATGAAATTTAGCAAGATTTCAACTCATTAATTTTTAATAAGAGAAATAATTATCAGCTTATTGTTTACAATTCGACATTATAATTATTAATAATTTTAATGATGTAGAGGTCTTCCTAATAAGATCTTAGATTATAAACGTATTACTTAAAGGGTTCCATAAAACAATTTCATGCGGAACAGATAAACGTTTATTTTTTGTATAGTCACATAATCATAATAATAATAATGGCAATGTATATTAAATGTAACGTAAATGTAAATCTTTATAATAATATTTTAAGTTATTCTTTCATTAGTTCCTTATACAGTGTAAGTGAGCACAGAGGTAGTTATAACCTTAACCCACCATGGGTTAAGGTTCCAAATGTGTTGCTGATGACAAACCTCATTTGGCACGCTGTTAGTATTTATATATCTAACTAGCTGACCCGTGCAACTTCGTCTGCACCAAATCGGTTATTACTGGTTTCAATTATATTTTTAAACGCAAATAATCTTAAAAAACCTAAAACCCTATTGCAGCGTTATCCAGTACTTCCAATCGTGAATCCAAACTATCCAGGGACTCACTCAAACATATACCCAGTTGGTATGTGAGAAATCTTTTAAAAAAAGCCTAGAATCTGTTCGCAGCATTACCTAAAGTAGTGTCATCAAAGTGACGATCAAAACTAACTTACATATATTGCCGATAAATGTCTTCCCAGTACCCCTTGTAACTTCATCACGTAACATACTGTAAAAGTTGAACTTTATCTACATTAAATTTCCATTTTATTTTAGTTGTTTGTTTTATAAGAATTTGTAAAGTATACGTGAAATCTGCATTCAATTTTAATTTGGTCACATTTATTTTACTTTTCACATACAAACCACCTTTTTTACTGAGATACTGAACTTGGGATAATATACCTTTCTAACAGTGAAAGAATTTTTGAAATCGGACCAGTAGTAGGTACCAAGCATTCCTCGAAAACAAAACTTTACCACTCATTATAATATTAGTATAAATACAACATAGTAACTGCAAACAGTAGTCCGGTGAAGCTGTTAAGACCTTGCTAGGTCAATAGCGTGGTCAATTCGAGAAAAAAAAAATAACTGCATACACCTCAACTGATTTATTTTAATCTTAGATTCACAAATCTGAACCCAACTGCTTCAAGACTCAACAACATTTAGAAAACTATTTTATGAAATATCGAAACAACACACGTACTGATAGAACTCTAGTTGAGATTCATCTTCTACAATGCAATGTAACTATTATCTAGGTTTATGTTTTAGGAAAAAATCTTGTCACCTTTGTTTAGCAAACATTTTTTATACAATAAAATAAATGTAACAACATATAAGTGACAGTTTCGTTTACACATATTTTTTTCATATGAGGTTAATAATTACGAATAGAAATGTCATATAGCCGTAGCTCAGTTATAACGTACTGGACATTATATGGTCCGCCGGAGCCGACGGTTCGAATCCGGGCGATCTTTTTTTTTGGTATTTTTTTTAAAGTAGCTTAGGGAAATATAGCTTATCGTTTTAGCTAATCTGTCTGCTATATATAGCACAATGAAAATTTACCAAAATCCGTCAAAAAATTCATTAACTACAAATTTTTGACTTTCGTCCGTTATCCTGGAGAATCCCTTGCGTTTTATGAGATAAAAAGTATTCTAGATGTAACCTTGTAATATTAGTTATCACTGTGCCAAATTTCGTCAAAATTGGTTCAGTACTTTCAGAGTGGTACGTGTTCAAAGGGACAGACAAACAGGCAGATCCTGGAGAATCCCTTGCGTTTTATGAGATAAAAAGTATCCTAGATGTAATCTCGTAATATTAGTTATCACTGTACCAAGTTTCGTCAAAATCGGTTCAGTACTTTCAGAGTGATGCGTGTTCACAGGGACAGACAGACAGACAGACAGACAGACAGACAGACAGACAGACAAAAATTGTAAAAAGATTATTTTTGGCTTCTATATCGATAACAAAGTCTACCCCGATAAAAATTTTCAAAAAATATTTAATGTACAGATTTGACCTTGCTACAGTTTTATTATAGTATAGATGTACACGTTACATGTTACTTTTAGTGGCGTGCGCGTCGTACTTACAACTGTCTTTAAAGAGCATTTCTATAATTGTACATAGTCTCACAATTTTATAATTCTTTAATAGGATTTTTAAAAACGCGTTCGCAGCAGCTAGTTTTTACAATATATTCTATAAAAAACATGATTTAACGACGATTTTTTTTAATGCTTACTTAAACGTATTTCTTTTACAATAATGGTGATAGTTTCTTGAACCGCCAAATGACAATATAATTACACTACTTATCCCCTACTTTTAGAATTGACTTAAAGCGCTGCTTTTATTTTTAAGATATATTTTAGTCGAACTTGTATATATGGTCAAACTTTAAATGTATTTTCCCCACAAAATTGAACTTTTGAGTTACTTCCTTCTTTTATTAAAGGTGGGATATATCAAAATTATTCTTTATTTCAATTAATGTCTTGGATATTTAAAATTACGTGTAATAAAAATCAAACAAGATGTTTATGTCAGGAGTCTTACTTAGCTTTATTGCAATGTATCATAACTACATATTACAAAACAAAGTCCTCTACCACGTCTGTCTGTTCGCGATAAACTTAAAAACTACTGATCGGATTTTCATGCGGTTTTTACTAGTAGATAAAGTGATTCATAAGAAAGGTTTAGGTATATAAGGTATTGTAGGTGGTAGAGCCACGCTGTAGCTATTACTGGTTTCAGCATGAATGAGTAGGCTCGCCCTGGGTAGTACCACCCTCTCACAGAAAACCTACGTGAAGTAACAGTGCTTGCATTGTTGCGTTTCGTTCGGTCAGTGAGAGCGCCGGATACCTAACTCCCCTCCCCCTTCCCCCTTCTCCCAAACACAGGCTGGCAACGCACTTGCGACTCCTCTGGTGTTGCACGTGTCTATGGACGGTGGTGATCACTTAACATCAGGTGACCCACTCGTTCGTTTGCCTTCTATGATATAAAAAAAAAATTGCCAAAGTATTTTTTTATTATCAGGGCGAGACAACGTCTGACGGGCACGTATCGCAAAATAAATAAAAAAATATGTAAATTATTTTAAATACTTATGACGTCATATTAGGACATTGAATTTATGTGACGCCGGGGCGTCGTAATAAATAATTCACATGATCATATTGAATAGAAGGTAATTATGAATTGTTGAATATTCATTGTCAAATAATGATCGAACTGGGTGAATCAGAATATGTAAATTTTAAATTTACAACGCCTTAAATAATAATTATTTTTAAAATATTGTTAAGATTAAATATATTCGTATATTTGTACGTACTGGGAGGCCTTAAGGTAAGGTTTAGTACGAGGCGTAGTTTTCCGTGAACCACAGATTTTCCGTGAAAATGTCGGGATAAAACATAACAAGTGGTAATCTAAGCTATTACCTTGTGCCAATTTCTCAGTTCCTTTGTGATGCTACCATAACTACGGATTTGCTGGGCACTGGACTCTTAGGTATCAGATTTCGAGGATTACTTGAGCTACTGCAACATCTAAGAGATTCGGCATCCTGAACAGAATGGTTAGGTTTTTCACGCTCAGTCTTATACCTTCTTTATAAGGCAAGTTAGGCCGTGACTGGAATACTGTTTGTGTCTCTGGGATAGTTCCTTCCAATACCTCCTTGATGCTCCAGAAAGGTTGCAGCGTCGAGCTATCCGTATTATGAATGATGCAGACATTTCTAACAACCTTGAACCGCTTCAGTTGCGAAGAGATATCGCCTTACTGAGCGTGTTTTATCGTCTGTACCATGGCGAGTGTTTTGAAGAGTTGTTGAACCTCATCCCCTCTTCTCCTTTCCACTATAGTACTACACGGGTGGGTACGCGTCTCCACAGATTCACAGTAGCAACCATCCTGGTAAGAACAAAGAAGTTCGAATTCTTATCTTTGTCGTACTGTGAAAATGTGGAATTGCCTCCCAGCCAGTATGTTCTCTTCCGCTTACGACATGGGGTACTTCAAACGAGGCGTGAAGAGGCCCATGTGCAGATTGGCATGATAGCGACGACATTGTTGTTGCGTAGTTGTTATTTAACACCGACAGTCGCCGTTATTTATGGATTGTGCTGTACTGTCCATCAGGTATCGTGCAGTCCTTTTGCCGACCAGTTATAAAAAAACTCTTTTACGTAACCTCAGTTGAGTCGAGTTGAGGAAATTTCTAGGTAACTTCTTAGAATAAAAGGTGTACAATTTCTTTTGTTGTCACCTTTCCTTTGGTTTCCTGTAATTCCGCGCAAATTTACGACTCATGAGAAATGGTTTTTTTTTCAACTTTCAATGAAAACTGAAATTTATCTACAAAAATTTTTATAGTTTTACTTCGAGTCTTATTAGTGCTTTTCAAGCTTTTTACGATGACACCCGAGTCACCTCCCTAATTAAGCACGGTCTTACGCTACACTTATAATTTTACACAATGCAAATTCACATCGATAGGTAGGCGCTTACACCAGCCCCGTGACGTCACGGGCAAAACAAATACTACATGACAAATACGTCCAGACACGTTCTCTCCATTGTGTTTTCAATTGTTGTTATACAACTATTAGTCTGGTAGTTATTAGCGATTGAAATCTTATATTATTTTCTAACACAAGATAGTTTGACCGAATATTGTTTAACCTAACAAGTGAATAGACGTAAAGTAAAAAATAGTCAAGTAAAAAAACTAAATTTTCAAGATCAATATTTTTTTTTATACTACGATGGTAGCAAACAAGCATGCGAGTCGCCTGATGTTAAGCCATCACCGCAGCCTATGAACGCTTGCAACATCAGAGGTGTCACATGCGCGTTGCCGACATCAATATCCTATATATTTTCCACTTGAATAATGCCATGCCAGGAAAACCTCAGCAGGAAGTTCATTCCACAACCGAAGTGTGCGTGGGAGGAAACCCCTCTGAAACCGGACCGTCCGAGACCATTTCGGTTCCAGTGCGTGAGAATGAATTCCCACCCGATGACAAGCGGTACGATGGTGAAAAGTAGCCACAGGTATAAGGTTGAATAATTCCTCGGAACAACCCATTATATTGTCTGGATGACTACCTTATGCATGCGAATATAGGGAATATATGTGGATATGCGAATATATCTATATTATAATAAAACTGTAGCAAGGTCAAATCTGTACATTAAATATTTTTTGAAAATTTTGATCGGGGTAGACTTTGTTATCGATATAGAAGCCAAAAATAATCTTTTTACAATTTTTGTCTGTCTGTTTTTCTGTCCCTGTGAACTGTGAACTGTCACGCTGAAAGTACTGCACCGATTTTAACGAAATTTGACACAGTAATAACTAATATTACAAGGTTATATTTAGGATACTTTTTGTCCCATAAAACGCAAGAGGTTCTCCAGGATAACGAAAGACAAAAAATTGTAGTTAATGTAACTAGACTTTTTTGCGACACCTTAATACAAGAGCCAGTAACGTTGGAAGAACGAGAATTTTAGAAAAGCTGGTTCTTTAATATGAAGATATATTATGCCCTTCCAAATAGGATTCAGGATACCTGGTAGCCGGTTAACGTTGTGTTTTTTAATGCGCATTATACTTTTACAGATCAAAATTTTGATTTATAAATAATTTAAGGAACATTTTTTGTCAGTAATTTATAAACGCTATTAAAAACATGAATTTATCACTGCCAGACACTTTTGTTATTGAGAATAATGTGCCCGATTATATTCTTTATAAATAAAATAATTCAATTCAAACCATTTTATTTTTTACATTGCAAAGAACATATTTTATTTTATGTTACATTCTTTTTAATTATGAATTTTTTTTTTTTTTTTGGTTCCTTTTTTTTTTTTTTTTTTTTATTTATTTTTTTTTATTTTTATTTTTTAATTAATTTAATATCCTTTTTATAAAATATATATTTTACTTCTTAGAAGAAATATTTAGTGGAAATTTATTTAAATTTAATCTAAAAAAAAATTAACAATATTTTAAAAAAATTCCCCTTTTTCCATTCCTTTTTGAAAAAAAAAAATTTTTTTTTTTTTTTTTTTTTTAATTTAAAAATACATTAAAAAAAAAATGAAATATTCACTTTACACACCTGGGTCGATAACATTGATTTGTACAATATAATTAAAATAAATGTAGGTGGTATTTGGAAGCCAAAGCGTCAATATGATATTCTTAAAATAAAAGATATTTGTATTCGATATATAAATAAATATTATCAAAATTTTGTTAAAATATACTCTGACGGATCTAAAGATGGTAATTATTTAGGAGCCGCATTTTTTGAGTCAAATTCCAAAACTTTTATGAAATTTCAAATTGATGAAAATATTTCAATTATGCACACTGAATTGATAGCAATTGCAGAGGCCTTATCATTTGCACAATCAACTGAGTCCATTAAGATTGTTATTTCCGATTTGTTATATCCGATTCAAAAAGTGCTCTTCAACACGTAGCTCGATGTACCTCAACTTTTCGAGGAATACCGATAGCCTACACTATTTTGAAGCAATTACTAGATTTAAAAGCAAAGGACAAAGTAATTGTTTTACAATGGATCACTTCTCATATAGGTATAACTGGGAATGAAAGAGCTGATCTTTTAGCTAGAGTAGGATCTTCCGAAGGTGCTCCATTAATATTTTACCAACTTACTTGGATGTATGCTCAGTATTTAAAAATAGCTGATACTCGCATAGGAAGGAATACTGTGGTAAGCGTTCTAAAACAAAAGGAATATGGTACAGAACGATTCAGCCACATCCCTTAAGGTCACCATGGATTGATGACAGCACGATTTGCCGTCGGGAAGCAATCACAGGAATGAGATTACGCTCAGGATACATCCCATGTAAAAAGTTCGCCTACCTGATGCGTAAAGTACCAACACCACTCTGCCAGAGTTGTGAGCTCATCGATAATGTGCACCACATCCTGGCAGAATGTGTTCGAAGCGAAGATATTAGATCTCGGCTTAATGCTTCTGATTCGTTTCACACTGGTTTGTACAATTCGTTATTATCTGACCCCATTTCGAAAGATGAAAAACGAATTGTACAAAATTAATATAAGCTATCGTTAAGTTTATTGTCATTCTTATTGTTATATAGTTGTATGTCACTTAGGCGATATAGTCGCGCAGGCGACTAAGCCTTGATTTAAAAAAAATAATAATATTAAAACTACAGCAAATAACATGGTTTGAACATAATTATTTTATTTAGAAAAAAATAGAATCGGGCACATTATTGTTAATAACAAAAATGTTTGGCAATAATAATTTAATGTTTTATTAGCGTTTCAAAGTCAGTAAAAAACAAAACATTCAAAAATTATATAATAATCAATATTTTTGCTAGTAAAGGTGCGATATGCACTAATAAACGCAACGTTTACCGGCAGCCAGGTAGCCCGCATGCTTTTCGGAAGAACATAAAGATATATAAAAAACTGGCTTATTGAAATTCTTTGTCGAAACCATTGCTAGCTCTTAGACAAATAGTTACAGGCAAGTGACATTTGACGCGTTGTGCTCATATCTTTTTAATATTTATATTTTTCTTCAATACAATGGAGTGTGAAAAAGTTTTAATACAAGTTGAAAATAGTTATGATATCATTCAGTGTTTCATTTATCATTATTTATTTTATGAATAAATTTAATCGTTTAATTTACAATTTAACTCTATCAACTTGATATTTTATAATGTAAACTCTACTGACTGTATAGTAAACGTCTACAAAAGAGGGTAAGGAACTTCGTTAGAAACTGGGGGTTCATAGACCTCTAAACCTTTTTTTCATATTACCGCCAATATATGTAGGTTAGTTTTTATTTTAATTGAACCCAGTAGATGGTGCTACGAACGGGCTGTAGGCTTATTTTAAAAGATTTCTCACATACCATCTGGGTACATGTTTGAGTGAGTCCCTTGATAGTTTGAATTCACAATTGGAAACCGTAGGTGTGGCTGCAATAAGGTTTTAGATTTATTAAAATTTTTCGCGTTTAAAAATACAATTGACACCAGTGATAACCAATTTGGTGCAGACGAAGTTGCACGGGTCAGCTAGTAAGGAATATAAGGGTATGCACCCTTGTCCATACTGAGTTGGCTGTTTGTACTAGACTGAATCGGTACCAGGACGGCATGACAATGGCAAAGCCTATATTGCACTTACTATTATAAACAGCGCGGTGATTTTGCTGTGCTAAAATAAAATTAAAAAATCAGAAATCGTGAAATAATGACTTGCGGAATCATTAGCACGGTAATCTACATAATATTCATGTTTATAATATTTGGGTGTATGTATAATGACTGTTTATTTTTGGTTTATGAATATATTTAATATGTGGATTAAACCAATTAAAACCTTTCGACCACTAACTTTAAAGCGGAAAATCGTATTGTAATTATAATTGACATATTATTTTTTATCATTAAATAATTAATTCCTTTGTAATATACTAACAATCCTACAAACTTTAAGTATATTCATGTAGTTATTGTATTATATTTTAAAGTATTTTAACGTCTCTTTGCATATCCATTAGTACCGAGAACTACCAAATAACATGATTTTGTTATGTTTTTTACATTAAATTAACAATATAGGCAATGTTGTGTAATCATTGATACAATAAAGTATGGAGCTAAAAGTAAATGAAGTTTACATAAACATACTAACAGTAAATTTTGTAACAGTATATTAACCAAATTATGAAGTATTAACCATTATACCGCAGTAGATAGTGCATCCAATTTTTTTAAATTTAAATCACAGTGATCACTTATGCGCGACAAACAACCTACAAATGCTAAGTGCGATAAATAATCACACATAGATTAACGTTAAAGTTAAATTAAGGCGATATAAATTTACCACAAGTATCTTAAAATCGCTTATAACTCCGAATACATTCAACCGATTTAGATGACATTTATTAAAATCAGCTTTGTTTTCATTATGTAGCGGAGTCAACCGAATAGTCCAGGATCCGCGGTCAATTTTTGCACCTGATTACTATCAAGCTAATTTTCCGTAAGTAGCTTCGTTTCGATGAGATGCCCAACAATTTCCTGTGCGAAAATTCTCGTCGGCTCAATATTTTGTGCTTAGTTAATATATACTAATATATAAAAATCCTAATAATTATTTAAGCACAATTAAAAAAAATGTACTTAAACATAAATGGAACTTATGCCAAGCTTGGAGATCAAATATCTTGTTCACTCGCCATATGCCATATTTTACAGGGAATAATTACAATCCTGCTTTCTTTCATAAAAGAAAAAAGAGACCTTTCAGTATTATAATGAAAAATAAAAAAATTAAGAGGCTTTTATTCAACTCCTACGAATTGAAAACATAGCATTAACAACATCGATTGAGGTAGTTCAAATTATTGAAGAGTATGTATGCAGAGTGCATTCATTAAAAACAAAAAATGATATCAATAATCACGGTATGAGTAAAAAATGACAGTTCTTGTCGGACTAGTGATACATACTTGTTTTCTTGTAGGACATTGTTTGATTTGGGAAGAGAACACACTAACCTATTATGTAATATTTTTCTCCTACAGTTAGTAATGAGAAAAATGGTCTTGTGGTATTAACAATTTCTGAGCGTAGGACCGGGATAACGTACCACGCAATTTGCAGGACATTATGATTGTTAAATTATATATATATATTAACTAATAAAAAAATAAAAAATCAGGTTAGTAATCATTTTTGATGACCTCATTATCGATACATGTTGGAAGGAGGGGACTCTTTGATCAATCCATACATTTTGCAGGACAAATATTTTTTCAAATTATTTTATATAATTACTTTGAGATTTAACAAAAAAACCCTGTAGGTAATAAATTTTTGAGAATCATCAAATCGACATATTTTATCCTTACTACCTCTGTTAGCTACCACAATCGAGAATTTTCGCACATGAAATTGTTGGGCGTCTCATCAAAACGAAGCTACTCAAGGAAAAGTAGCTTGATAGTAATCAAGTCCAAAAATGGACCGCGGATCCTGGACTAGAAGTATTTTAAGAAAAAAAATATTCTTTACCCAAGAACTCCAATTCCTAGAATTGGTGTCAGGATGGGATTCTTATGAATGCTTTTTTTTTTTTTTTTTTATTTAAATTTAAATATTTATACAAGTTTTCAAATACGTTTATAAATTCATTATGTGCTAAGCCCATGCAATAATTTGTTTTGGATTACTTCTTCATAGTTACTTTATTAATACTGTAGTATATACCAATAATCCTTGTAAAACTTAGACAGGGTTATTGGTAATTTGACACTCCAATAATGTTCATTGTGGTAGTTAGTAGTCCCATCTTGATCGAATTTGGAATCGTCAGTCCATAGGGTTTTTTTTAAAAGACGCGTCTTCTAAATCCGCTTTTAACATGAATCTACAAAAAACAACTCTCCTTTCAGGGTCCTCTTGGTGAATAACTTGCACATAAGTATAATGGTAAGTATAGAATCCTGCGTTATGCAATGTAGATCACGCTTTTCATTGTGTTAGAGAGAGTCGTTAGGCGACGGTGTTTGTCGAAATTGTTGGTTCAGCGATAAATTCTTGCAGAATATCATCTTCGTTATTAACACCATGGACTGGGAGTTTTCCGAATTTCCACGTGCTTCCTAAGTGATCATTATTTTTCATTCATTTTTCTGGTTGTTGTGCAATGTTGGACCGATAATTGTTGTTTTTTTGTTGATAAATAGTCAGTGTTCAATCGTTTTTTATAAATCAGAAGAAAAATATGGATTTAAATCGATACTTCTTTTTAAATAAATTTTTGACGTTGCATTTTTGACTTATTTTGAAAAAATCTAAAAAAAATTATAACTCAGAAATAGTTCACTTTCGCATAATGCATATGGGGGTTAAAATTATCACAAATAGTCACCCAGGTATCACCTCTTAACGAGAATACGCCGAATTACCCTGTGTAATAGTCCAAATATATGTAAACCCTTATCGGAAGACCGTCGCAAAATCTAGGTATAAGCCTTTTTTTTTTTTCCCCCACTATTTTTTTTTTTTTTTTTTTTTTTATATCATAGGAGGCAAACGAACAGGTGGGTCACCTGATGTAAGTGATCACCACCATCCATAGACACTTGCAAAATCTAGTTATAAGGCATTGCCAGCCTATGGGGGGGGGGAAGGGAGGGGGGAATGGGGGGGGGGAGGTGGGTGTCCGGCCTCTCACTACCAACCAAACCCAACAATTCAAACACTTTTTCTTCCCCTCGTTTTCTTTTAAGGTTGTACTACCCGGCACCACCCATTTGTGTGTAACAGTAATATTTTCACGTGGCCCTACCACCTAACAAAATGTTTTTGACATTTGTCGCATTTGTTACAGTTCAACTTCTTTTGGGACGGTGTGAATTGGATTTTATGAAAGAAATCTGTGTCACGAGAAAGAGCTTTTATATATATATAAAATATATATATATATATATATATATATATATTATATCTATTATATACGTGAAATGAAAACTTTATATTCCTTTTTAAGCGAATTGCGAGAACGGATGAACGTGAAATTTGGCATATTTAAAGTTTATATGGAGGAGATTTAGTGCACAAAGCTATTTTTTTATATTAAATGTATTGAAAACACATTAAATTAATTAAAATATACATTACTCACACTGCTGCTTGAATGACACACAACAGATACACACATGTCAATGAAAAAGACGTTTCTCCATCCGTCATTTTAATCTTATGTTCCAATTACCTTTTTTCATCCTACATTTAATATTTTTAACATGAGTTACGTTCCATATCTTACATGTCCTTTGAAATTAACTGGTCAAATTATAGGTTAATTGTATAATTTAGTAAATGAAACCAATGAAATAATTATCATTTTCTTTGGTCTTATTGAATGTCAAAATGAATTATGATCGCATCTCGACCACTAGGCCGACCACTAGTATAAATTTATTTTATTTACATTCTACGCATAGAGTCCAAAACGTGTGACTAAAGCATCTCGTGTTAAACATGATCGAGAAAATGAGTGCACGAAATCGTTTGGTAACAATTCCCCAAAATTTTTACAATATCATTGTTACAGTTCATTATATATTGGTCACTACTGTTCGAGATATACTCTATTGCACCATGAATAAGTCCTTGAATGTATTACTGTAACAATAGTCTCGAAGCGATTGATTTGAAAGTCATAGGAAAATATTTTTATTGCAATTCATTCATTAGGTCTAAACTTATAACTTTTCAATCCGCATACTGCTTATTTCGCAAATTATCAAATCAAATAATTACCAAATAAAAAAACAATTATCAAATAATCTAAAGAAAACTTGCAACATCTAGATCTAAAGATCTATATAAGATCTATATAAGATTTTTATTAGAGTATCAATTATTATAGGAATTTAATATTTACATTTATAAATTTTTCGTTGTCTCGATATTATACGTACAATATATTAGGTTTTAATGAATTATGATTCAAGTAGATATTTGCCTATTACATTACATTAAGTAATAAAAATGTAGCAGCATAACCATGTTGCTACTTTCAGAAGATTTTGTATGTGAAATGAAAGTTTGATTCCGATTGTGTCGTCTTGTAAATGGTTCGACAGCTAGTTTACGAAAACCTTTTTATATGAATTGAGCACACACTAGAATTAAAGATAAATATGAACAGAAAATAAAAATTAAATCATTACTGGGGTAATACAATAACAATAAAAACTAGTAATGGCCTAGCTGAATAATAAAGTAATAGACAAAACTAGAATATTATCAGTTCATGATGTATTTGTCAGTTATAATTAAATCCAAATAACATTTAATCACCTGGTTGGGGAGTTTTAGGTGATCGCGTGCTTTAATTGAATGATCCGCCTTATGCAGCATTTGTTTCTATCCGTGGGATATATCTTGTACCATATACTACTACGCAGGTATTATACTTGTCACAATATCGTTATTGTAAATAAAATACATTCATAATAAATAAATAATTTGTAATAAACAACACCTTCACCAGAAACATCATTTTTCGAAGTGGATGTGTTTTCCAATAATAACAAATATTAACCAGAAAAAGAAAACCACGAAAATAGCAATAACATGTAATTAACAATAACATCATTATTCTGAGTGCGACTGTACTGCAACTAGTAATAACATAATTATTCTGAGTGCGACTGTACTGCAACTATTAATAACATAATTATTCTGAGTGCGACTGTACTGCAACTAGTAATAACAGTACACATGTGTCAACATGGATGCAATAGGGGGCGAGGTACGCCTGCTCCCCTTTCACCTCATCTGCGTCCCTCTGATACCTAAATTTGTGTTCTGCGTATCTACTTCAAAGCGGTTAAAAAGTTTGACGCGGACTACACTCTCTTTACATAACTCTTTCGGTGGAGCTATTGGGCCTACGCCTGGTGTATCTTCTGGAGAGGAAATATCAAGTTATTATTAACTAATTATGCATCGCTTTTGTTATGCTGGATCAATTTTCAGTGAAACTTACGGTAGAATAGTTATAGACTCATTACAGCTACAATAATGAACAAAACGATCTGCGTTTTATGTGATTGATATATAGAAAGTATTGCTGGCATGATTTAATAAATCCTATACTGAAGCAGTATTTCTATTATGGAATAACGATTTCTTAATTTGCAAAATTGTTGCCACCGATATTTCTTTTTCACTTTTATTGCCAAAGAACTTAGCCTACCCGGCTTAATCACGTGTCGTTCATTGATAGTGTTAATAATTTCTGAAATGTCTTCAAAATGCGATTCTATTTTTCATTTTTATATGACATTTAATATTGTTCAAGCGCTGGCAGGGTCGCTATATAAGGTTCGTTGCGGGAACTCAGTAAGACAATTATAAGGATAGAATTGCATTTTATTACTCCTTTTAAAAATACGATTACAATACCTACTCTTAGTCGACAAGATAAATAAAATCTAAAATGTTTTTTTTACAGATAGACAGCCAATCAATTTTGGATGAAGAAACATCAATTCCTGTGCGTTGAAACCGAATAGATTCTACTAGCTTGTGGTGTAAAATTTGACTTGCCTTTAATGGTTAATAATATATCTACAGCAATTGATGAGTTTACGATAAGGTAATTTTCTACGCTTAAAATTTCAGTAAATATTGGATAATACATATTATAGAAATTAATTTCTATTTTACTTAATTTCAGGTGTTTTTGCGAACAATCACTTATTAATTTATTAATCGAAGAGTAGTAGGAATCCATTATTGCGATATTGTTATTTAAAACTGCATCAGTGCTCATTTGATTAACACGTGGAAGAGATGGTATCTCCGTTTTTTAAACAGGTACTCAAAAATTCATACTTTTTATTATATGTGGGGCGCATGTAAATTTACCATTTGAATAAGAAAAAATACTATGACTGGGCACAAATATATTAATTGTTTCTCGAAATATTATCGGTTACCCTCATTGCACTTTTTTAAGCAATAAACCAATTTTGAAAACAATTGTGCCGCTCCTTCGCAGTGATCGCGGAAATATGCTTTTTCCACTCTTCAACAGCCTCTCATACTGTTAAAAATCATTGACCTTGTCAATAATTCTTGATTTTTAAAAACAGTAAGAATGTATAAAGGACCGGTACGGAGGATTAACCATAACATCTACGTTTTTCTTTTCCAAAGATTTGTTTATTTATCGGGTCGTGTGTGTGCTAGCATTGTTATGGTGCAAGATGATATGATGTTTTTAGTTATTTTTACGGAGTTCGTCAATAACTTCTGGTAATCAAATTTTCGTGTACTAATCGCTTTTTACTGTATCACGATCCTTCAAAACCACAGTGTCTAGTTTTATTAAAAAAAAAACAGTAATAATCCGCTTAGGGGTAGATCGCACGCTCGCCGCTTTGGTTGGTTTCGGTTCACCTGGACAAAGCCAAATAGTTGATTACTACTATGATTTGGGTTCGTAGCTCTAAATCCATGTTTTGTCACCTGTCACAATATCCCACACCAAATCTGAGATTCCTTCGTTGAATCTCAGCATTGATTCGTTTTTTGAGCTTCAGTTAAATTGTGAGAGATCCATCGGTAACACAGTTTTTTCATACCCAAATGTTTCTCTAGGATTTATTGTATGTAACTCAAGCCTTTTCCTAACGGTGCTCGGATCTCATGGTAGGTTATATGCTTATCTCTTTCGATCGTACGGTGTATAGCATCGATGTTATGTAGACGAACGACTACCACGAAACTAAACTGATTTTGACCACTATTTTGTTATAGCTACTTGAAGAACTTACAAACGACATTAAAATTGTTACAGTATGTTTGTTGTGATTAAAGATTTGTTTTCAATTGCATTCAGCTAATTTTTTGTTCGAATTAATAGCTGATTGGATTATTGTTACCGTGTGAGCTGAAATAAAACCACAGTTTCACAGAGAAACTGCAAACAATATCCTACAGCACGTATCAAGATGGGGGGTTCGAAACAAGCTAAGGTTTGCACCAAATAAGACAAATGCCATCATGATAACCAAAAAGCGTAATTTCGATCCACCCAATCTGTATTTAAACGGTATCAAGTTAAACCTGGTGACCGAAATAAAAATCCTAGGTCTGATCCTTGACAAAAAGCTCACTTTCAATCAACATATAGCGGCAGTCTGCAAAAAAGCAACGAACATCTACAAGCAACTAGCATGTGCCGCGAAGGTAACTTGGGGCTTTAATAGTGAGATAACAAGGACAATATACGTGTCAGTAATAGAGCCCATCATCATGTACGCAGCGGCCGTATGGTCAGAAAAAACGTATCTCACCGGCATCGTAAAGCAGCTAAACGCTATCCAAAGAGGCTTTGCGCAAAAAGTATGCAGGGCATACCGCACAGTATCCCTCACATCAGCGCTCGTGCTATCCGGATTGCTCCCACTAGACCTGAGGATAAGAGAGGCCGCAGCCTTATATAAGGTTAAACGGGGAATATCACAGGACTATTTACCACCTGGGACGAATTTGGACAAAATCACGAACTTTGCGGAAAACCCACACCCAGCGGAACTCACTACAATAGAGTTTTCCCTGCATGAGAATCTAAACTCCGAAACAACTATCCTCAACCAAACCACCGGTACAAACATTTATACTGATGGCAGCAAGATTGAAGGGACAGTAGGAGCTGCAGTCAGTTATTGGGAAGGAAACAGGGAAACGAAGTTCTCACAATACAGCCTGCACCCAGCATGACACAGATGGTCAAGCTCAGTGGGGAAACTGGGGTCTCGATATGGAACGATTCTAGATCAGCCCTAGACCTAGTGAGTAACTCAAAGCTGTCGCACCCATTACAGAGAACAGTACGAGACTGCATAGAAGAAATACGGAAAACTGACAGGGATGTTCAACTATTTTGGCTAAGAGTTCACGTCGGAACTGCCGGGAATGAGCGAGCAGACGAGCTTGCAAAATCCGCAGCACTGAAAGGCGCATCTTACGACTAGGAAAAAATCCCAGTGTCTTATGTCAAAAGAAAGATCAGAGAGGAGTCAGTTCAGATATGGCAGGACCGATACAACTCCTCCAGCACAGGCGTGATCACAAAGACCTTCCTCCCGGACATAGCCAAGGCTTACCGGTTGACGAGGAAAGTGAAGTGGTCCCCTACTCATGTGCAGATGTTGACAGGACATGGAGGAATAGCAGAATATCTCCACAGATTTAGGCTAAAGGATGACCCAAACTGTGTGTGTGACCCCCAAGAGAGGGAGACAGTGTTGGACTTACTACTCGAATGCCCAAGATTTTCGGCCGCCAGGCAGGATCTCCAAACACAATTGGACATTACTCTTAACCTGCCAAACCTGCATGCCATTCTAGCAGAAAAGGATAGCAGGCCCACATTCCTCCAATTTGCGGAGAAGATATTCAAAATAGCGGCCAAGGCAAGCAAAAGCTGCACACCGGCGCAACCTCTACAGACGCCCACAATACCGACCAATAATCCTAATCCCATATTCGGGCCCCAACTTACGCAACACTTGTCAGTGGGGCAACTTCTGGCATACGGCGACAAAGGGGTACCAGGAATCAGAACCCGGGGGGTGGCCCTCTTCATGGACCACAACTACGAAACCCTCGGCATAAGCTTCTGTATAGTAAGCTCCCGGAACCGCATTGCGGTCTCGCCCGGTCTTGCCAAGCTGATAAACGGGAGCACATCCAGTATAGCAATGAAGCGGAAAACCTTTGACGCTTTGCCAGTGACCATGGTTGCGGGTCTCACATGCAGGCTAGTGCGAATCAAAAACAAGATTATAGCACTGCTTACATGGGCGAACAAAACGCCATTCTCAGGGCGATGTAGCCGATTTACTGGGCTGCATAAACGCATCGATGTACCATGAAATAGTTGCCTACGAGGACAGAGGCGCTTGTCTGGACTTCTTACTGCACAAAAAGACTCCCGGGAAAAACCCTACTTACAACACAGGGAAACCTATATTCGACCTCGGGAGCGCCGAGCAAAGTGGAGCCGAACGCTTACAAGCAAAAATAAGAGCCGAACGAGCAGAGGCCGCAAATACATCCGGAAAAGGAAAACCCGACAGAGGTTCATCCTCAGCAATAACACAAATAATGATGTCCCAAACCCATAGACATACCAGAAATACACAACAGGAAGCGATAAACCGTCTTCAAAGGAGAGTCCCAAAGGTCAAATTTAAACCGCAGTCACAGAAAACCAGAGCGGACATGGGGCAAGTCATCCCACCCGTCCAAATTCCTGTCACGGGACCACTGGATCATATGGAAAATGCTATACTCGAGTTCAAAACCATACTCGAAGCCACGATTAAAGTCAACACACTGACGTGTACACAAATCCTAGAGGCCCACCATCTGGGAATCGTGGACTTGAGAGATGCTAGACTAGACGAAGCGGAACCGGCCATCTATAACAACGACACTGCCCAAGTCATAGCAGGAGTAATTACGGGCAGCTACATGACCGCTTACAATTCCACCAGCGGTTTCGTACTAGGGAAAGAAAATGAGACACGGGAAACAACTCAACCTCAGAAGTTCGAAGCGCCCCCGGAGGATCCAATCGTAGTAGTCGCTCGGTGCACAAGAATCATGCTTGAAGAAAAGATTCTCGAGAGGGTAAAAACCACCTTGAGGGTTCTAAATCCAGCAGTGGCGGAAAGCACCAAGATGACACCCGAGATCAAATGGACGAACGGGGTCCCAGGCTGTGGAAAGACTACGTGGTTAAGTAAAAACTTCGATGGGGAGAGGGACGCTGTGGCGACCACCACAACCGAGGCGGCAAAAGACTTACAGGAGAAACTGGTGCAGGCACACGGCAAAAAAGCCGAAAAGCGGGTGCGCACCATGGCGTCCATACTAGTAAATGGTTTCAGAGAGCACGATAAGCGTCCAAGTTTAATCGTGGATGAAGCTCTCATGAACCATTTCGGGACCATCCTGACTGCCGGCCGGCTGGCGGAAGCAAGCGAAATTCTCCTCATCGGAGATTTCAACCAACTACATACATTGATCGGGAAAACTTATTTCGGATGGTTTACAGCAGACCAACGGCAGTAGCTGACCAATACCTCACTTGTACATACAGGAACCCGATGGATGTAGCCTATGCATTGAGTCAAGTATACGACGATATATACTCACTGAAACCGATAGTGAGATCTCTGAGCATCAGGGGCTATCAGGGCGAACAAATATCCTCCGACACCCACGACACTCTCTTCCTGGTACACACACAAGAAGAGAAAAAAGCCCTGATAAACAAGGGCTACGGGGTAGTTGAAGGACCGCGCGTTCTGACAGTCCACGAATCCCAGGGATTGACCTAGAAATCGGTGTTGATCCTGCAAACAAAGAGCAGAAGGATGCAAATCTACGATAGTGTTTCACATGCTATAGTGGCAGTATCCAGACACACCCACACCTGTGTCTACTATACCGACGTGACTGATGACGCAGTTAGTAGGTTTATCCGTCGGGCCATGGACGCTCCGGCGCGGCATATTGTGGATTATAATCTAAAGATGGCGATAGAGGACCGGAATGAAATCGCCATAAAGGCAATAACGTCTTTAAAAAAAATCCGTCATAAAATATTTAAATGAAATCATAAAAACAATAATAATAAAAATAAATATATAAAAAAAAAACACCCAATAGATGCTCACAGATACGATTTTTAACTTTCACTTAAAAAGCGATAGCAAAAAAATGGTGCGGACCGAGAGTCTGCAGAAAAATAAATAAATAAAGAAATAAAACCACAAAAAATAAAGCTAATCTAGCAATATCTTACAGATAAAAAGTCGATAACTGTTGTTTATATGTATATCCTAAGCACGGTCGTCTGTATTCTGTTGCTAGCTATCTTCTATACTATAATAAAACTGTAGCGAGGTCAAATCTGTACATTATTTTTTGAAAAAAATAATAAAATTTATTTTTTGATCGGGGTAGACTTCGTTATCGATATAGAAGCCAAAAATAATCTTTTTACAATTTTTGTCTGTCTGTCTGTCTTTCTGTCCCTGTGAACACGCATCACGCTGAAAGTACTGAACCGATTTTAACGATACTTGACACAGTAATAACTAATATTACAAGGTTACATTTAGGGTACTTTTTATCCCATTAAACGCGAGGGGTTCTCCAGGATAACGAAAGACAAAAAATTGTAGTTAATGTAACTAGATTTTTTTGCGACACCTTAGTACAAGAGCCAGCAACGTTGGAAGAACGAGAATTTTAGAAAAGCTGGTTCTTTAATATGAAGATATATTATGCCCTTCCAAACAGGATTCAGGATACCTGGTAGCCGGTTAACGTTGTGTTTTTTAATGCGCATCACACCTTTACAGATCAAAATTTTGATTTATAAATAATTTTAGGAAAAAAAAAATTCGGTTACTTTCTAACGCTATTCAAAACATGAGTTTATTACTGCCAGACAATTTTGTTATTGACAATAATGTGCCCGATTATATTCTTTATAAATAAAATAATTAATTTCAAATCATGTTATTTTTTCCATTGCAAATAACATATTTCATTTTATTAACCATTATGATATTGAGATTTCACCGTCAACACTGAAAAACAACGATAAACGTAGACATATGACTTGGGATTGACGCCATCTTGAATACATGCGTCTATAACAGGCGCTTCCACAATTATCGCTATCTTTATCATAGATAAAATGGAGTAAATATATCAATGCAGTTGCAGAATCTAACTCTAAGTTTCTAAACGTTTTCAAAGCATTAGTCGGTTCTAATTGGGATGTTCATCCATAACATTTAGTTCGTTTATACTTCAATATTATACGCAGTCGAATTTTCTATGCGAGCTTTCTTTATGATAATAGTGTTCAGGTTAACCTTTATAAACTTGAAAAAGTCCAAAACCAGGCCATGAGAATTATCAGGGGTTTCATTAAAAGTATTCCAATCCATGTTATGGAAAGAGAATTGAGCATATGTCCGTTACAACTTAGGAGACAATATTTAGCTGGCAAAAGTCTATTTAAATTTAAGTCATTCGAAAAAAAACGAACTAACTAATGTATTAGAAGAACTGTTCACCTCTTACAATCACTCTATTGGCGTAACAGAAAAAAACCATTATTAGTTTCTATTTTTTCTCAGTAAAAAAATACTTCAATTTAAACAAGTATAAAACATGAAATGTTCACTTTATACACCTGGGTCGATAACATTGATTTGCACAATATAATTAAAATAAATGTAGATGGTATTTGGAAGCCAAAGCGTCAGTATGATATTCTTAAAATAAAAGATATTTGTCGTCAATATATAAATAAATATTATCAAAATTTTGTTAAAATATACTCTGACGGATCTAAAGCTGGTAATTATTTAGGAGCCGCATTTTTTGAGTCAAATTCCAAAACTTTTATGAAATTTCAAATTGATGAAAATATTTCAATTATGCACACTGAATTGATAGCAATTGCAGAGGCCTTATCATTTGCACAATCAACTGAGTCCATTAAGATTGTTATTTCCGATTTGTTATATCCGATTCAAAAAGTGCTCTTCAACACGTAGCTCGATGTACCTCAACTTTTCGAGGAATACCGATAGCCTACACTATTTTGAAGCAATTACTAGATTAAAAAGCAAAGGACAAAGTAATTGTTTTACAATGGATCACTTCTCATATAGGTATAACTGGGAATGAAAGAGCTGATCTTTTAGCTAGAGAAGGATCCTCTGAAGGTGCTCCATTAATATTTTACCAACTTACTTGGATGTATGCTCAGTATTTAAAAATAGCTGATACTCGCATTGGAAAGAATACTGTGGTAAGCATTCTAAAACAAAAGGAATATGGTACAGAACGATTCAGCCACATCCCTTAAGGTCACCATGGATTGATGACAGTACGATTTACCGTCGGGAAGCAATCACAGGAATGAGATTACGCTCAGGACACATCCCGTGTAAAAAGTTCGCCTACCTGATGCGTAAAGTACCATCACCAAGCTGCCAGAGTTGTGAGCTCATCGATGATGTGCACCACATCCTGGCAGAATGTGTTCGAAACGAAGATATAGATCTCGGCTTAATGCTTCTGATTCGTTCCACACTGGTTTGTACAATTCGTTATTGTCTGACCCCATTTTGAAAGATGAAAAACGAATTGTACAAAATTAATATAAGCTATCGTTAAGTTTATTGTCATTCTTATTGTTATATAGTTGTATGTCACTTAGGTGATATACTTGCGCAGGCGACTAAGCCTTGATTAAAAAATATATATATATATTAAAATTACAGCAAATAACAGTGTTTGAACATAATTATTTTATTAAAAAAAAAATAGCATCGAGCACATTATTGTTATAACAAAAATGTTTGGAAATAATAATTTCATGTTTTAGTAGCGTTTCAAAGTTAGTAAAAAACAAAACATTCAAAAATTATATAATAATCAATATTTTTGCTAGTAAAGGTGCGATATGCACTAATAAACGCAACGTTTACCGGCAGCCAGGTAGCCCGCATGCTGTTCGGAAGAACATAAAGATATATAAAAAACTGGCTTACTGAAATTCTTTGTCGAAACCATTGCTAGCTCTTAGACAAATGGTTACAGGCAAGTGGCATTTGACGCGTCGTGATCATATCTTTTTAATATTTATATTTTTCTTCAATACAATGGAGTGTGAAAAAGTTTTAATGCAAGTTGAAAATAGTTATGATATCATTCAGTGTTTCATTTATTATATATTTATTTTATGAATATATTTTATCGTTTAATTTACAATTTAACTCTATCAACTTGATATTTTATAATGTAAACTCTACTGACTGTATAGTAAACGTCTACAAAAAAGGGAAAGGAACTTTGTTCCAGCTGGGGGTCCATAGACCTCTCGAGCTTTTCTTTTACATTACCGCCAATATATGTAGGTTAGTTTTTATTTTAATTGAACCCGGTAGATGATGTTACGAATGGGTTGTAGGCTTATTTTAAAAGATTCCTCACATACCATCTGGGTATATGTTTGAGTGAGTCCCTTGATAGTTTGGATTCACAATTGGAAAGCGTAAGTGTGGCTAAAATAAGGTTTTAGGTTTATTAAAATTTTTCGCATTTATAAATACAATTGACACCAGTGATAACCGATTTGTTGCAGACGAAGTTGCACGGGTCAGCTAGTATATAATATAAAGTATTATTGTACACAATATTTGTTAGTTTATTTAACGTAAAGGCTATTCCAAGGATTTAAATGAAATTGGTCCTGTTTATAGCCTATGCCTTAGGTTGAAATTTCATAAAAAGTGTACAAGCAATATTTTTCAAATGAATACATAAATAAGTTCAAAATAAGTCCAATTTAAAATTTGGAGAAAAAAAAAAAACGACAACGCCAGCACCCCTAAAACTTGGGCCCCAAGCACCCCAGACACCCACACCAAGGACAAAACCCCATTCCACCTATACGAATAATGTACATGGAAAAACAATAAACAATTTTTCAAGGTTAAAATCGGTGCCTTTGCTAGTATGTCTAGATGTTGTAATTTATCTCAATAATCCTGTACAAATAATTGTATTTTTACAGTCAGTGCCTCTTTGAGTGAGTTATTATTAACTTTTTATTGAACATTTCTGAGTTCTATTTGATATTAAAGGATTACAGTGAATGCCATTACACAAGTAATAGCAACGATTAGATAGGTAAACAGAGAGTTTTGTTCCGTGTAGATACGAACTCAACTTCATAAACAATAAAATAATATTTTGGTGATCATTTTTAGAATAATTCTAGAATCCTCAATTTTTTTCGCTGGTAGAGCCACGCTGAAGCTATTATTGGTTTCAGCATGTATGGGTCGGCTCTCTCGGGGTAGAACAACCCTCTCACAGAAAACCGATGTGAAGTAACAGTGCTTGCATTGTTGCGTTTCGTTCGGTCAGAGAGAGCGCCGGAGACCCACCTCCCCACCCCTTTCCCCCTACCACTCCCTCCAAACACAGGTTGGTAATGCATTTGCAACTCTCCTGGTATTGCTAGTGTCTATGGACGGTGGTGATCACTTAACATCAAGTGACCCACCTATTCGTTTGCCTCCTATAATATAAAAAAAAAGAATATCTCATCCCGAAACGCGGCATATATATTTTTCCAATTTTTGTCGTTTTCGTATAAAGGTATTCGGAGTTAGCAATATAAGTGGAGAGAGGGATGACCGCAATTTAATACGAGTCTTTTTTTTTCTCGTTCTCACTACGTTATTGGCCTAGCAAGGTTTTAACAGCTTCACCAGACTACAAAGATACGAGTCACCTGTCTTTCTATTGACGAGTTGCATAAGCATTAAAGACCACAAATATTTATCAGTCATGATTTAGGTATAAGTCAAAGAGTCATCGCAATTTCAAAGTCCGTTAAATTCCTTGAGATTAGTGGTCACATGCTACCTAATTTTTCAAACGATTCGATAGCAGACTCTTTCTCCATGAAGCCCAACATATCGAAGGGACGTATACGAAGATTGTTACAAAGCATATATGTATATGCCTCAGTCTCTTCCTAAATGCAACATATTAAAAGGGAATCACCCAGTTGGATGCAGATCTCTACCACTCGCTTAACGTGTTTATATCATTTATTCCGTGTACGTATATCACATTACAATTTCTACTGGGATTGATCTTAAATCTCTATCTGACCTCGTAGCTGTTAATTATAGAAAATCTAATTAAAAAAAGCAACGGTACAGTAAACATCGGGTAGATAAAAGCGGCTATTGTGGATCAGTCAGATATACTTTTCTTGAACGTTAAATAGTTGAAGAAATGAGGGCATCAACACCTTGATGGTAAATTATTTGACTATCTGTAGGTCCACCGAATACAGAGTCTAATTGGTATTCGCTTGGATAAATCGCACGCTGTTAAGGCTAATTTTGAAGTGTGGACACGGTTAATCTAAGCAATAATAACTATACCTTTCTGACTACGCATGGTGCTATTCTAATCATATATTCTATACAAATTCCAGGCATGGACGATTTTGGCGGTATTGACCAATATGATGGGACAGGGTATGCTCTTGAGTTATTCAACCAGCCTACTTTCAGCTCTTACATCACCAGACTCACCTATCAAAGTTGACCTACATGCTGCTTCTTGGTTATGTAAGTTGAATTTTAATTAAACCTAACCGTGATCTCCATAATATAGAGACGATCTCACATTATTTATTACTTCTTAACGCTTACTTTAGCTAATTGTACTATACTGCTATATTTTAATTAAGTTTTGTTGAGTTTTACCATAATACTTCGAAACGGACCTATATACTAATTAATGCTAAATTTTTACTACACCTCATGAATAGCTGTAATCAAATTCCATGAAACTGTTGAAATGTAAGTTAGGTATAGAAGAATTTCTGTATCTATGGATTTAGTTAAATTGTTGGGTGTGTCTCTTCACGTGTGTTACTATGGATGCCCTAGCCTGGAATCGGGGACTAGTTCTGCTTTACACGAGTAAAGAGATGTTGCATTGAATCATACGGAGTTGCAATACTTATCCAAATTGTATTTAAGGAGTCTAGAAATTAAACTGGTTCTCAAATGAAATTGCCGAGACAAACTAATAGACGCTAGGTCCGTTATTCGATTAATTAGTTGAAACAAGAAATCAATGACTTGTTAATAGTAATTAAAAATTAATTCTTTTTTTCTTTTTACAGCATCATCTATTGGTATAGCTGGTATACCAGGATTCTTCGTATCTTCAGTTCTTATGGACTTATACGGAAGGAAAATAGCACACGCTCTACTCGTCTTACCCGGCTTAGTCGGCTGGATATGTGTATACTTTGCCAATAATATTCCAGCCTTGATGATTGGTAGAATTTTAAGTGGGATGTCAGCTGGAGCTACGGTTTCTTTAGGAGCTATCGTTATTGGCGAATACAGTAGTCCAGTTTACCGAGGAATGTTTCTAAACTTAAAAACTGCTTCTGTCAGTTTAGGAAGCATGCTTGTTCATATATTAGGTCATTTTTATGACTGGCGAACTGTTGCTATTCAAGCAATGGTGCCTTATATCTTATCTTTAATCATAATTTACACTTGGCCTGAAAGTCCTGCTTGGTTAGCCTCTAAAGAACGATTTGAGATGAGTAAAAAGTCGTTTTACTGGCTACGAGGGAAGAATGAAGCTTCATTTAGGGAGTTGGAAGCACTCATTAAAGCTCAAATGGAAATATCGTCGATGCCAAAAAAAGAACTGACTTTTAAGGAAAGATTGCTTGAATTTTTAAATAAGTTTACAAGAAAGGACTTCGTAAAGCCTCTCATAATCGTTGTAATTGGCGCTATCCTTTTAGAGGTGTGTGGAAGACATATATTTCCAGCTTACGCTTTACAAATAATAGGAGAAATAACAGGGAATACGTCGCAATCTTTCTACTATACACTTTGCATAGATATTATTATCACCACAAGTACTGTTTCATCATCCATATTAGTTAAAATGATGAAACGGCGAACGTTGCTTTTCTCTACTGGTATTACCGCATTCTTTGTATTGATGACAGTTTGTATGTATCTCTTTTTAATGTCAAGAGATGTAATATCAAAATATTCATCGTTAATACCCACTGCGATGTTTATCTTGTACTTCATATTGGTTAACTTGGGCTGTACTCCAATTCCTCTTGCGTTGTTAGGCGAAGTATATCCTCTAGAGCATAGAGGTGCTGGGGCAGCTACATCAGGAATCGTATTATCACTATGTGTAATGATTGGCTTACAAATAACTCCGCCTTTACTTGTTAGCATTAAAGTGTATGGCACCTTTGCTCTATATGGATTAATTATGGGCATATGTTTGGTGATACTCTACTTTATGTTACCAGAAACTAAAGACAGAACGTTGCAAGAGATTGAAGATTACTTTAATTACGGTAAATTTATAGATGATAAAGCAGATATAGACGCTGATGCCAAGGTTAAAATGATTTCGTAATGTAGGTTACTGATTGTTGTAAGTATGTAAAAATATGTCAAATATAAAGGTTAAGGTCGTAGTGAAATATATCTTAGTGAACACTGTAATATTATATTTTTAACTATTTTTGTTTTTTGATGTGTGGTTTTACGAAACCATTATGCAAGTGATTTTTTTCGTAACCCAGGCATTTATCTAAAAATTCATGGAAATTTTAATTGCAGTCTACGTATTAGAGTAGGCAATACATCCATAAGCATAATAAGAATGTAAATCTAACATGTCTGTGTTTTTTAGATTTTTGTTAAAAAAAATTGTGGAATATCTAAGAATACGTAATAAAATACATTTCAACCATTTATAGAAATGTCTCTCTGTCTGTGGGTTTGTTTGGACACACGTCACTGCTAAAGTACTACGTTCACATAACCCACCCTCTTTTCCTTTTTTTTTAAATGCGTATTTTCTTTTTTTTAGTTTTTGTTTGACAAGAACGAATAAAATACATTTCAACCATTTATAGAATGTCTCTCTGTCTGTGGGTTTGTTTGGACACACGTCACTGCTAAAGTACTACGTTCACGATGAATCCACATCAATAAAATTATAAAGCATATCCTTGAGTCTTTGTTTTATTAAAATCGGTCTAATTTGAGGCGACGGAAAAAAGCTTCACTTTAAAACTTAAATACGCGCCTGAATTTATTATAATCAATAAAGCCTAAGTATAAAGCGATCAAGTGTGACTATCAGTTTGTTTTTCGTTTCCTAGCCCCTAGTTTCGGGAATTTAATAGAAATTTACGTATTAATTTAGGTAGGTAAGATAGTCGTCGACAGTTAAGTTAGCACATACTGTTTATTGATTACATTGAGAAGTGTTTAGCGAACTACTGACCGCTTACTTTTTTATGTTTTCTCTTTTCTTAGGTTTAATTTCCTTTTCTTCTTTCTTTATCATTTTTAAAAATTTGGTATGTTTCCTTTTTATTAGGGTGTTTTTTTTAACATTTTTATAAATGATAAGAAAATATTTTTTTATCATTACGTAATAAAACGATTTATCTAAACATTGAATAGGATTTGGGAACTAAAAATGGCTATTAAAGAGATGTTAATAGCCTCATAGGATTTTTTTTACCATGATACAGTGCGGGCACAAAACCAAAAATAACACTTTTTAAAGCCTATTTCACTAAACAATATTGTTAAAACAATAGTTGTAAACAATAGTTGTAAACATTATTGTATACAATATTGTTGGCGACGCATACGATAAGTAGTGCACATAAAATTTTATTGATATTTCATACGAATATAGATATAATGGTATGAAATTATATGAATAAAACTACGTGTGTTACAAAATATGTAATTATAGATGTGTTATTTATAGTTATTGGAATCGAATCATGGATATGTGGAATCATGTGTAAAATTCTTGTATTATGGATATATAGGATCATGTGTGTATTGAGTTATCAAATGATGGATTTATAGGATATGAGAATTATGAACAAAATCATGTATATTGATAGAGAAATTGTGACTTATGCATGCATAGAATTATTGATTGTATAGAATTATGTGTATTAGTATAGGGTGACTTATATATTACGTTCACATTAAATAAGGAATTACATGATAGTTTTATGTAAAATTATATTTTATGGAATATATAGCGTGTGTGCATGAAGATATTCGTAGAGAGAATGTGATAAAATTACACACGTTATATACTATTGAATTATAGATTACGTAACGAGAATCATGCGATCATGCAGAACGGTAAATATGGAAGATCGTATAATTTAATTTAGACAGTTACAAACGTAATAGTTATAGACGTACATAAAATTTTACAACGGTTCCTCGTAGCCGACGCGTGGGAATCAGGGTTTTTAGCGATTTTATGGACAAGGACTCCAGCCATATACCGGCATTCCTTTGTAATGTTAAAAATACAAATTTAGACAGATAATGCGGTGTCCTTTGAATAAAATGATATATTGTATTTTCTCTTGCATGGTAATTGCACAAACAATAGACTAGAAATGGCCCGCCGAACGCTATTTGTTATGACGTTACGGTATCCGTACAAGTCAAATAAAAAAAATAGCAATTTGTAATTTGATTTCTTTATCTTTGTTAAATAAATATGAACGGAATTAAATTTATAACAGGGAATATATATGTCGGAGTATATATGTAGAGCCTGTAGAGCAGAGAGCACACGGATGTCATTGTCCTCCATTTGTATGTATTTTCACAACACGACTGGCACTATTAAATGAAACGACGACTTCTTCGATTCTTGTTTTAATGCTTTTACAATAATCTCGGAGACAACGCTCTCAGAGACAATAATTATCACTTAGCGACAATAACACTAGATCTCACGAACTCGAAACAATAATGAATAATGAATGAATCTTGCACAACCTCTTACAAGCACTTATAAAGGAATCGCCTTCCTTCACCTACCGATAACCCAAGTGAAGGAAGTCTTCGTTTAACGAAGTACTTTAATTTACGAGTTTGTACATAGTTACACTTTATGTTCGCTAATAATTCTAATTATAAATAAATAACGATTTTAACCTCATACATTGAATAATTACGTTATTGGTGACGCCGTAGCGTTGTCGACGTCACCGTAGGGCGGTGCAGGGCTTCTATGATAAATTAAGTGGACTGTATATGCGGGGGTGCTATATTTGATATTCAACTATTGCGATCAGTTACGACTAGGGAGACAAGGGTAGGAAGGAAACTTGGCACATACCTCGCGGCGATGCAGTCTCCACGTGGCTAGCCGGCTAGGTGATTCTCGTTTCTCTCCACCGAGTCTTCTCTCACACAACACTTATTGTTTATAATGTATGTTGGCACGTATGTAGCGATGCGTTTATTTCTCACTCGACCATGCAAAAACTCAAAATGTTAGCATGCGGCGCGGTACGACACAACAACACTGTGCGGCGCGCAAACTACTCGACATTGAGACGAAACTAGCGGTGCGGGCGTCGCGATACCGAACTAGCATGTGCCAGGAAAAGGTGATTGGGCAAGGCTAGAAAGGTAGCGTGACCTGATCGCAATTAATTGGTCGGGCTTCAAAGTGGCATGATTTAATCCATAATGCGGGAATTTTCAAACATACATAAAGCGGCGCAACCAGTTATTATCTATATTATCTAGAAATAATTCACCGTTGTAACAACCGAAGTACTTTACAAATCCTTATTTGCTATAAAACTCATTTTAGATCGACAATTATTCTAGTAATTACACAGTAATACTAAGAACATAGTACAATGCCAATACGTTTTAATTACATTGTTATTTATTTTAAATAGTAACTTTACTATTCTATCTCGACTGCACATAGACTGTATTTCCGGTTTTAATAAATAACAAAAGGTTCCAAATGTTACTTAAATCTAGAATACTTCTATTACAATTTCACTAATTTAGGTCTGCTTTAAATCAAGAATCAAATCAAGTTAGAAATATTATTGTACGACTCACATTTTCTTAAGATGGTGTCACGCGTCGAGTGTGGCGTGACACCGGTTTATTTAGCGACTTCTATCAGTGCTTATGCGAATAAACATGTGGAATTCTTAGAAGTTATGAACAGTTTAATCTAATCTAAATTACTCAATAATTTAGAAGAAATCACATTAACAATAATTAAATAGAAGAGCATTAACAATACCTTGCCAGTATTGATTAACATAGAAAATAATAGATGGCGCTGTTAACAAACACCTGTGATAATTCGAATCTTCGGAATGCTCCGACTGCTGGATGCTCCCACTATGACATATATAACTGGCGAAACAGTGATATGTTCTCGATATATAATATTGGATATCGAGTATATATTATACATATAGAGATTATGTCACCCCATACAGACAGATGTAAATAACACCATAGAAATAGATAGATACGAATATAAGATAAGATATACATATTAAGATTATAGAGTTTAGTGCAAAACGGCACTTAACATAGAAATAACTTTGTTCGTATGTAAGATAGATATAAGATGTAAATTTTAGAGTATACCTATAGATTGCATGCAAATAGATGATAAGAAATGTATATTATAAGCCGATGAAAATGTGTAGGTAGAAATATTGAATAAATATATAAACGCGAAAACCGAGCCAACAGAAACGAAAAATAGAGTCGTGCCGCCTAACGGTATCGTCTCCGGCCCGGTTTTGCTTATAAGCACGGTCGGCGCGGTACTGTACCGTAGTTCGATCATACAGTCCTTTGCGACAACATCGCGTAGTTTGATTGCATAGTCCACTGAGATAACATCGTAGTTCAAGTTTGCAATTCATAGCAACAACATCCAGTAGTCTTCATAGATCGATAACAGTAGTGCTCTGTTGGCTCGGGGACGCGGTCATTGTATGAGAACCACGGTGTTTTCTTGCGACCACCCCGACCTCCGCTTCAAAATCCACCACCTTCGTCAGCTGGCTCGTGCATCATTGCACATCATCGGGGCCCCTTCAGGACATTACCGGCATCCGGTTGTCTTCACCGAGGTGGGCTACCGGCGCTCTCTCTACCACCTTCCAGAGTTCTATGCCCGCCCCCCCCCGGGGATCGTCGTCTCTCCTCATTCCACCTCACCCCGTCGAACCGCGGGCCGGTAATGTACGAGGTCGAGAGTTGTCGCCATATTGACAGGCAGCGGCCCCAACAAATATATTGTTTAGTTATATTAATTCTATATTATCTATAAATTATTATTGTATTAAATACTGTCGACACTATTCTATATACATTTGTCGTATATACAGGTATCTATTTTGGCTGCTTTCTTTTGCTTCCATCGACACGACGTTTTGTAATGCTCTTAATTAGGTATCAAATGTCGTCTTCAAATATTCATGTCAGCTAAATAAATACTCACAGTTTGAATCTTCTGATTATACAGATATGGTTGTAAATGTTTTTGAGTATTTCGTTAATAGTACAAAGTTCGTGTTTTAACATGTAGATTTGGAAATGTGACGTCACGAAATTTAGGTCCCCTCCGACTCCATTGACGTGTGAGTGAAGTGAAGTTATTTATGGATGGTCTCTAATGGAGTTGATAGTACATGCCAAATATAAAATCTTAACGTCAGTAAAATATTTTAGATATAGCAGATAAGTGTTCCGATACTAATATATAAAAATCCAAATAATAATTAATTTAGGCTCAAGTAAAAAAAATGTACTTAAACATAAATGACATTAATGCCAAGCTTAGAGATCAATTATCTTGTTCACTCGCCATATGCCATATTTTTACAGGGAATGATTACAATCCTGCTTTCTTTCGTAAAGGAAAAAAGAGACCTTTCAGTATTTTAAAGAAAAATAAAAATTTTCAAGAGTCTTTTATTCAACTCCTACAAATTGAAAATATAGCATTAACAACATCGAATGCGGTAGTTCAAATTATTGAAGAGTATGTATGCAGAGTGCATTCATTAGAGACAAAAAATGATATCAACAAAGGACGGTATCAGTAAAAAATGACAATTCTTGTCGGACTAGTGATACATACTTGTTTTCTTGTAGGACATTGTTTGATTTGGGAAGAGAACACACTAACCTATTATGTAATATTTTTCTCCTACAGTTAGTAATGAGAAAAATGGTCTGGTGGTATTAACAATTTCTGAGCGTAGGACCGGGATAACGTACCACGCAATTTGCAGGAAATTATGACTGTTAAATTATATATATATATATATATATATTAACTAATAAAGTAAATTTTCAAAAAAAAGTATTAACCGACTTCAATGTCAATCAAAAACCCATAAGGCACTAAAAAGCGGAAAATAAATAGTTTATCAAATTAACCAAATTAAATAAAACATATGAATATGTGTGCTACCTAGAGATGTATTGGAAATCGGTGCCAACCGAAATTTCAAATTTGTTCCAGGTAGAAAAGTATTACAGAGACGCGAGAGTGAACTTAAACTTTTTGTACCTATGTAAATGATACGATTTTCAGTTGGCACCGACTTCTAATATATCTCTAGGTAGCACACATATTCATATGTTTTATTTAATTTGGTTAATTTGATAAACTATTTATTTTCCGCTTTTTAGGGCCTTATGGGTTTTTGATTGACATTGAAGTCGGTTAATACTTTTTTTTGAAAATTTACTTTATTTTTCCATTTTTTGTGTACATAAATATATTTTATTAGCAGTGCCCGCGAACTCCGTTCCGCCTTAAGTATATTAAAATATGCGCATTTTTGCGGTATAGTATGCGATATGATTTCAATTGGTTGTACAATAAGTAACGTTTGGTACGAACGCAACCTTATCAATAATCCGCGATAGTTTTTTCTACCACCAACTCGGCTACCATCACTTCACACATAATACACGTTAAGTAATGTAATTACAATGCTTGCGTCATGTTGCAACACAGCAACGAACATAAGCACAATAGGCTCCTAAGAATTGAAGAGTTTTTTTAATAATATTGGTGGCAAACGAACATACGGGTCACCTGATGGTAAGTGAGCACGGCCGCCCATGGACACCTGCGACACGAAAGGAAACACAGATGCGTTGCCGGCCCTTAAGAAAGGTGTAGCCTCGTTTCTTGAAAGTTTTCTTACTTTGTCACGGATCCCATAATCAGAACCTAACCAAACTCTCATCAAACTACCCTTGAAGTACGTCCTTTCCAATAAAAAATGAATCATCGAAATCGGTTAGCGTGATATTGAGTTATTCGTCCATTTGTCGTCTACATAATTAATGCAAATTTAAAACTTATACGGTTTTGCACTGGATGACGTTGTCGGAACTGGACCAAATTAAAATGGGACCACACGGGAAGCACCAGCTTTCAAATAAAAAAAGAATCATCAAAATCGGTTCACCCAGTCCAAAGTTATGAGGTAACAAACATAAAAAAAAAAAAAAAAAACATACAGTCGAATTGATAACCTCCTCCTTTTTTTGAAGTCGGTTAATAAAAAATAAAAAATCAGGTTAGTAATCATTTTTGATGACCTCCTTATCGATACATGTTGGAAGGAGGGGACTCTTTGATCAATCCATACATTTTGCAGGACAAATATTTTTTCAAATAATTTAGATAATTATCTTGAGATTTAACAATGAAAAAACCCTGGTAGTAATAAATTTTTGAGAATCATTAAATCAACATATTTTATCCTTGCTACCACTGTTAGCTACCACAATCGAGAATTTTCGCACAGGAAATTGTTCGGCGTCTCATCGAAACGAAGCTACTCACGGAAAATTAGCTTGATAGTACTCAAGTGCAAAAATGGACCGCGGATCCTGGTCTATTACGCATTCACAACAATATTAAAATGAGATACTTGAATACAATTGATAATTTAATGAAGTTTTAAATACATGTAACGCTTTAGTTTCAGTTATTGAAAATAAACAGTTTAATTATAATATATTACTAATCAAATCTAAAACAAATTATTTCAAAACAATTGTTTCTTTGAAATTGTAACGCATTTGTATTAGACATTACAACTTGTATCTGCTGTGAAAAGCCAGTAGAAACATTGAATTTAATACGTAATGTGTTTAAAATTGTATATGCAGTTAATTTAATCAACTACACATTTATAACTTTCAACAAGAGAACGCATTACAAAAAGAAACTTATTAACATCACTGGCCGAAAAGTTTCAGCCCATTAAGTGTTTGATAAGTGATGCTATTACTTCTGTTATCTCCTGCTCAATTAGAATAGCCACAACGTCTCTATGAAACTCAGTGTGGACAAAAAATATGCCGATAGACATATATTGGAAGAATATATGTCTATATTGGAAGAATATTGTTTAATGCAATGAACCTTCGTGCAGTCTGCATATGTTAAATGCTCATTCATCATCTTTTTACCCTTATTCCACCTAAGTAAGTTCAGTATAACATAGTTTCATTTACCATTCTCCTCTGTAAGATATTATTTCAATATTCACACCTTTTATATCCATATCGTTCTTTACACAATCTATCCATACTTCCTTCGGTCTTTCTTTGCTCTTATACTTTTCCACCTTCATACTTAAAAGTTTTCCAATTACATGATTTTCATCTCTCCTCGTAGCATGCCCATAACATGCTTCTATTATTCCTTAACTTCTCTGTAACGATGTTATTTTCGAGCTTCCTCTGATACATGCATTTTTAATCTTATCCATTCTGGTTTCAACAAAAATTCGCACTTCTGACACATGTAAGATTTTATCATTTGTCTCTTTCATTATAATATATAATATTTAGAATACATTACACGTCATAATCGTTTTAGTGGAACCACAGAGAGGAGTCAATTTCAGACATCACCATCGTTCACACATTGAGCTACTCTATTATAGCTTTTTGACATTAACCCGCTGGAAATGGCACTGAAATTGACAGTGCGGAAATCGGTAATATGCTTTTGGACGTTATTGTAAAACCTAACACTATTACCTAAAAAACTGTCCCTGATTTTACTGAGTCTGAAACATCACATCAAATCCCTAATACCATACATCATCTGAAATGACAAATTCCTTTTTCAGGAAGCTGCGTCAAAACTGCTTGTATGTCCGTAAGTGTTGTAATATAAATACTAGCCCGAAGTGTACCTATTCTTCATAAAATAAAACTCCATCACCTTTTTTTACTTATTATCTATATTCAGCATCAAGACAATGACATCCCATGAAAAAACAAAAGCCTCGAGAACTATGACAGTATCTTTTTTTTCAATTCAAATTATTTCTTACTAACCAGTTTCTAAACGTAATATATTATCTATTATTCTCCCTAATTAAATTATGAAAATACTAGCCGACCCGTGCCCACTATAGGCATTATCAAGCCACAACTTTTCTCTAGAACTCAATCATATATATCTCATAATTAAGGCAGCGTTCGTAAGAAACGTTTTCGTTCGACCATTTTTCTCCGACTCCCCAGATATTACCCCCTTCAACCTCACAAACTTTACTTCTTTATAATATTAGTATAGATTATAGATAATATAGTTAATAGCTTCTGCCCGCGACTTTGCACGCGTGGAATAGTTATTTTGGGCTAAGACGCAGCGGAAACTCTCAAAAGGAAAAAATACCCCAAATTTTAAAACATTTTTCATTGTTGCTCAGCTCCTATTGGTCTTAGCGTGATGATATATAGCTTATGACACTCACAAATAACGTGGCTTTCTATTGGTAAAAGAATCGGTTTAGTAGTTCCTGAGATTACCCCCTACAATGTCACAAACTTACAAACTTTACTTCTTTATAATATTAGTATATAGATTATAGCCCCTGCCCGCGACTTCGTCCGCGTAGTAATAGTTACTACTCTGGGCTAACGCTGACACACAGCAGAAGCTCTCAAAAAGAAAAAAACATCTCGATTTTGAAACACTTTTCATCTTTGCTCCGCTGCTATTGGCCTTAGCGTGATAATATATAGCCTATAACCATTCTCGATGAATGAGCTATATAACACTGAAAGAATTATTCAAATCGGACCAGTACTTCCTGAGATTACCCCTTACAACGCCACAACATCACAAACTCACAAACTTTACCTCTTTATAATATTAGTATAGAAGTATATAGATTATAGCCCCAGCCCGCGACTTCGTCCGCGTAGTAATAGTTACTACTCTGGGCTAACGCTGACACACAGCAGAAGCTCTCAAAAAGAAAAAAACATCTCGATTTTGAAACATTTTTCATCTGTGCTCCGCTCCTATTGAGCTTAGCGTGATGATATATAGCCTATAACCATTCTCGATGAATGAGCTATATAACACTGAAAGAATTATTCAAATCGAACCAGTAGTTCCTGAGATTACCCCTTACAACGCCACAACGTCACAACGTCACAAACTCACAAACCCACACACCCACAAACTCACAACGTCACAAACTTTACCTCTTTATAATATTAGTATAGATATTTAGAGGAAATATAACAACAAAGCTTACAGTCGGCCATTCTGAAATAACAGAGTCCTCTCGTTATGGTTCCGTTTAGCTAATTTATTTTATGCTAGGTGCTAGAGACATTCATGTTTTGGACTTTGACACAGATATTATAAATGAACTAAAATAATAAACAACAAGAGCTTCTACTGTCCATCAAATAAGTACTCCGCACGTAAACAGTAAATCAATTATGTGCATAAAAAATATGAAAACTACTACAATTTCACTGCAATAAAAGAAAGGAAAAAAAAGATAACATGACACAACACATATTTTGCTAATTAACATGAGTAGACAAACATTAAAGTTAAAAAAGTTATAAAATATATCACACTCATAATTGTCAAAAGACTCCATTGTGTGTATATTTTTCCAAGTCCAATCCAAATCAAAGTCATAAAATATACACCACTCATAATTGTCAAAAGACTCCATTGTGTGTATATTTTTCCAAGCCCAATCCAAATCAAAGTCATAAAATATGACACACTCATAATTGTCAAAAGACTCCATTGTGTGTATATTTTTCCAAGTCCAATCCAAATCAAAGTTATAAAATATAACACACTCATAATTGTCAAAAGACTCCATTGTGTGTATATTTTTCCAAGTCCAATCCAATTCAAAGTCATAAAATATAACACACTCATAATTGTCAATAACTTTTCTAGATTGTCCGTTATTATTTCCTATTTTTCTTTCCATTCTAACTAAGTCCCCTACCTGATATTTCTTATCGAACTTCCTACTTTTGTCAAATCTCTCTTTTTGTCTAACTTCATCCTCACTTATATTGGTTTTTACCTCTTCTCTTATATTTAGTGTTTCTTTAGAACACTTCGGTTATTATAGTCAAGTAACGAAGTGACTGTTCCATCACTTTTGGCTGTCAACCTTATACCAAACAGTACCTCAGCTGGCGTCGGACCTATACCGTTATTAAAATTTGTATTCAAACCCAGCTGAATATCCTCTCAATGGCTATCTCATGTATTTCGGCATCTTACGGTTGTGATATTTTACCGCAAGTTCAGCAAATATGGTTATATCGTTCCACTTGATTATTTGCTCTCGGTTTTGCTACCCCATTTAAAACCACTTGTTTTATACCTAACTTGTTCACAAAGTCTATAAAAGTTTTATTTGTAAAAGAAGGTCCCCGATCACTAATTATCCTACTTATTATGCTGAATAGTCTAACATGGTGATTTAAAACTTTGGTGTTATATTTAGTTGTTTTATTTTAACAGCATTTAACGTAACATACCTAGTGCATGCCTCCATGCATTCAAGCCACGATTGAACATATTTTTTGGTAAATTTGTTCATTTTGGGGAACCAATACAGATATTGGTAACCTGTCTCAAGTTTTATCTAAATCAAAATGACCAAGTTCGTCGAGACATTTCTTAAGTAACTGCTACCTAAACCCTTTAGTAATCAATCATTATTCTATCCACAACTCTATAAACTTTTCCACCCTTTTACACAATAATTTTGGAAGGTTTCATGGACTTTTGGCGTTTCTGGATCTTCAAAAATGTTTTTCATCCGTTAACCCACTTTATAAGCATCCTAAATGGTGGTTGACCAGCCCTCCATTTCTACAACTAAAACATCAAATACAGGCCCAGGTTCATCTGACCTAGAGATAGAATTTCTGCTGGGTATGTATTAGGTATACCCACCTAACTGATCTATATGACCCTCTATTCTGGGCAATAAGTAATGCTCCTTGACAGTTTTAGCATTTAAAACCCGATTGTAAACACAAAGTCTTCTTTTGCACTAAAATGACGGGAGTTACATAGGAAGACGTAGATTCAATAATTATACCGGAATCCAACATCTTGGATCATTTCCTTAACTTTACTTCTCTCCGAATAAGCTAACCTATATGGTCTATACACAACAGGGGTCGTATCTTCTAACGTAATGGACATTTCGGTCAAACTAGTTAATCCTAATCAGATAAACTAAATTAAATACAGTTTCTATACTCCTTTAGCAATTTTTGTAAACGTTCTTCATCTTTAGTAATAAATTCCTCCCCTGTTTTAAGGTTATTTATTGTAGAGTCACCTTCAAGGTTAGTATTTTCCAAGATTCTTACATTTAAAGGATTATCGTTATTTATAACGTAAACCCTAGTTAATAATTGCCCCTTTTGAAATTTAATTTATTTGCTATTTAAATTTATTATCAAAATATGACCTTTACCTCGGACTATTGTATAAACTCTTTCATTATTAAATAACAATTACGCCCAATTCTTCATTAGGATGGATTTCCGTACATCATTTTTATAAATATTGTATATTTTTGCTATACACTGGGGCTAATTATAATAAAAGACCTTGTACTTTACAATATTTATACAGTGATGCGTACAGAATAACGGTCAGATGATAAGTGAGGTGAATGACATATGCACTTTTTTGTTAGTAACTATTGAGTTAAGCGCCATATGTAAATATATGGGCAAAATCCAGCGCTTTAAGGATTGCGCTGGAACATATTCCCGGCCGTTGAAAGCCTGCTTTCAACCCTTCAATCCTTCAGCAGTCGGCAGCGGGCAGAGGCGTGTAAATGGTCGCCGCACACTACCTGGAGCAGTTTTGATTTCTGCGACTCGTGCCACTCCGTCGGGCCCAGGAAATAGCTGCAGAACTCGCCCAAGGTGCCAGTTTAATGGAGGAGTGTTATCTTCTGCTAGGAGCACCATATCCCCTATATTGAGTTGTGCCTTGCCCTTTCGCCATTTTGTTCTCTGCTGAAGTTCCGACAAATATTCTTTCTGCCATCTACGCCAGAAATGATGTCTTATTGTTTCGAGGTGCTCATATCGCTTTCCTCGGTTGGTGTCATCTCTGCCTTTCAGCTCTAGAGGGGGTAGCGCAGTTAACGGCCAACGGATGAGAAAGTGCCCTAGAGAGAGAGGAAGGAGGTCGTTAGGACAGGATGACAGGGGGCACAAGGGACGACTATTAAGAATCGCCTCCACCTGTACAAACAAAGTTAAAATTTCCTCAAATGTTAAATTACTATTGCCAATAACTCGTATGATATGATATTTAGCCGATTTGACACCAGCTTCCCAGATGTCGCCGAAGTGAGGAGCGTAAGCAGGTGTAAAATTAAACTTAATACCCTGTTGACTTGCAAAATCAGATATAAGCTCCGTATTTTGGTTTAAAAAGGATCCTATCTCCTTTGCAGCGGCTACAAAGTTACGACCGTTATCACTAAATATTTCTGATGGTTTTCCTCTACGTGCAATAAATCGCCTAAGAGTCATTACATATGCATCCTTAGTTAAATCGCTAACTGCTTCAAAGTGAATGCACTTATAACATAGACACACAAAAATACACATATAACACCTAATTAAGCGACTTCCGCGTCCTTTACGATTTAAAATAAAAAATGGTCCAGCAAAATCTAAGCCAACGGATATGAATGGAAAGCCAGGATTTACGCGCTGTGCAGGCAAGTTACCCATTTTTGGGAACAGTGTTTTAGTTAGTCGTCTACATCGGACGCAGTTATTGACAGTGCGTCTTGCAAGATGTCTTCCATTAACCGGCCAGACTGATTGTCTAACTGTTGCTAACAGTAATTGTGGACCTGCATGTAAGTTGTCCAGATGTTCTTTTGCAAAATACAATTTAGTTAGTTTGTGTGAAGCGTGAAGAAGTATTCGATGCCTTTTATCAAAATCGCATGCGGACGCATCGATTCGTCCGCCAACACGATTTAACTTTAACTTATCGTCAAAAAAAGGTGATAACGATAAAATTTTACATTCTCCAGGTAGTTCTTTACCCTTTGCAAGCAAATCATATTCAATAGAGAATGACTCACGTTAGGAAATGCATGAAATGACTCCAATAATTCTTCTGCTGAAAGTACACCTTTTTGTTAATTATGACGATGTTTTATATTAAATACAAATCGTCGAACATATGCAATGCGTTTTTGAAACATGCAAAATTATCGAAATTTATAAAATTATCATCAACTATTGCCGAGTATGTTTTAATTTCAGGTAAGTCTTCTAACTCGGATAATTGTGACACTGGCCAATCAGATTCGTCTTTAAGTAAAAAGCTGGAGCCTGCCCACCAAAAAGTACACATAATTTTGTAGATTACTTAAATGACAATTGAATTTTGGTTCACCTTTAGCTAACGAAAGATGCCCTAATTCAGCATGTAATTTAATTAAATTTGTATATTTGAGTTTTGAATTTAGGACTTTTTCGAAAATGCTTTTCTAAATAATTGAATCGTTTTTTAGCTAATTTATAACTATGATCTACACAGTTTGCAGCCAATTTATAACTATCACCTAGGCAGTCTGGAGTATCATTTAACGGTAGTCTTACACAAAATTTACAATCGTTTTTTCTATGAGTGTGAGTTGTAAAATGTTTTTCACGAGCCTTCTTTGACCGTTTGGGAGTTGAACCTTCAATGTCTATTTGTTTTAATGCGGCACCTAGAATTGCTTGATTGCAATGCGTTGTTTCTTTGACAACATTCGAATATATAGGACCAGATATTATCCAGCCTTATGCGTATTTCGTAAGTTTGTATTTTGTGGACCAAAGGAGCGCTGCTCGTTACCTAAAATGTCCCAAAATAAATCAGCGCCTATTAAAACGTCTATAGGTGCTGGCTGATTGAAAGTAGGATCAGCAAGCACAATATCCTTTGGTAAAACTAATGAAATAATATTTACCTGGTATTTTGGTATAACACCGGTTAATTCGTTTAAAACAAGACATGAGCAACTTGCACTGTAATTTTTGTTAAGTGAACGAATGTCAATATTGCAACTTTCGGCAACGTTAGATGTGACTGTATTTCCTATTCCTATGACCTTTAGCGAGTCAATTGGGAATTATTTTAACGATATATTATCTTTTAATGCCTTTGAAATAAAAGATGACTGGCTGCCACAATCAAGCAGCGCCCGAACCTTCGCCTTTTGCTGGGTCAATGGATTCGAGACAGACTTCAATCATAGCTGTCGGTAAAAGAATTCGACTAGAGCTTCGATTTGAGAAGCTTGCAATTATTTCGTAATCGTTCTCACAAGACTCTTCTATCATTCCTAGGTTATTTTTAGAAGATGCTGTGGGATGATGCAACAACGTGTGGTGCCTTTTATTGCACTCACGGCACGGCCACATTCGACAAACACCTGAGTGGTGTCCCTGCCTTAGACAGTTACCACACAATTTGTATTTATTGACATCTTGCAACCTTTCATCGACCCCCTTTGCTTTGAAAGTGGGACAATCATAAATCCTGTGATTATTATTACAAACTACACATAGAAAAATGTTTTGATTATTAGATTTATTAACTTCGTTATTGGAAGTAGCAAATGATTTAATATATGTATTTTTATTTTTATTAGTATTATTACTTAAGCTATGTTGCCTATTTGTGAGTGAGTTATTGCTTGAGCTAGGTGTGTTTTGGTTTCTAGGCAGAGTACTGTCGTGTTTATTACGATTTAATGACTCCAGCACGTCTGCACGGTCAACCATGAATTTATAGAACTGTTCTAATGTCTGAGTATCACCGTCTAAATTATTTCGGTATTCCTCCCACTTAGTCAAGGTGTTGTTATCTAACTTTGATGACAACATAAATATAATCAACACATCCCATTTGTCCGTAGACAGTCCTAAGCTGTTCAAGGCACGCAAGTTCTTTTTTACATGGTATACTAAAAACCTTAAAGACCTTTCCGATTCACGTAAAATAGACTTTACATTTAATAGTGAATTTAAGTGATGATAAATTAAACTTCTTTTATTATTATATCGACTACAAAATAAATTCCACGCTTCTGAATAATTTGCGGATGACACCTCAAGATTAGACATAATTCTCGCGGCATCACCTTCTAAATAAGACACTAGGTAATTAAACTTATGTATAGGTGTTATACGTTCACTTCTGTGAATTAAGCTCTCAAACGTGTCAAGGAATTCTAACCATCGGAAATAAGCGCCGTCAAATTTGGCTATTTGAATTTGAGGTAATTTTAAACCTGCCGGCTGATGATCCAGACAACAAGAGTTGTCATGATCAGAATTACGCCTATGTTCACTTTCGATTTTAGAAAATTTATCTAACAACGTTTTTGCAGTGGCGATGTTAAAAATAATATCACTGTCGATCCTATCGCGTTCATCAATTTCAGCAGATAAATTTCCTGGATTCAATCCTCGATCTCATTCTGCAAGTCGTCAACCCTAACCGACAATGCTTCGAACTTTGCAAGCTTCAAACCTAACTCTGTTAGTTCGATGTTATTCAGCACGGAAACATTCGTAACACTATTTAAATAATTTTTAAATTTAGTTATCTGCCCTTTAACAGACGATCTTTTATTAATTAACCCTTTCAACTGACTATTATCTACAGATTCGTTAGGCATTGTGATTTAAGTAAGTTAAACACGTATACGTATTAAGTTCAATAAATTATGAACGACTAAAGAGTAATAAATCAATTAACAAAAGAATGGCTCACGCTCCTCGACTCGACGACACCTGCCGACCACAAACCGGTTTTGACCACACGGCTAATTGCAGCGCAGATAACAATCTGAAATTATCTGCGATCTTATGTAAATATCTTATCTTCGAAACGAATAAGGAATAAGGAAGCGACAGAGCAGATTAGTAATTTCTCTCTTAGAATTAAGGATTATATTCTTAGAAAATATAAGTATTTCTAATAACGGTTTAGAAAAAAAGCTTATAAATGTTATTTGTACAATATAAATGAAAATTAGGACGATTATCGTTTAAAATATAAAAATGTTATGCACTATTGCTTGATTTTGGATAAAAGAATAAATAAATCTTAAAATATAAACAAGAAAATATATTCTGAACCTGTAGGTAGGGTGTCGAAATAAAACGAAGCAATTTCAACGGTTTTTAGGAAATCTCTTTGCACAGATAAATATGATTCCTGACAGTTAGGAATAATGTATTTAGGGATAAATGGATGAGATATTTGGAAGATTAGGAAAAATAGGAAGGAAAGAAGCACTTATCTGATTTTTAGAAATCCGATGCGCGATGTGAATCTTTCGCTGAATCACTGCTCGCTTCAGCCTGAACTCGTAGATGATCCTGGCTGCACGTTAGATCTAGAACCCTTTTCTTCAATCTTCAAATCACGCCAAAGAAGCTCGCTCACCAACCGACCGGCTCCGCCTTGACGAGATTTTCATCCGACTTTTTTGGAGTATTTCTTCTTATTTAGTATTTCTCGTAGTTTAGATTCCCCTCATGGGCCACCAATATGTATATTTTTGCTATACACTGGGGCTAATTATAATAAAAGACCTTGTACTTTAAAATATATATACAGTGATGCGTACAGAATAACGGTCAGATGATAAGTGAGGTGAATGACATATGCACTTTTTTGTTAGTAACTATTGAGTTAAGCGCCATATGTAAATATATGGGCAAAATCCAGCGCTTTAAGGATTGCACTGGAACAAATATGATACCGGTAAAACTAAATACCGATACTATATTAATCGAGTTAACATTGACGTCAGAACAACAATAAACTAATCTTTTAGAAGCATTGTTATTGTAGAATAATTTAAAGTATCAGGGTTTTTTTTTCGGAAGATTAAATGGTCGTCTGTTTTTTATTATAATTATGCCAGTTTGCTCGGTGAAACTATGTCCCATCAAAACGGCATGTCTAAGTAATCCATCTGGTACTACTAATGCTTCTACGACTATTGTAACGGATTGTACTTGTATTCAAACCACTGCTCTACCTATAAGTTCTTTTATTGAATTACTAAAGCCTTTTAATGTTGGAAGATCATTTCTACTATAAACAGCGTTTAAGTTTGCAAAGTCACTATTCAAATCAAAGTACTTTGACTACCAAGGTCCACATAACCTGGCATTGCTTTGCCATTAACTTAACCCAAAAGGACTTACTTATCACCGAACCCACCTGTTACCTTAACTTCAGATACTGCTTTATCGATATCACTATATTTACCACCATCATTAGTGTTTTTAGAAAGCCATTTACAATTAGCGCTATCTGATGGTCAAGTCTCTTACAAATACTACACGTCAATAAAAGCTTGTTAAACTTGAAGAAGGAATAACCTACCTCACTGCAATTAAAACATTTTATATTATTATTCAGATTCGAATTATCATTATTGCTCTCAGGGTGCTTTCTCATAAATAGTTGACGAAATACTCTACTTCTTACATCTTCTAATTTAATAGACATAAAATAAGTACGTGATGCTCCTAATTGCTTGTCTTCTAATCTGCAAGCAAGGCAATACACAGCCCGCTTACCGCTAATATCACATAGGTTGAGCAAATTAACTTTGTGATAAAAATAAGTTTCTTATATTATAATATATAATATTCGTATAACCGTACGATCTAACATGTCATGTAATAGCTGTGCAGAATTCTGAACGGTCGGAAACGTTTTTGTCAGCTTATCTTAGCTTAATACTAAAACTCTTATCATCAACAACTTAGCTACTAGGAATTTCATTATTAGTTACATCAGTGTTAGCATTTTATTTTAATACTCAAGCTGCTGACACATGATGAGTGACTTACGGTTTCCTAGAGTCTTTTATTCGTCTTATAGTGATGGGACACATGTGTCTCCTCACTACTGCTTCGCTGCCGTCGTCATTGCACTCTTCGTGGGTGTGCCGATCGAGGACGTGAACGCGACTGTGATAATCGCGTTCTTCTTCGGTTCACACATCGCGGCGTAAGGACTTCCGACGACGCCCTGTACTCTTCTATAGCGTACGGCCTCTCGAACCTGCACTGCTCGAGGGACTCGAGCTGGTAAGCATCGGCCGCGATCGCTGCCTACTGGAACAGCTTCTCCGATGACATCTACGCAAATTCTTTAGACGGCTGTACAGCGATGGTGTAGCTCTATCACACGCCCGTGAAGCCTTTAGATCAGGAGGCTTACGTGACCCCTCTTCACTACACGGTCTCGGCATATTATACAAGTCTGTAATCATATCTTCATCAACATTTTAATCACTCTGTATTTATACGTTAGGTACTTACTTAGACAAAGCTAAGCTAAATGGAATAGGCAAAGACTCAAAACGTCACTGTACACCTATATATAAATAATCTAGGCAATATGTGTAACATTAATGTCTTGGCTCTCAAATAATTAAAAATAAATAAATAATGCAATTCTTCAAAAACAAAAGAAGGCTTAATTTTCTGGTTTTATTTTCTTTCATATTCAGATTACATAATCACTTAATATCTATATACCAATACGTGCAGCGAAAACTTTGTACTCCTTTTCAAGCGAATTGCGCGAACGTATGAACGTAACTTTTGGCATAGTTAAAGTTTATATGGAGGAGAATTGCACAAAGCCTTTTTTTATATAAAATGCTTTAATTACATTACATTAAATAAATTAAAATATACATTACACACACTACTGCTTATATGACACATAACATATACACACATGTAAATGAAAAATATATATCTCCATCCTTCATTTTAGTATTACGTTTAATTACCTTTTCTCATTCTATATTCAATATTTTTAACATGACTTACGTTCCATGCCTTACATGCCCTTTGAAATTAACTGGTCAAATTGTAGATTAATTTTATTATAATATATAATATGTAAATTCATAACATACATTAATAAATAATATCTTTGATAAATTTATGAAACTACTGAAATAATTATTATTCTCTTTGGTCTTATTGAATATAAAAATGAATCATGGTCGAATTTCGACCACTACTTGTTAATTAATGCATATAAGCTTAACATCAAGCATAAAATAATGGTATATAAATTACAACTCACCAGTACAGCCCTCTAAAAAAATCCTTACTTTACCTGCCCTTGTAAAATGTCTGCGGGCGTGGTTAGAATATTAAATAATATTCATGTTAGGTCCCACTTCTGAACTAATATAAATACTAGCCCGAAGTGTACCTATTCTTCATAAAATAAAACTCCATCACCTTTTTTTACTTATTATCTATATTCAGGATCAAGGCAATGAAAAAACCCATGAAAAAACAAAAGCCTCGAGAACTATGACAGTATCTTTTTTTTCAATTCAAATTATTTCTTACTAACCAGTTTCTAAACATAATATATTATCTATTATTCTCCATAATTAAATTATAAAAATATATTTAGAGGGAATATAACAACAAAGCTTACATTTGCATATCACATTCGTTATACCAGAACCCGATTCGCGACAATTATTTATTTATGCTAAAGATATAAGTGTTAATTGTAATTCTGCAATCGAATTTCAATTAGATTCGTAAAATGTTTACCCTGTATTTTCATTAATTTTAAGTATTTATATGTATTTTTAGCAGTAGACTTATCCTATATTTAGTCTAGATTGAGCGTGTTTAAGATAAACCATATCGTCATTTTATATTAGGTAACAGCGTACTAAAAAACTGAAATCCGTAAGGTATAAATACAAGTAAATTTTAGACATTATCAATATTTCTTTCAGTTTTGTTTAAGTCCAGGTAGTCTTACAGATATTCGCTATTGATTTTTTTGCGGAGCACATTACTAATATATGTAAGAGTTCCCAAAAATCTGCCACTATTGTCACCATGTGTGTGTTGTTATGTGCAAAGGAATTGAATTTTTTTTTTTTTCTTGAACTGACTACGCTATTGACCTGGCAAGACTTTAACAGCTTCACCGGACTTCTTATTTATTCTTGAATTACAATAAAGTATAACCAAACAGAAAACAATCTTGATACCGCAATGTACAATACGACATAATACATGACACCGACAGCTAGTCTCGGATAGCCGAAGCATTATAATTACATCTTATGAGAAAATAAATTTATATAGCAATAAACATATATGATTCACGAATCTTAAACAATTTGGTTGCTTTGCAATTGAGTCCGTGTTTGAAACAGGCAACGATTCAAGTAATATGTTTATTTGTTTATTATACTCAAGTACATATTGTTAATGTGCTTTCAGAATGTTTTGTATAATCTAACAATATTACCCAAAAAACTGGTACTGGTCTTAAGCCTGAAACATGGGATGACCAATTTGTGATTGTTTCTAGTATGAAAATTATGCCGATCTTTAAATATAGTCTTGATACTGGTAACTAAACAATATTATTAGTCAATGATACGAACACCTGGTAAAATATTTATAATCGACACTGTCTTATATATCGGAACAAGGAATACTAAAGGGTTACGTTTCCGATGTCTAGCATTGTTATATCTTAGGTTGTCATTGAACATTAAAGTAATCGTTCTGAACAGAATGCTAGTGTAATATTCATAAATAGCTGGATTCGTCCACATAAGATTTATACTTATTACTTAGAATGTAACATTGTAGATGTTTAGCATAATATTTACACAGTCGTCGGCATAAATGGCCACTATAACGTAGCAAGATTTATTTCACTCAGTTTGGTAGTTACCGAGTTTAGTGCGTTGAAACAAATCCTTTTATGATTAGTAAGCTTTTAGTTATGTTTTGTCTTATTTGAGTTTGATATATGTTATTATACAAAAGTATGAATCTTTCCTACGCATAACATAAAATTCTCAATAGTGTCAGAATTTGTGCAGAATGAATTAAAGTAAGTCCTTACTTTTAACATAATTTATACTATTCAAAGAAATTTAGTAAAATTAATGATAACTGTGGAAGATAGTAATAATGATGATGCAAGGGAGATGTAGATGAAGATGCAAGTTTGCTTATGAGATATTCTTTAAGTTGATCCTGTTTTGTTCTTTCTTAGACAATGGTGTCTCCATTTATAATAGGTCTTTCAATGAGTTTTTGTAAATCTCAGGTTTATTGTATTATAGTGTTTTTTCCTATCCAATTCACTGATGCACAATATGCATATTTGACTAGCTGACCCGGCCACGCGTTGCTGTGGCTCAGTTATTAGATTTTGAATTCAAATTATTATGAAGTATTTGGTATTATGGGGTATTCGGCCTTCCTAAAAACTGTCGGGGTAAAGAACAGAAAATGAAATTAAAATCTGATAGTGATTTAAAACGTGGCACCTTCTATGAGATATCTACAACAGTTGTTCCTACAGTTTTCTATCAACAAACTAATTTAAAACGCCGTCTTTTCGAAACTAATGAAACTTACAACTAATATCAATAATCAAAGTTGACAATCATGTAATTTGTTATTAAAAAATATTGTGGTCATTGATCGAATTATTAATTATACAAATGCCAACGTATCATAAAGGTCGGTTGAGTAGTTTCGAAATTTATTGTGGACACGCATCATGGCACCGGATTTTTATATATTTAGATATATTTGAAGATGTGTGTGTGGTAAGCCTTTGGAAATAAAAAAAAATATTTTTTCTTTTATAGTTTTTTCTTGCGATGTACAGATAGATACGTTTTGAAAAGTGGCAAAATAATTTAAAAGCCAAAATCATTTCCAATACGTGTGAAAAGTTACATAGGGCAACACGAACATTGAATATAATAAGAGGGCATGACATTTTGATAGATTTATCGACAGTTGGGCGAAAACAAATATATGTCCCGAAAAGTTTACTTGCATGTCTTCGAACAATTGAACAGTATTCTAGAAACTGAATAGTGTTAGATTTTATTACAAAGGCCCAAAACACATTACCGATTTGCCAGATAGTAAGTTCAAGTACGATGTCAAGCGGGTCTTAATACATTATAGCTATTATAGGGTGGATCAATATGTGAACGATGGCGACGTCTGGAAATGACGACTGTCTCTGTGCATCCACCAAAAACGAATGTAACTGTATATGTCTATAAAAATATATTATGTTGAGCTATGTGATGATAAAATAAACCCGATAGAGTTTTTTTGCCGGTTCTTCTCGAAGGCAGGGTTATTTTCCGAATCGGTGGTAGCTTTGACGTTCATAGGCAATGATATTATAGGTAGAACAGCTTTTTACTTATAATATACCTTGTGCCGTACATATATTACTAGAATCTAGATTTCCTCTCAAAAAAATCTTTAAGGGCTTCGTCTACTGTTCTTCGTCATAGCTCGTTAGTATCTGTGCCTCATTCAATTACCAACTATAGAAAGAATAGGTACGTATTGCGAAGTAGTTGTAAATATAATAAACTTAGTAAAGAATCTAATCTAGATCTTCTTAATACTCCAATTAATGCAGTAAAACAGACGATCGTCAAATCATTCTTTGACACGGTTCCGTAATATGTAACTTTTCACTGTGCTTTATTATTACTCTTTATTTAGCATTTAATATCTTCTTGTTACTATTTCATTGTCTACTAGTGAATATTTTTAATTAACTTTAAGTTGTTATTGTATTTTGAATTACGTATTACAAGCTGTTGATATTCCTTCATATATATATCATTGTATCATACAATATCATTGTTCAGAAGTGCCTTCTCAAGGCTTAAATTGAATAAAGAATTTTTGATTTGATTTTGATTTGAATACTTTAATATTTATTTATTTACTAACTGATACCCACGAATGCGTCTGCATTGTTTATTTTCTTAATAATATATTTTATGTACAAAGGAAATCGGATCACACCGTTTGCCCCACTTCACACATTGTATTTAAATATTCTCGCAATATTTTCTTACACAAAAATCTGAAAAATACAGATTCGAAAAAACAGAAAACAGACACGTTAGATTTACTTTCTTATTATATGTATAGATAAAAATCATGGAATAATGGTTCAAAGCGAACATTCTAACTTTTCACTCTTATTTACATGTACTTCCTTCATTAAAATCCAAAGCTAGGCAAAAAACATATTTTGATTGTATACTGTCTAACATGGTTCATGATATCTTTACGAGAACGTTCTACTTGTTCTTTTGAGTACACCCTAAAGTTATTTTCAAATTTATCAGAATGAGCATGCAACATAATATATACTTACTAGCGGGCCCGGCAGACGTTGTCCCGCCCTGATTATAAAAAAATCCTGGACAAATTATAGACCAAAATGTTCTTCATGAATCACTTTATCCATTGGTGAAAACCGCATAAAGATCCGTTCAGTAGTTTTTGAGTTTATCGCGAACAGACAGACAGACAGACAGACGCGGTAGGGGACTTTGTTTTATACTATGTAATGATATAGGCATTTTGCAACCCATAGTTTGAAGTTTTTTTACATATTTTCAACTATTTTAAAGGCCGGCAACGCACTTGCGACTCCCCTGGTGTTGCTAGTGTCTATGGACGGCGGTGATCACTTACCATCAGGTGACCCGCCTGTTCGTTTGCACCCTATAATATAAAAATAATAAAAAACTAGGTCTCGGTAATTTTCGACATTATTATTCTTCAAAAGTCCAAAACTACTGTTTCATAACAATCTTAACTTTTTTAGTACTAAGAAGTCATTTTAGTGATTCGTCACTGTAATTTTTTTTAATTTGTAGACCAACCAAAATGCTGTCTTCTATTTGTGCATAAATTGGTTGGAATGTAGTCTAAATTATTTTTCACTACATTTTATAAAACAAAGTCATCTGTCACGTCTGTCTGTTTATGTGTTCGCGATAAACTCAGAAACTACTGTACAGATTTTCATGCGTTTAGGTTAGGACAACGTCCGCCGGGCCCGCTAGTCTATACTATATATAATACTAATAATAATATTAGAAAGAGGTAAAGTTTGTGAGTTTGTGACGTTGTAGGGGGTAATCTCAGGAACTACTAAACCAATTTTGAAAATTCTTTTACCAGTAGAAAGCCACGTTATTTATGAGTGTATATCATCACGCTAAGACCAATAGGAACGGAGCAACAATGAAGAATGTTTTAAAATCGGGGTTTTTATTCCTTTTAAGAGCTTCCGCTGCGTCTTAGCCCAAAATAACTATTTTACGTGTACGAAGTCGCGGGCAGAAGTTATTAACTAATTATATTATCTATACTAATATTATAAAGAAGTAAAGTTTGTGAGGTTGTAGGGGGTAATATCTAGGGAGTCGGAGAAAAAATGGTCGAACGAAAACGTTTCTTACGAACGCTGCTTTAACGATGAGAGATATATGGTTGAGTTCTAGAGAAAAGTATCTTAATAATGCCTATTACCGCCTAACAAAGTGGGCACGGGTCAGCTAGTGGTATATAAATATAAAAATTGTGAATGACTGGTCACTTGCAGTCGGACTTGCTTTCGCACTTGGGATTCCGATAGCGGCTCCGATAATCGACGCTCCCTCGAAACCTCGCACATTCGTGGTGTGTGTTATTTGGGAAGCTGGTGCTTTGTGAACACCGGCAATGGCAACGGCGAACATTATAAGGTAAGTGAGCATTATTCCGATTGTAGAGGAATGTATATGGTATTCATTTTGTGGGATATATACTTCCAGACAATTTAAAACAAATACTGTCCACTGTATATTATAGTTACTCCGGCCTGTGTAGAAGTAGTGTTGGTCACCCCAGCGTATGAACTTCGGACAATTTACTTACAAGTGCTTTCATAAGCCCTAATTTGATGTGTAAAGGTGGCATCAATATATTTTCGGATCCAGCAATAGTTACACATTTAACGTTTTGTTTTCCAACACAAAATCTCATTCTAGATGGTCATGACCATTAGATATGATATTAAGTATTTGTTTAATTCTGATCAGAGCAGTTAAAATAATCTTCGCAGGCTTCAATGAACTTTTTGCATGCGTTTAAATGTAATTTTATAATTCGTGCTTTAATAAATATACTAAATACATAATTTAAAAAACCTTTTACTTAATAGCCAGTTGTTGTTGACCACTTAAGGGACATCTACATATGCCGCGAGAAAGCCTAGTCATTTTTTTTCTTCTTTTTTTACAAAGTACCAGAATTATTTAATAATTTTACGATAATTCCAAATAATGTATTATTATCATAACTACCATAAAAGCAAATTTTAAATGGAGTATTATTAGCACTCCTTTATTTTAAAACATTTTAGTTATAACATAACGGTTAAGTCGACTATCCGGCTACTATCGTTGTCGACGATTAGTCGGCGACTATTCGGTAAAAAACTCTATCCGGCTTCTTACTTTTTATATATTTTCCAAAACAAAGTATGTAAAGGGAATTACATTAAATAAAAACCTTGTTTGTGTATTAATATTTTTATTTTATAATCAGTCTTACACATTATTAAATGTAAAGCAGAGCAACCTTTCCTTTGATAATCAGTTTCTAAATTTACTTGCTTGTTGTATGTCGAAAAATCTTAAACATTAACTGCTTCATAAAAACAAAAGGAAAAAAACAGTAATATACAAAAGTCCATACATGAGACTTTCTATTTGACATGTTTAATTTTTAATTGAGCTCTTTGATTTACTTTAATGAACAGTAACAGCATTATTTTACTCAATAATAATTTTTTGCACAAAAACACCGTTCTGTCCCGAACAAAAGCAATAATCAAAATAACTAAGGCAGCGGTTACGACTTCCGCGCGAATCGGCTGTAAATGAAGTGTCCAAAAAGTGATCGGCTCGGGCGATTAGTCGGCCGACTAGTTGGCCTTTTACCACCGTCTAATCTCCTAGTCGGCCAAAGTCAATCGGCAGATCTCTAGAGAAAAGAAAAATAAATTTTTGGAGAGTTGTAATCTTGATCTTCTGAAGCAAATTCTATATCTTAGCGTTCGGTATAGTAAATTATGAATTATTATGTAAATAAGGGGTGTAATTGAAACACCAGTTTATTGAAGCGATTTACATTAATAATCGTTTATAGCACGCTCAATAATACTGTTTCTAAGGTGTAAAGTCCGCGGTGAGATAAAATAACAATACACGAGTTACGCAAGTTTAAATTAGTCATTATAGAGATAAGGAAACATTTCACAGGGAGGACAGAGTTACTACGAGTACATTATTTCATTTAATTGATTTAAATTTATGTACAATGGAGGAATATTACTAGTTGGAAGTCTTTTAAACACACAACTATAGTGACGAAATATAACATTTTAAAATAATACCCAACAAGAGTCGGCTGGTTCCATCATTACATAGTATAAAACAAAGTACCATACCGCGCCTGTCTGTCTGTCTGTTCGCGATAAACTCAAAAATTACTGAACGGATCTTTATGCGGTTTTCACCAGTGGATAAAGTGATGAACGAGGAACGTTTTGGTATATAATTTGTCCAGGTTTTTTTTTATAATCAGGGCGGGACAACGTCTGCCGGGCCTGCTAGTTGTTAATAAAAGAAGCTTATCATTTAACAGTTCACGATGAGCTACGTTTAAACTAGTTCATCATTGGACGGTAATATTGGATTATTAGTAGATTGAATACAACGAAAAGGCTAACAAGACAACACAAACAAACAAACAAGTGCGTTATGTGTCGTAAATATGAAAAATTGTAGCAAGTCCAGCTAATTGGTAGTTTACCAAAAGAACGTAAAAATATGACATCAGATCATTTTAAAAAGAATATCCAGCGAATAAACAGTGTATGTACAAAAATAATAATGATAAATATTTAGAGAAGAAAAAAAATTATAAACAAGGTTAGTAAGAAGTATGGCAATATGACAAACAGTACAGTACAAGTGGCAAAGTGCCTTAAGCGCACGCCTTAGTAGTCCGATGAAGTTATGAAGGCCCGCCAGGTCAATAGCGTAGTTAGTTCTAAAAAAACAAGTGGAATAAGTTCATATCAAAGCAATGTGAAATGTGACATGAAATAAAACGGTTCAGTGAGACTTGCTACCGAATCAGACCATCACAACAATTTACTTTCCTTGAAAAATTGATTGGAAACGGCTCATTTATTAGCTTAAATTCAAAGTTTCGAGGACCTGCATGGCGATTATATAAAAATAAGTACGTGTCTGAGGCACGGGTAGGTGTTGTCTTGAGTACCACACCGTATCCTGAAAGTTCAGATATACCTATACATTGAGATGATTTTATTGGTTTTTGCATTAAATTTCATGCGGACGTAGTCGCGGGTACAGCTAGTAAATAAACCTTACTAATATTATAAATGCGAAAGTAACTCTGTATGTATGCCTATTCCTAGAACTATTCCACGCGGACGAAGTCGCGGGCAGAAGCTATAATAGATTAAATTAAAGGAGTACCAGTTTTTGTCGATTTCTTTTTTTTATTATAGCACGGCCAAATGACTGCACTATGCCTGACGGTAAGCACAGTACAATCCAAAAACAATGGCGACAATACACTATCCATCGCGGGGCGCCGCTGTCATGCCGGCCTGCGAAAAGCTGGATATGCACAGGCTGATCCCGAAACGCGACCCGCAGAAACGAATCACTATGACGGGCTTTTTCGACATATACATTGTGGTTGCGATCCAGATAGGCTATAAAACCCTACCACCCCGCTTTCGCCATTACCTCGTTCGTTATTCAGCAGTGTGCTTGGCTTGGGTGTCTCAAGTCATATGATGTTATTCGACACCCCTTACACCCCATAATGACATAATGTTATGCTAAAACTAAAAGGGAACATGATATAGAATCTAACTGAGAATAAATAAAATATAATTAACAAAAAATCAAGCAAATATAGGGATTTACAACAATCAAGGAAATATGTAAATGATGTATGGCCGGAAGACATTAAATATGTCCAAATAAAATTAAACCTTATTATACATTTGTTATATTCCTTATTATACATACACACAGCAATTATTTGTTTAAAATGATTTAATTTTTAAGAATGATATCATTGTAACAGAAACATTAAAGCGAGATATGAAGGGCTAAAGGGAAAAACTGCCTAAGTTACATTTACAAAACTTTACAGGAGAGAAAATTTAAATTTTGAAGGCATTTTTTTATGGTGGACTTGAATATATAGGAATTAATGTTTTTGAAAAGAAATTTTGTATGTATTTGGAATTGTTTTATTTATTTTTTTTAAATCATAGGAGGCAAACGAACAGGTGCGTCACCTGATGTAAGTGATCACCACCGTCCATAGACACTTGCAACACCAGGGGAGTCGCAAATGCTTTGCCAGCCTGTGTGGGGGGGGGGGGAGGAAGGGAAGAGGAGGAGGAAAGTGGAAGGGGAGAAGAGGTGGGTCTCCGGCGCTCTCACTGACCGAACGAAACGCAACAATGCAAGCACTGTTACTTCACGTGGGTGTTTCAGTGGGTCGGGTGGTAGTACCCCGGGCGAGCCGATCCATTCTTGCTAAAACCAGTAATATTTTCAGCGTGGCTCTACCATCTACCATAACCTACTTGGATTTAAGAAAAATAATTATAAAGAAGTAATGATAGTAAGAGAAATGTCATACAAACCGTGGTCTACATTGGGTTCAGATATTTTTCATTATTATGGAAAAAATTACTTAATTGTAGTTGATTATTTAAGTAAATATTTAGAAATAGGTAAACTTAATGAATTATCACCTGATATGACAACGAATGGTAATAATCTATTTTGAACTGATTTGGAATGCCAAATAATTTGTATAATGGAAGTCATTTTTCAAGCTATAAATTCAAATTTTTTGTAAAAGAATGCATTTTTGTACATATAACTAAGAATCATATGTACACTCAGTCTTAATGGATTTGCAGGAAGCTACATATAAACAGTAAAAATTATTATAAGAAAAGTAGATCATGAGAGAATAGATAAATATTTGGCTTTTTTAGAATATAGAAATACACCGATATCCAAATAATTTGTTATAAATCACTTACAGAACTATTAATAGGAAGGAAAATACTGGGATAAGGATAACAGGAATAAGGACAATAATGTGTATATTCAGTTAAAATTATATAATAACACTTATAAACAGAAAACAATTTTATAGTAGGAATATTAAAAGGTTAAAAGATTTAAGTGTTAACCAGAAACTTGTTAACTATTGAAAAAAAAACCTCTGATGTATGGAAAAAATATTTAAAAAAATGTTCAGGTAGCAGTCGGTTCTTACATCCGGTCCTTCTGGAGTGGATATGGAGACGCTGGGGCTCCTTGAAGTATCGTCTGGGGCAGGTGCTGACCGGGCATGGGTGCTTCGGCTGGTTCCTGCACCGGATAGCGTGCAGGGAGCCCTCCGCCGCATGCCACGAGTGTGGCGCTGAGACGGACATCGCACAGCATACTCTCTCTGAGTGTGAAGACGATCTCTCGCTGCCGAGTGTGGTTTCGGCCATGCTCGGCAGCGAGGTCGTGTTGACTGCTGTGGCCTCCTTCTGCGAAGAGGTCATCTCGCACAAGGAGGCGGCGGAGTGGGACCGCGAGGCATGTATACATATACCTTTAATCTTAGTAAATTATAAAAAACCTTTCTTATAATCATCTTTCCTTATCGACACAGTCCTCTCTTCTTCAAGATAATTCTGTTTATTCCTGTTTAATTGAACTAAGTTAACACCATAAAATATTTAAGTATGATAATAGACAACTCCTGCTCTTACCATTTCTTACTTCTAGAGTTCAACGAACTTATATTTACACATTATCTAAAAAAATACGGTACATTGGCGATTCAATAATTATAAATATTTTACCGTTTGTCAGTCAAATATTAGAAAGATATATAGAAAAGAAAGATATATTTATTCAATACATACAACACGTACTTACAAGAATATACATAAATAAAAAAACAAAGAAACAAGAGAGACAAGTGGTAAAAAGGTCTTTGTCTCAGCACAAGCTGCAAGCTTCCATGCGGAAGCGTTGCAGTGCTGGTTTGCAGGCAAAGCCTGCTGTATATTAATATATAGACAAAATTTCAAATACACGGACGCATTTACATGATAATTTCGAATAAATACAGTCAAAATCTGTTATAACGACATCGAAGGGACTGCTCATATTCAGTCGTAAAAACCGATAGTCGTAACAACCGGTGATGTTTAATGTGTATCGTGCAAGTACAAACAAATCGATAGGGAATTATTATTTGATATTTAAACCACTTTAACAAAGCTTCCTCAATATTCGTATGCTTCGTTTTTTGGCTCGTTTCATGTTCAAAAAATTGTCATAAAGCGTTTGAATTTTTTCTCGCTCTTTCCAAATGGTTGAAATTGTCGAGTGTGATACACCATATTCCTTTGCTAAGTCTTTGTTTGAAATTCCGCTCTCTAGCTTGGACATAATACGCGATTTTTCTTCAATATTAATTTGTTTTCTTTTTCTTTGCGACATTTTGAAAGTTTCACGAATAACTCCACAAAGTTTTGGTGCGTCTTGTGTATAGATAAGTAACAAACTAACTGAAGAGATATGAAGAAGCGGGCTTTAACTCTACTGCATGCACGTGTTTTGTTTCTAAGAATTAGAAAAGACCCTACACTAAACTAAATCCTATTGTTTTCTTTCCTGATTTTAATAGCCATTGAAGACAAATGTGGATACCTGTTCAAATTGTTTACAATACAGCTTAGCCGGTCGTTCTAACAGATCTAATTCTCCTATATTAATATAAGGCGAGTCGGTCATGTCATTGGGACATTCTTGCTCGATCGTCTCTCTGGAAGGTTGTAATTGCGTGATTGTTGTTGTATTGCGTGATTGTTGTTGTATTGCGTGAGTTCTTTCCAATTTACATTGTTATTTGTTTTTCTTTGGGATTTTATGATTTATTGTGTTACTTGAGTTATTTAAATGTTGTGAGTCTTCGTGTTGAGATATGTAATTGTGTTATTATTTTTTTTATATAAATCCATTTCTGTAATCTAAAAATATTATAATGATAAAATTTGTAGAAGATATTTTATGGCTGTATTATAAAATACCTGAACTGTTGGGCAAACAACGTGAATACCTCTGTTAAGAATTTTTAAATATAACGGTATAAAACAGACTTATAATGGCAAACAAACTCTACGTATGTAAAAACTGCCAGTTTAGCCATAATGGAATTCAGTGCAAATTAACAAAGACTGCAACCAGTGCAATAGGAATCATAATACATTACTGCGTGATGCAATGCAATATGACCTGGATAATTCCACAGAAAAACAGAGTCAGTGACTTACCTAAATGCGTAATAATACTACGTGATGCAATGCAATATGACCTGGATAATTCCACAAATAAACAGAGTCAGTGACTTACCTAAACGCGTAATAAACCAACCAACCATAATTTTTTTAATGGTAAGCGTGAAAACCCGTCGCAACCTGGTCAGGATTCTGGGTCTCAGAGATGTAGTGGAGGTGACGCTCCTGATGTAATCCTTGGGATTGAAGTTGCTACGAATATCTATGTATAAGATGTTGATGCTATCTCGCATTGCGACTAAGACATTCTGAATGGCGATAAATGAACTCTTTTGCAGGCAAACGCGCACATATGTGTTATTTTAGCATTTAAATCAACCCAATTACTTTACCCCTATATAGATATGTGACGTAAGGGTTTGGCGAGCTAAATGACAAATTGCGATTCTTTTCTGCTTTTCCCTGACTGCAAGAAGGCTTGTCCTCTTACAGATAGCGCCAATAAAAGTTAAGACCTTCTTTAGAATCTATATAAATCTAAGAGCCTGAAGATAACGACGACGACGACGACGATAGCGACGACTGCGCTTTAAGAGAAATTTTGACACAGTACTGTAGGTACCCAGTACTTGAACAATGAGATATAAAGGTGTTATTTAACTTTACATTTGAAGCAGATACCTTAATTATGAAAAAATTAAACGGTAAGTTACCAGATAATTGTACAGACACATCAACTTCTAAGCATCTGGAGTACTTTATCCTGACGGATTCAAAATTTCACGTATCTAAAACATTGATATATTATTGAGTGCTAATATACACACTGAATGGTTAAAAAGTCGCAATATTCACAGAGGTTACTGAGTAGTCGTTTCTGGTTCTAAATCAATTAAAAAGGTGCTTAATATTTGACCTAATTATCTCGAGACACGCAAAACTCATACATATACACTCAACATCAGATGATTTACGCAAAAACGAACTGGTGTAATAAATACCGACGCGGCACGTACTTCCCTTTGTTCGACCGTGCAACTTTCCGACAATGGGCAGTTACGTAATTATTATCCTTGAAAAACGCCCCTTCAATTTTGTATCATTGAACCTAGATGGAATTTTTTTACGTTTAACCGTATAACGATACGATAATGTATGGACGCCCATACATTTAAAAGTTTTAGAACAAACTTTAACTAAGGTTCTCTTTGTTGTTTATTAGTATTTGTTTTGGTATTGTTTTTTTGTATGTTACATATGACACCGAACTATCACACGATTGAACGGTATGACCCTTTAAACAGTCACCTGGTATATTCAGAAATATTATTAGAAGACCTGATAAAAATAACACATTCCGACATCATGGCATAGCAAACCTAACTTGGATGGATTATTTGTCGGAAACATAAAACATTTAATTGCGATGTGACAGTAGAAAATTGGGAAAAATAGTTAAATTCTGATAATCAAGAAGGAACCAATAAATCATGTCTACATGCTCACAATAATCTACAGACACTTATCATTTGTATTCAAGCGACTATTTATTTTCAATCCTAACTAATGTTATAAATATAAATAGGTTTGTTTCTTTGTTACCCTTTCATACGCTAACCACTAAATCAATCATCATTAAATTTTGTATACCCGTCCAGGAATACAGAAGAGGACATAGAGTTCTTCTTATCTACAAGAAATGTATTATTCCGGAGGACTAAATGAAATCTACATTAATATACTAAATCTATAAAAGCCGCGAGCAAAAGCTAGTTATTTATAATACCAAGAGTTTTTCATTACTATTCTAATTTCAACTATTTCTTACTACCACTATTCTTATTACAAAGATGCCTCAAAGCACTTTACCGATTTGCCGGATAGTAAAGTCAAACACCATGTCGAGCGTGTTTAGATGTCTAAAGGCTATTTAGGGTCGATTAATATGTGAACGACAATGATGTTTGGAAATAACACTCATGTCTGTGTTTTTGCCAATGACAAATTTGTAGATGGTAGAGCCACGCTGAAGCTATTACTGGTTTCAGCATGAATGTGTCAGCTCGTCCGGGGTACTACCACCCGATCCACAGAAACACCCATGTTAACTAACAGTGCTTGCATTGTTACGTTTCGTTTGGTCAGTGAGAGCGCCGGAGAACCAGCTACCGCCCCCCACTTCCCCTTCCTCCCCACTTTCCTCAAACCCTCTCCCCCAAACACAGGCTGGCAATGCACTGGCGACTATCCTGGTGTTGTTAGTGTCTATGGACGGCAGTGATCACTTTCCACCAGGTGACCTCCCTGTTCGTTTGCCACCTATAATAAAAAAAAAACTATGCATGAATAAAAGATTTACCAAATCGAGTTTCATGCTGGTGTTCTTTGATGACTAGGTTGTTTGTCCGAACAGGTGGTAGTACCGATGTTCATAAGCGCTTTCTCAGAACCTAAACAGAATAAACTATGTTTGATTTTGATTTATTGTGTCTTTCCATTATGTAGTATTAACTCAGAATCTCATCTCTCCTGTCAAATAAATCTTAAAATATCTGTTTCCTTTCTTTTTCAATATTAAACATCAAAAAGGATCGACATAGATGGTTTTACAGCCAATTATAACTATAACAATGTAGATCAAACATTTGAATATAAAGATATAACAAACGATAACTCATTTGAACTTTTTACCAAACAATCTTGTAAAGTGGCAGCATACAATTCTTTGCAATCGTAAGCAAACAACAAAAAGGTGTAAGAAGGTACCATGGGGGTTTAGTCCGTGCGACTTGGGCATATCCATCCTCTGCTGTCCGGTGGAATGGATATCCGTTAGACATTTTCTCCTGAAAAAGAAAAAAAAATGTAATATCAGCGAGAAAAATTCTACACATTACTAAAACACACATTCAGAAACGAGAGACAATAACCAAAGTGTAATTAAATACGTTTGAATTTAATGCCAAAGTCCGATTAACTGCGAATCTCACATAATATATCACTAAGCGAAATAATATGCGCACAGTATTACTATATCGATGTGCACGTACAGCAGCCGTGTCTAATTTCGAGTATTGTTTCTCGAACGCGTTCGTTATAGTTGAAAATAGAGGTTGGAAACATAAACCCGACCATTTGTGAAGCAAGTAAGTTATTATACAATGATTGACTACAGTTGTTTATCTTCAGGATATTTTAAAATGTATTTATGTATAAATATATTTATGTTTATAATTGCGTCGTTACATTTCAAAATGAGCTGAATTCAATTTTAATCTTTCATATAACATGTTTATTTTTTTTAAGATTTCCAGTATTCATACACCGAGAACTAAGTTCAAATTTTGCCGTTTATAATTTTTTTGTTTTTTTTTATGGTGTTCATATTTTACATGTACAAAATTAGAAGATCTGGAAAAATAGTAGGAACGGCTAAAATTGGATTTAGCTCATTATGAAATGTAACGACTCAATTATTAAAACCTTGGTTCTTCTAAACTAGATAACGGATTTTGATACAATTATCACTAGCATTTAAATAATTTCTTCCAGAAAGTTTATATGTATAATACATATAGTTTTTAGGAGTTTTTTGATGCTAACATTGGCAATGTTGTCTAAGCCTTGTAAAATGTCCAACTAATGTACTATGTAAATTGTACTTCTTAAAAATAACTACCGAAAAGTATGATATGTCTCTATTATGCATAACACCTAGTAACTATTTGTATCATCTACAAATTGCATTATAAGTAATTAAAGTAAAAGTTACTTTGATCAACTTTATTTCAATCATTATCCAATTAAATATGTTAGCTACTTTCAGCATTTAATACATAGCTCCTTTAACCTATAAAATGTTTAACTTAAAATTTACGTTTTTGGAGTTTTCACCACAAAGTAAATTAACGTTGCGAGAAGAAATACGTCCAATTCAACAGCCACTTCAATACGAACAAAACTACGAGAATAGATGACTATTGTTCTCTTTTCGATTTAAACGTGTGAAAAACTTAGTCTCTGAAGATAGTTAATAAAGTGAAGTAAAATTAAGTAATTTCATGTTTTAATAAAAAGTTATTATTTTATTTACTTTAATTTATTTAAAAGTATGCATTAATTCAGGTTTATGTCATTTTATTTTTCAAAATGTACGTAGTTTTTTGGTAACAATGCGAATTAATTCAGTTTTATGCTAATTATTATAGCTATGCTAATTATATATATGCTAATTATATGTATGCTAATTATATATATGCTAATGATATATATGCTAATTATATATATTATTATATAATTAAGCACGTTCTTACGCTACACTTATAATTTTACACATTGCAAATTCACATCGATAGGTAGGCGCTTACACCAGCCCCGTGACGTCACGGGCAAAACAAATACTACATGACAAATACGTCCAGACACGTTCTCTCCATTGTGTTTTCAATTGTTGTTATACAACTATTAGTCTGGTAGTTATTAGCGATTGAAATCTTATATTATTTTCTAACACAAGATAGTTTGACCGAATATTGTTTAACCTAACAAGGGAATAGACGTAAAGTAAAAGAAAGTCAAGTAAAACAACTGAATTTTCAAGATCAATATTTTTTTTATACTACGATGGTAGCAATCAAGCATGCGGGTCGCCTGATGTTAAGCAATCACCGCAGCCTATGAACGCTTGCAACATCAGAGGTGTCACATGCGCGTTGCCGACATCAATATCCTATATATTTTCCACTTGAAGAATGCCATGCCAGGAAAAACCTCAGCAGGAAGTTCATTCCACAACCGAAGTGTGCGTGGGAGGAAACCCCTCTGAAACCGGACCGTCCGAGACCATTTCGGTTCCAGTGCGTGAGAATGAATTCCCACCCGATGACAAGCGGTACGATGGTGAAAAGTAGCCACAGGTATAAGGTTGAATAATTCCTCGGAATAACCCATTATATTGTCTGGATGACTACCTTATGCATGCGAATATAGGGTATAATAAGGAATATAAGGGTATGCACCCTTGTCCATACTGAGTTGGCTGTTTGTACTAGACTGAATCGGTACCAGGACGGCATGACAATGGCAAAGCCTATATTGCACTTACTATTATAAACAGCGCGGTGATTTTGCTGTGCTAAGATAAAATAAAAAAATCAGAAATCGTGAAATAATGACTTGCGGAATCATTAGCACGGTAATCTACATAGTATTCATGTTTATAATATTTGGGTGTATGTATAATGACTATTTATTTCTGGTTTATGAATATTAATATGTGGATTAAACCAATTAAAACCTTTCGACCACTAACTTTGAAGCGGAAAATCGTATTGTAAGATCAAAACATTATTTTTTATCATTAAATAATTAATTCCTTTATAATATACTAACAATATTACAAACTTTAAGTATATTCATGTAGGTATTGTATTATATTTTAAAGTATTTTAACGTCTCTTTGCATATCCATTAGTACCGAGAACTACCAAATAACATGATTTTGTTATGTTTTTTACATTAAATTAACAATATAGGCAATGTTGTGTAATCATTGATACAATAAAGTATGGAGCTAAAAGTAAATGAAGTTTACATAAACATACTTACAGTAAATTTTGTAACAGTATATTAACTAAATTATGAAGTATTGACCATTATACCGCAGTAGATAGTGCATCCAATTTTTTTTAATTTAAATCACAGTGATCACTTATGCGCGACAAACAACCTAAAAATGCTAAGTGCGACATATAATCACGCATAGATTAACGTTAAAGTTAAATTAAGGCGATATAAATTTACCACAAGTATCTTATAATCGCTTATAACTCGGAATACATTCAACCGATTTAGATGACATTTATTAAAATCAGCTTTGTTTTCATTTTGTAGCGGAGTCAACCGAATAGTCCAGGATCCGCGGTCCATTTTTGCACCTGATTACTATCAAGCTAATTTTCCGTAAGTAGCTTCGTTTCGATGAGATATTTTTTGCTTAGTTAATCTATACTAATATATAAAAATCCTAATATTAATTTAAGCACAAGTAAAAAAAATGTACTTAAACATAAATGGAACTTATGCCAAGCTTGGAGATCAAATATCTTGTTCACTCGCCATATGCCATATTTTACAGGGAATAATTAGAATCCTGCTTTCTTTCGTAAAAGAAAAAAGAGACCTTTCAGTATTATAACGAAAAATAAAAAAATTAAGAGTCTTTTATTCAACTCCTACGAATTGAAAATGTAGCATTAACAACATCGAATGAGGTAGTTCAAATTATTGAAGAGTATGTATGCAGAGTGCATTCATTAACAACAAAAAATGATATCAACAAAGGACGGTATCAGTAAAAAATGACAATTCTTGTCGGACTAGTGATACATACTTGTTTTCTTGTAGGACATTGTTTGATTTGGGAAGAGAACACACTAACCTATTATGTAATATTTTTCTCCTACAGTTAGTAATGAGAAAAATGGTCTTGTGGTATTAACAATTTCTGAGCGTAGGACCGGGATAACGTACCACACAATTTGCAGGACATTATGACTGTTAAATTATATACAATATAATATACAATACGGTTTTAATGAATTATGATTCAAGTAGATATTTGTCTATTACATTACATTAGGTAACAAAAATGTAGAAGTATAACCATGTTGCTACTTTCAGAAGATTTTGTATGTGAAATGAAAGTTTGATTCCGATTGTGTCGTCTTGTAAATGGTTCGACAGGTAGTTTACGAAAACCTTTTTATATGAATTGAGCACACATTAGAATTAGAGATAAATATGAACAGACAATAAAAATTAAATCATTACTGGGGTAATAAAATAACAATAAAAACTAGTAATGGCCTAGCTGAATAATAAAGTAATAGACAAAACTAGAATATTATCAGTTCATGATGTAGTTTGTCAGTTATAATTAAATCCAAATAACACTTAATCACCTGATTGGGGAGTTTTGGGAGATCGCTTACTTTAATTGTATGATCCCCCTTATGCAGCATTTGTTTCTATCCGTGGGATATATCTTGTACCATATACTACTATGCAGGTATTATACTTGTCACAATATCGTTATTGTAAATAAAATACATTCATAATAAATAAATAATTTGTAATTGTTACGCCATCGCTACACACCACAATTGCTGACTAAGAGTTCCAGTCCCACGATGCGGTAGGTGTTCAAAGTATTACGCCATCACTATACAACACAATCGATGAATAAGAAGAATGCCGAGTTCCCAGTTCCAAGTTGCGGCAGGTGTTCAAGCATACGAGTCAGCAATTTCCACAACAGGTGCACAAACTTAGTGGAAACGTTCGGTGGTCCGACTCCTCCGTTCCCACATTGTTCATGTATAAATACTTGGACGGAACCAACAGAAAGACAGTGTTAACCTAATATCGGTAGCATTCATTATGCTATTAGTTTTAGTTTAGGTTTAGTGTGAGAGTTAGCCTAACATCGGTGACACTCTCACAATGTAGGTTTAGTGTGAGAGTAAGCCTAACATCGGCGATAATCTCTAGTTTTAGATTCATTTTTGTAATTTTTATGTTTAATAAATTAATTTAAAGTAATTTGGTTTTTTTGGATCCTCCGGCTCTGACCTTCGTAACTGGCGCAGTCGGTAGGATATTCGGATAGATTAGCTAGGGTATTCTCACATCGAACCACCTTATTGCTGAGTGTCCGGATACCCGAAAAAGAACCTGGAGGCCAACGGCTGGAGGACAAATCCAAACATCGATTCCAAAGGAACCAAAATGAAATATTTCATGTAAGTACTTGAATCGCTCCTGTACTTGCTAATCTCTTAGTTTTATCCTTACTTAGTAATTTAAATTTTCTATCGCAGAAAATTTCGGAAAGGGCCTACATCGAGTAGGCAGGTCCAAATAAACTTAGTAGATAGTATTAGAGTAATTTTTCAAAATTTTCTATCGCAGAAAATTTCGGATAGGGCCTACATCGAGTAGGCAGGTCCAAATAAACTTAGTAGATAGTATTAGATTAATTTTTCAAAATTTTCTATCGCAGAAAATTTCGGATAGGGCCTACATCGAGTAGGCAGGTCCAAATAAACTTAGTAGATAGTATTAGAGTAATTTTTCAAAATTTTCTATCACAGAAAATTTTCTGCAGGCCCTACATCGAGTAGGCGAGCCCGTAGAAACCTAGTAGATAGTAATAGATTATTTTTTTTTATTTTTTATAGCAGTAAATTTCCGGCAGGCCCTACATCGCGTAGGCAAGACCGAAAAAAAAAACTTAGTATATAGTAATAGATATTTAGAAACTTTAGTGGACCCAAGTAATATTATAGAAATGTGCCTGAGTTTGATGGAAACCCTAATGTATTAACTCGATTTATAAAATTATGTGACCAAATATGTGTTGTATATTCAAGCGCCGAATCAAGTAGTGAGCTTTCCAATCTACCTTTATTTAACATTATACTTAATAAAATTACAGGGCCGGTCGCCCGCACAATAAATTAAGACGATATCACAGAAAGCTGTGATGGTATTCGAAATGCCTTATTTAATAATTTTCGGATCAATGCGACGAAACAGCCCTCTATAATGACCTTTCTATCGCTACTCAGGGTAATAACTACCCCAAGAGTTCTATAATCACTGCCAAAATCTATTTAGCACTATCATGACATATGTAAGCCTACACGAATCTATTGTCACAACCATAGAAGCAAAACGTACCCTATATAAGAAACTTACGCTACAAGTGTTTGTTCGCGGTTTAAAAGAGTATTTAGGTTCGCGTGTAAGGTGTATGCGTCCTGTTAGTGTCGAGAAATCCTTACAATTTGTGCAGGACGAATTAAATGTGATGTACTTGCAACAACGAAATGATCTAGTGAGTGATCGTAAATCTAATGTTAATACTGCACCAAAACCTATGCAGTTGCCACCGTTTGCAATGCCAGTACAAAAATCATTCGCTCCTCCTGCAACTACGTACAATATACCTTTCCTGCGATCAGTTCCTCATTTCCAAACTATGACATCATAGAGACCTAACCTTCCAATAAACCGACACCCTCAAGGTCCTTCCCACACCCAAAAAATGTTCCTTGCGTTGCCTCCTAACTACAATGCTCAACACAATTCATTTAAAATGCAACCGAGAGCTCAATCATTCAATACAGGCCCTAAGCCAATGAACGGTGTAAGTCATTATGTGACCAAACCCTTACCACCTACTGGTTTGGGCGGACATGACTGGGCAAGGTCGGGTAACACGCCGCCTAGTAACTACTTTAAAACTAGGGAGATGAATCTCAACGATTGCTTTGATAATGAAATGTACCATTACCCTGACTATGAACCTTATTCGTATTACCCAGAATATGAATTTTATTATGACTGTCCCACGGCATACGACCATGATGGGACTCAGTACTATTCGTATTATATCAATTGTGAACTGAGAGACACGGATGACGCAAACATCCTCTAACCTTCTACAAATAAAGAGCAGAATTTCACAAAGCTCAGAAATCAAGAAGCTCAAATTAGAAATTAGCATCCAAACGCAACGCCAACCTCCCTATATCCAAATTTCCAATCCTCCTCTAAAATTCCTTATAGATACCGGAACGAATCAGTCTTTCATCAGCCCTGAAGCAGTTGAACGTTATTATCCGCATGTACCTCTTAACTTTGATCCTCTCGAAGTAAGTAATGTGCATGCTACCACTCGCAATGATTATTCTGTGACTCCACAGTGTTTCCCAGAACTAAATAATCTTGATTGTATTAAATTATTTGTGTACCGTTTCCATAATTACTTTGACGGACTTATTGAATTTTACTTGCTTGGAAAGTGTGAATCTCAAGAATAAAGTCATAATAACTCGCGACACTATGAATCCCATTCAAAAGTTCCTCGCGAAATATTAATCCATATGAAGACGTTATCCCGGCAAATTCTTTTAAGTTAGTTGGAGTTCCGATTAATATTCACAATGGTGACGCGGTTATACCGTAACAAGTAGTATGTAATTGCGTCATAAGAGACTGTCTTACGGTAGTTAGGGATAACCGCGATATTTTAGAAATTAACCCGTCTTCACACGATATTATTTTCTCAATGGATTAGCCGATTCTAGTCGATGTTCACACTAACGAGTGTAAGCTCACCGACAGTTACAAAACCGTTTGACACTCACACGAGGATATGTGTACAGATATCCGGAAATAACTTGACTAAAGACGTTATTAGTGCTATAAAAGAATATGTGCATCCCAAGGTCAACCCGCCCTCTTAATATATTCATCTTCACGTATTTATGATTTAATCCTGGTTATTCAGGAAAAGTTTCGTAACTAACACATACTAACCGAACGACCTTAATAGAAAACCGTAATAGGACACGCAAGCCTGAAATTGAATATCAACCGAACCAAGCATATTTTTATTAACAACCAATTGATTAGTCGACGAAAACTTGCTCCGCGCTGTACTCAAGACACCATTTTTGCTGATTTAGCTGATATACTACCAAAAATAAAATAAAAAACACGGCCCAGTAGCTACATCACGCATTAAAAGAGTTCCGAACTCAACTATTCGACTTTAAGACTAAACTTTGTAAATGACACCTACTTTTTATGAATTATAAGTCGAATATCTAAATAAATGACAGAAAATATTAAGTCATTTGAGTAGCTTCAAACCCCAGCATAATGAAAAAGGTATTATAGATGGTCTAGGTTCCATTATTAAGAGCATAACCGGTAATCTCGATTACTTAGACGCGATTAATTTCATTGGAAAATAATCAAGCGAAAATTACGCATGAGTTTAAAAAAAACAGCAACCACAGCAATTAAAGTAAGGATTGGATGGCACACCAACAAAAAAAAAAGAGTTATAATACAGATAGTTTAAAATCAAGAAATGATTAATTGTACTTTAGCGCTTCTTTTAAACAACAAGGCACATAGAAACATAAGTTTTCTTAAATATGCTAAATTTGTTCAATTATTATTAATAATCATCTCAGAAAGTACAGATGATATTATGACAGAAATTTCTAGATTAGAGAACATTCTAAGTTTTATGCGTGCATCAAACAAGCACACACCATTTTATTGTTAGTTTAGATATATGCAGTTATTAATAATCATCTCAGAAAATACAGATGATATTATGACAGATTTTTCTACATTATAGAATATTTTAAGTTTTGTGCGTGCATCGGGCACACACAATTCTATTGTTAGTTTAGATATATATCCAAAAAGTGGGATAAATTAGAATTTATTTACCCCCAAGGGTATGTTTTAGGAATACACCTAAGAGGCTTATAATATTATTAAACCTGGCTACTATTTTTCAGACAGGCGTATAGTTATTACTTTAAAGTTTCCCATAGTATCACTCAAAAATTACGATATATATAGATTAGCTATCATTCCTATTAGAAATAACCTATCTATCATACCTCCCTATCCTTTAATAGCAAGTAACAGAGAGGCATTCATGTACATAGAGGCAGAATGCCTGAAGTACAATAATTTCCCATGCGAAGAAGACATGAAGCATCAAGTCCAAGTACAACCAGATTGTATCCAGCACCTCATTAACAATCATTCCGTGGATCCATCCTGCGAGATGAATTCAATCAAACTATCTAAAGAAGCTGTGGACCGGCTTGACGAAAGGCACTACGTTATTTCCTTTCCTCACCCGACAAAAATTCATACTATCTGCGGACACGAGAGCTACAACACAGTGCGAGGAAGCTTTCTTATTAGTATTCCAATCAGCTGTTCCCTGAATACAGAAGAAATCAGTATAAGAAATAGCTACGATAGAATTGAAGGACAACCTCTGAAAATCATGAAAATTTCGATGAAATCTGAAGCTCCATATACATTACCATTACCACAGCTAAACCTAAACTCTGTCAACCTCAGGGATCTTCACAAATACCAAGAGAAGTCAATGCTGCAACCATTGATACACCTGGACCAGACTTCATCTAATGTTGTTAATCACACCACAATACCAGTCTACGTCATACTTGCTGCTGCAGTTATAATAGGTACTGCATTATTCATACGCCGATTCTATAAAAATCGTAAGAAAAATCAGATGAACGTCAAGACTGAAGATCCGCAAGACGATGATGCTGAAAGAACCGCAACCTCACAAAGGGCTCCGGCAACATTTTCTCTCAAAGTTCTAAAATAGTTGCCGTTCTGAGGGGGGAGATGTTACGCCATCGCTACACACCACAATTGCTGACTAAGAGTTCCAGTCCCACGATGCGGTAGGTGTTCAAAGTATTACGCCATCACTATACAACACAATCGATGAGTAAGAAGAATGCCGAGTTCCCAGTTCCAAGTTGCGGCAGGTGTTCAAGCATACGAGTCAGCAATTTCCACAACAGGTGCACAAACTTAGTGGAAACGTTCGGTGGTCCGACTCCTCCGTTCCCACATTGTTCATGTATAAATACTTGGACGGAACCAACAGAAAGACAGTGTTAACCTAATATCGGTAGCATTCATTATGCTATTAGTTTTAGTTTAGGTTTAGTGTGAGAGTTAGCCTAACATCGGTGACACTCTCACAATGTAGGTTTAGTGTGAGAGTAAGCCTAACATCGGCGATAATCTCTAGTTTTAGATTCATTTTTGTAATTTTTATGTTTAATAAATTAATTTAAAGTAATTTGGTTTTTTTTGGATCCTCCGGCTCTGACCTTCGTAACTTAATAAACAACACCTTCACCAGAAACATCATTATATATCCAATAATGAACAAAACGATCTGCGTTTTATGTGATTGATATATAGAAGGTATTGCTGGCATGATTTAATAAATCCTATACTGAAGCAGTATTTCTATTATGGAATAACGATTTCTTAATTTGCAAAATTTTTGCCACGGATATTTCTTTTTCACTTTTATCGCCAAAAAACTTAGCCTACCTGGTTCAATCACGTGTCATTCATAGACAATGTTAATAATTTCTGAAATGTCTTCAAAACGCGATTCTATTTTTCATTTTTAAATGACATTTAATATTGTTCAAGCGCTGGCAGGGTCGCTATATAAGGTTCGTTGCGGGAAATCAGTAAGACAATTATAAGGATAAAATTGCATTTTATTACTCCTTTTAAAAATACGATTACAATACCTACTCTTAGTCGACAAGATAAATAAAATCTAAGATGTTTTTTTTTACAGATAGACAGGCAATCAGTTCTGGAGGAAGAAATATCAATTCGTGTGCGTTGAAACCGAATAGATTCTACTAGCTTGTGGTGTAAAATTTGACTTGCCTTTAATGGTTAATAATGTATCTACAGCAATTGATGAATTTACGATAAGGTAATTTTTTACACTTAAAAATTTCAGTAAATATTGGATAATAAATACTATAGAAACTTATTTATATTTGACTTAATTTCAGGTGTTTTTGCGAACAATCGCTTATTAATTTATTAATCGGAGTACCAAAAATATACACGAATTATGGACAACATGGTTGCTCCAAAATTGAGTCCAGCTTTTAAACAGGTAATAATTCTAGTATATATTTGAAGCGAACTTATTTAGGCACGTAGAACGCTATTTTTTTGGCAGGAGATAAACTTGTGGGCTATCTCTAATATATGGATATGTAATATAATTCTACATCTAATATAATTTTTATTTGTAATGCAAATTAAATATTCATTGCGAGCATCGCCGCGTATGCGCGTTGTTATTGTGCACTCGCGACAAGAGGGCCGGCGCCGGCCGCTCTGCGACCGATGCGCCGGAGCTCCTCGAGTAGTAAGCCACGCAACGCCTACGCGACACCCGTGTCGTCCGCTCGCGCCTTCATTAAATAATTTTTAATTACACCTACCTGTAATAAGACATTTTGTAAATACTTGTTAATAAAAAGTAATAACTATAAAGTGGTGACCCCTAAAATGAGCAGCAGCAGTGACACGGACTCACAAAAAAATGTGAACACACAACCGCGTGCAAAACGAGCTACTCGCGTGGCAGAAATAACATCTACCTCAGTGCCACTACAGATTCCACCGTTTTGGCCTGAGAAACCTGCCATCTGGTTTGCGCAGGTAGAAGCACAATTTTCTCTCCACAAGATCACCGATGAGCAAACCAAATTTTATGTAATATTAGGAAATATGGAACGTCAGTATGCGGCGGAGGTAGAAGATATTTTGACCGGTCCACCGGATTACAGTAGGTTAAAAGCGGAGATCATTAAACGGCTTTCGGTTTCGCGTGAAAATAAAGTGAAACAGTTATTAATGCACGAAGAACTCGGTAATCGAAAGCCATCACAATTCCTTCGACACCTACAGCACCTAGCTGGACCTAAAGTACCTGATGATTTTTTAAAAACCATCTGGATCAACCGCCTTCCTGCAAGCATGCAACCAATAGTGGCGTCACAACCGTCGTTACCCTTGGATGATCTGGCGGAACTGGCTGATCGCGTCCACGATATTGCACCTCAGGTACACCAGGTAACAACTCCTTCGACATCATATGCGTCACTAGAAGCACTAACGCGACAGGTGACCGAACTCACGAAGCAAGTTGCTGCCTTGACTACTCAGGTCAATCACCAACCGAGACCTCGTGAAAGGCGTGAACAGAATCGTCGGAGCCGATCTTCAAGACGCTCAGAATCGAGCTACCGAAAATTCCCGATTTGCTGGTTTCATCATAAATTCGGTGTCAACTCTAGAAGATGCATTCCACCCTGCGACTTCAAGGCGGGAAACTCGGCGGGCAGTCAATGATGGCGACACCTGATTGCCGTGGTTCGTCGGGTCGCCGTTCATTACAGACCTTCGTTTACGTGAACAGTTTTTAGTGGACACGGGAAGTGACATAAGTGTATATCCAATATCCGCACTTCGTGAACGTCGTTCAAAAACGTCGTACCAGCTAAGTGCTGCTAATGGTTCAGCTATCGATACGTACGGCTATATTCATTTAAATTTAAATTTAGGCTTGCGCCGAGACTTCCCCTGGCGTTTCGTAGTTGCTAATGTTACTAAACCCATCATTGGTGTAGATTTTCTTGCACATTATGGTCTCGTTGTGGATGTCGGTAAACAAAAACTCATGGATAGCCTTACCAATATTAGCACTGCAGCTATTTTAGATGTAAGCCATAGCCTAATTTCAAGTGTAAAAGTATCAGTAAATGGTAACACTAGATATCATAAGATTTTAGACGAATTCCCACAAATAACCCGTCCATCTGGTATCCCAAGCCCTGTGAAACACCACACCATACACTACATTCGCACTACACCAGGCCCACCAGTATCGTGTTCCCCACGGAGACTAGCTCCCGACAAATTTGTAATAGCCAAAAAAGAATTTGAGGCTATGCTTGCCAATGGAACAGCTAGACCATCAGACAGCCCTTGGTCTTCTCCATTGCATTTGGCGTCCAAAAAAGACAATGGTTGGCGACCATGTGGCGATTATAGACAACTTAATTCCAGAACCATCCCAGACAAATATCCGATACGGCATATTCAAGATTTTGCATATAGCCTGTCCGAGTGTTCCATATTCAGCACCATAGACCTAGTAAAGGCTTATAACCAAATACCAGTTGCGGAGGAAGATATCCCCAAGACTGCAATAACCACACCCTTTGGATTGTTCGAGTTCCCATTTATGACCTTTGGGTTACGGAATGCGGCTCAGACTTTCCAAAGGTTTGCAGATGAAATGACACGTGGCCTAGATTTTTGCTATCCTTATTTGGACGATTATTTAGTAGGGTCTAAAACTCCAGAAGACCATGAGAATCATTTACGCCAGCTTTTTTCACGTATGAGGGAATATGGCGTGCTCATTAATCCAGCCAAATGTGTCTTGGGAGCCTCAGAGATATCATTTTTAGGCTATCACATATCTAAAAACGGCACTAAACCTCTAGAAAGTAAGGTTCAGGCCATTTCAGAATACCCTACTCCCAAGACCGTAAGAGAGCTTAGACGATTCTTAGGAATGGTAAATTTCTATAGAAGGTTTATTCCAAAAGCTGCCCAAATTCAAGCTCCCTTACATGCTTTCCTTACAGGATCAGTCAAGCCTAATCAGGTTATTGAGTGGAAGGAAGATACGCTGAATGCCTTTCAGGATTGTAAAAGCAGTTTATGCAATGCCGCTCTATTAGCACACCCAGACACTCAAGCTAAATTAGGACTCGTCACTGACGCCTCAGATACGGCGATAGGTGCGGTCCTTCAACAATATAAAAATGGTGACTGGCAACCTCTGGCCTTTTTCACTCGTAAACTAAGCCCATCACAAGTAAAATACTCACCATATGACCGCGAACTTCTCGCAATTTACGAAAGCATCAAACATTTCCGGTATATGCTCGAAGCCTCCACATTTACCATATACACAGACCACAGACCACTTTGTTACGCTTTCCATGAACGGAAAAGTAACTGCAGTCCACGTCAGTTTCGTCATTTAGATTTTATCTCTCAGTTTTCGACCGACATACAGCATATTTCGGGGAGTAATAATGTTGTTGCTGACACACTTTCTCGAATCAACGAAATACAAAGACCAGTTGATTTAGACGTGTTAGCAGAATCCCAAAAGCATGACCCTGAACTTGCGAAGTTTCTCGCCGACGCAGAAAATAATTCTTTACGTTTGTCAAAAATGAACATTCCCGAAAGTCGTAACGAAGTGTACTGCGACGTCAGTACAGCGATTCCCAGGCCGTTCGTCCCCAAAAATCTGCGTAAAAATATTTTTAACACCTTGCACTCTTTAAGTCACCCTGGTGCTAACGCCACTATAAAACTTATTGCTCAGCGCTTTGTATGGCCCGGTATGCGCAAAGAGTGCCGTGAATGGTCTAAATCTTGTTTGATTTGTCAACGCGTAAAGGTAAACCGTCACGTCTCTTCACCTCTAAGCACGTTGGATTTACCTTCACAACGTTTTAAATATGTCCATGTAGATCTAATCGGCCCGTTACCACCCTCCGATGACTACCGGTACTGTTTAACAGCCGTTGATCGCTTCACTCGATGGCCCGAAGCCATTCCAATAAAGGATATTACAGCCGAGACGGTAGCCAAAGCATTTGTGAGTAATTGGGTAGCCCGCTTCGGTTGTCCTACTGACATTGTCACTGATCGTGGTAGGCAATTCGAATCGGCGCTATTCCAACAGTTATCCAAATCTATTGGCTTCCGTCACAGGAGAACGACTGCATACCACCCGCAATGTAATGGAATGGTGGAGCGGTTTCATCGACAGTTAAAGACAGCAATTACATGTCATGCTGATCCAAATTGGATAGAATCATTACCACTAGTTTTACTAGGTATTAGAAGCTGTTTTAAGGAAGATTTACAGTCTTCATCGGCAGAACTAGTATACGGGGAGCCTCTTCGTTTACCCGGTGAATTCTTTGGAGATAATGCTTCATACTACACAACAGACATTGCCGATTTTTCAGCTCGTATAAAATCTTTCGCCGAAAATATTCGTCCCGTCCCAGCCCAACATCATTCTCAGAAAAAGGTCTTCGTGTATAAAGAGTTGAAAACCTGCAGTCACGTATTCCTTAGAGAAGACACGTTGCGTGCTTCACTACAGCCTGCTTATACAGGGCCACACGAAGTTATTAAAAGAGGAACTAAGTTTTTCAAAATTAAATTAAAGGGCAAAGATGTCACAGTATCCATAGATCGCCTTAAGCCAGCGTACATTCTAATAAGCGACACAATACCTTTGCACAACTATCCCCAACAAACTCCACATCCTGTCCAGATAACACGTTCCGGGCGACATGTTAAATTCCCAGAATATTATCGTCCGTGAACACGGCCTCTGGAGGGGAGTATTGTGGGCTATCTCTAATATATGGATATGTAATATAATTCTACATCTAATATAATTTTTATTTGTAATGCAAATTAAATATTCATTGCGAGCATCGCCGCGTATGCGCGTTGTTATTGTGCACTCGCGACAAGAGGGCCGGCGCCGGCCGCTCTGCGACCGATGCGCCGGAGCTCCTCGAGTAGTAAGCCACGCAACGCCTACGCGACACCCGTGTCGTCCGCTCGCGCCTTCATTAAATAATTTTTAATTACACCTACCTGTAATAAGACATTTTGTAAATACTTGTTAATAAAAAGTAATAACTATAAACTTATAATTTCGCGTCGTGGCATGGTATTAGCCGTGACCGAGCGTATAGCGGTTGCGCGGCTTGCGTCAGACTATCGACGCGTGATATAGCGGCCCGTGTAACTCAAATATTTATATTTTGTATAGAGGTTGTGCAGCCCACCATATGTTTGATTAATTATTAAACTGTATAAAAATGTATATAATTATTGTTCGGGTGCCAAGAGATATGACAACTAGGCTATTGTCAATAATCTATACATATAATAAAAATGAAGTGTCTTTATGTAATATCAATATAAAAAAATTACTGATTTGGTACGAAAGTATACAGACTACTGATAACAAAAATGCAATTTTTAAAATTTATGTCGGTCTTTCTGTATGTCTGTCTATTTGTTCCGGGTAATCTCCGAAAGGGCTGGACCGATTTTGACAAAAAAATTATTGGCAGATAGCTGAAATTACAGCGGGCTACTTAGGCTACTCTAAATTAAACTAGCTATTAACCGCTGCTTCGTCTGCAATGCTATCTCCAAAACGGTTGAACCGATTTCCACAGAACTTTCACCAGCAGATAACGGACATCATAGCAAGTAATTTAGTCTATTTTAATTTAGACTAGCTGTTAACCGTGGCTTCGCCTGCAAAAATATAACCCAAACCGTAGACCGGTCTTCACGAAACTTTCATTGACAAATATCTGACCTTATAAAAAGTAATTCAAGCAATTTTAATTTATACTAGCTATCAATCGTGGCTTTGCCTGCAGTGCTATCTCCAAAACAATTCGATTGATCTTCACGAAACTTTCACTGTCAGATAGCTGATTTTATAAAAAGTAAATCAAGCAATTTTACTTTATACTAGCTGTTAACCGTGGCTTCGCCCGCAATGCTATCTCCAAAACGGTTAGACCGGTTTTCACGAGACTTTCAGTGGCAGATAGATGACTTTACAAAAAGTAATTTAGGAGATTTTCGTTTGTACTAGCTGTTAACCATGGCTTCGTCCACAGTGCTTTCTCCAAAACGGTTAGACCGATTTTCACGTGACTTGCACTGGTAGATAGCGAACCTTATAAAAAGTAATTGAGCTTATTCTATTTTAGACTAGCTGTTACCCGCGACTTTGTCTGCAAATTTAGCAAGATTTCAACTCATTCTTTATTTTTAATAAGACAAAAAATTATATCAGCTTATTGTTTACAATTCGGCATTATAATTATTAATAACTTTAATAATATAGAGGTCTTCCTAATAAGATCTTAGATTATAAACGTATTACGTAAAGAGTTCCATAATACAAATTCTTGCGGAACAGACAAGCGTTTATTTTTTGTATGGTCACAAAATCTTAATTATAATTACGGCAATGTATATTAAATATAAATCTTTATAATAATATTTTAAGTTATTATTTCATTAGTTCCTTATATAGTGTAAGTGAGCACTGAGGTAATTATATGGTGGGTTAAGGTTCCAAATATGTTGCTGATGACAAACCTCATTTGGCACGCTGTTAGTATCTATATATCTAATGTACACGTTACATGTTACTTTTAGTAGCGTGCGCATCGTACTTACAATTGTCTTTAAAGAGCATTTCTATAATTGTACATAGTCTCACAATTTTATAATTCTTTAATACGATTTAAATAAACGCGTGCGGAGCTGCGGGTACAGCTAGTTTTAATATATAAATTATGAAATATAAATAATTCACATTATAATTTATTTCAAAATTCAAAAAGGGACACAGTTATTCCATTGTTTTGAGTTTTCATTTTTGTCGGCAGTTCTTATGACTGCCTAAACTTTTTTTACTCAAGTGTATCAACATAAAGGCACTTGATGTTAAGTCATGATACATCATGCACCCGAAGATGATAAGCTATGCTTAAGATAATACGATATCGGTGTCTTCTATTTATCTGATTGATATATTATAATCTAAATTAAAAACAATTAATCGAGAAGAACCGACAAGAAACTCGAACTGGTTTATCTTTCCATTATACATTGTATAGATTTTTTATAGAAATTCGTTTTTGGCGAATGCACAGAGAGAAGCTTCATTTCCAGATGTCACTATCGTTCACATATTGATTCATCCTACAATAGCCTTTATGCATTAAAACTTGCTTGACATAGTACTTGAACCTAATATCTGGCAAATTGGTATTAGGCATAGGGACCTTGTTATAAAATATAACACTATTACCTCAAAAACTGTGACTGGTCTTAATGAGCTCGAAACATGCAGTTACCAGTTTGCAATTGTTTCTAGTATTTAGATTATGTCTTGGTAGGTGTATGTTTTGGTAGGTGGTAGAGGCACGCTGAAGCTATAACTGGTTTCAGCATGAATGGGTCAGCTCGTCCGGGGTAGTACCACCCTCTCACAGAAAACCGACGTGAAGTAACAGTGCTTGTATTGTTGCGTTTCGTTCAGTCAGTGAGAGTGCCGAAGGACCACCTCCTTTCCCTTCCCCTTTCTCCTTTCCTTACCCCTCCCCCATACACAGGCTGGCAACGCACTTGCGACTCTTCTGATGTTGCTGGTGTCTACGGACGGTGGTGATCACTTAACATCAGGTGACCCACCTGTTCATTTGCCTCCTATGATATAAAAAAAAAATGTAATTGTTTTACTAAATGTGAATAATGTAAAGTTATATAGTCTAGATACTGCATCGAGGTTAACGCATTTCAGTGTTCAAAGATAACCTTTATAATATTAGTCAATATATTTAAAGTTTTTACTTATCACTAACTCTTGCTATAATAGTCTTAAAAGACATAAAAATACATGTTTTGTTATTGCACAATAAATGTTAAAAATAAATGTTCGTAGACAACGTAGACACGCTTAGGGAAAAAGTATAACAGCATTTGTAGGAGCCTTAAGGTCATAAGTACCGAACAACGGTAACAGTAGGTAGGAACAACGAATTAAATAGAAAAGGCCAATGCTTTAAAAATAGAAATGGACTGGTTCTCAGAAAAGAGACCTTGTCTCCATTAAAGTGGCGTCTATGATGCATCTACAGACCTGGGATCTGGTGGAGCGCCTTATATCAGCACTATTAAAGGACAAGAAATGTATAGAAATTATATCTTGTTATTTTGATATCAATTTCAGACTTGGGCAGTTTCAGCGGTGCTGTTGAGCATGATAGGCGTAGGCATGATGTTAAGTTTTCCGACCAGCCTCCTTCCAGCACTTCAAACACCAGATTCGCTTATTGCAGCTGATCTTCATACTGCTTCTTGGTTAGGTATGTATGTAAGTTTCCGTATGGCGCTTACGGTCTTCTGACAAACTAGTAAAATAAACCAAGGGTTAAAATTGTATTATCATCGTTTAACCTACACATATCTTTATATGAATGAAAATCTTCTTAGAATCAGAACAATGGTTCCGTGAGTAATTTACAAACAATCACAAGTTTTTTTCCCACTACTAGGATTTTATTGCTATTATCCAAAATAGAAACTACATTTTTTATTATTTTGCTAGACTGGACCTTAACAACGCAAGAACTTTTGCTATCGATCTAAATTTTTGTTTTATTTTCAGCATCATCCTCCAGCCTAGCCGGCATACCAGGGTATTTTTTGTCGTCAGCACTCATGGAATTATACGGAAGGAAAATAGCGCACGCTCTAGTCCTCTTACCCGGCATAGCTGGATGGTTATGCATATATCTCGCTAATGGAATTCCATCTTTAATGATCGGCAGAATCCTGACTGGAATAACAACTGGAGCCACGGTTTGTTTAGGTGCAGTTATTATTGGAGAATATACTAGCCCTAAATTCAGGGGAGTATTTTTAAACTTGAAAACTGCTTTTGTCTATGTGGGAAGTATGTCTGTACATGTATTGGGCCATTTTTATACGTGGAGAGCGATTGCGATGATAACTGTACTCCCTTACAGCTTAGCTTGTATAATAATTTACACGTGGCCCGAAAGTCCTGCCTGGTTGGCATCAAAGCAACAGTTCGAAAGAAGCGAAAAGGCTTTCTACTGGTTGCGAGGGAAGAGTGAGTCTTCTGTTAGAGAATTGGAAGCTCTTATCAAAGTCAAAATTAATTCACCGAGGCTGAAACAAAAGCCCACGTTAATGGAGAAAACGATACAGCTGATCATGAAGTTTACCAAAAAGAATTTCTTGCAGCCATTCATGCTTGTCGTAGTTAGTACTATACTCGTGGATACATGCGGGAGGCATTTCTTTCTCGCTTATGCTTTACAGATAATAGAAGGTATAACGGGGAATAAATCCCTGTCTTATTACTACACCTTTTTTATTGATGTTATCATCATCGCCAGTTCGGTTTTGTCCTCAATACTGGTTAAGTATATGAAACGACGAATAATACTTTTTTCTACCGGTTTTGCAGCGTTCTTCGTTTTGATGATTTTTTGTGCGTACCTTTTCTTAATATCCCGTAATATAATCTCTATAGATTATTCTTGGATACCTATTACTATGTTCGTCGTGTTCTTCATATTGGCCAACTTGGGTTGTACTCCAATTTCATTAGCGCTATTAGGTGAACTGTACCCTCTCGAACACAGAGGTGTTGGGTCAGCTGTATCAGGAGTAGTGATGTCACTATGTGCTATGGGTGCAATTCATACGACTTCATATTTACTTGTTAGCATCAAAGTATACGGTACTTTTGCGGTTTATGGATTAGTTATGGCAATAAGTTTAATGATACTCTACTTTACGTTACCAGAAACGAAAGACAAGACCTTACAAGAGATTGAAGATTACTTTAATTATGGTAAATTTATAGAGTATAAAGCAGATGAGGATGCTGGTGTTAGGGATAAAATGATTTCTTAATCTAGATTATTGGACACTAATGACATAATTTTGTATCAATTTAATAAAACTTGAGTATGCTAATATTAATATAGTAGTTAAGTGGAATTAATATTTTGTCTTTCTTTTATGTGTAACGGTATAATATTATATTAATCTTGGAATGGCAATACACTTTGGGACTATTAAAATTGTAGTATTATTTCAAACCCGATTTATATTTTGATATACGCCTTATTATAGAATTTTTGCCTATTTGAATTACATTTCTTGTAGTTAATTATTGAAAATATATATTTACCAAAATAAAAAATTGTCTATAGCACTAAGGGATATATAATATATCTTTCTAACAGACAAAGAATCTCTCTTTATAATATTAGTATAGATATAACATAGTATGGTATTATGCAAACACCTCCACTAATTATTTTAATCGTAAATTCATAAATCTGAACCCAACTATTTCAAGATTCAAAAATGTTTAGAAAACTAATTATATCAAATGTCGAAATGACACACGTACTGACAGAACTCTAATTGAGAATCGTCTTCTATAATGTAATGTAACTATTATCTTATGTTTTCGGAAACAATCTTGTCACTTTTGTTTAGTAATGCTATCTCTAGGTACATTTTTGAAGTGAAATAGGTTTAAATATGTGGTAGAGGCACGCTGAAGCTATTACTTGTTTCAGCATGAATGGGTCGGCTCGCCCGGGGTAGTGAACCTATAGATAACCTATAGATTTCATAGAAAACCGACGTGAAGCAACAGTGCTTGCATTGTTGCGTTTCGTTCGGTCAGTGAGAGCGCTGGAGGCCTACTACCCCTCCCCGCCCCTCTCCTCCCCCCTACCATCTCTCTCATCCCCGTCTACCAAAACACAGGCTGGCAACGTACTTGCAACTCCCCTGGTGTTGTTAGTGTCTAGTCGGTGGTGATCACTTAACATCAGATGACCCAGGTGTTCGTTTGCCTCCTATAACATTATAAAAAAAGGAGAAACATTGAAATAAAACATAACTTGACTTAATTTTTGGAAGCCGCCACGCTGTGCTTCATACAGATAGTTATGTTCCTATATGTCTAGAACTTATAATATGAAGAAGTTATATGTCAGAAATGTGCAATTCAAAATTTTAAGTTTATAAATAAGTTGCTTTTAAGTACACAAAATACATAAGGAAACATTTTTATGCAATAAAATAAATGTGACAACGTATTAGTGACAGTTTCGTTTACACATATTTTTCAACTTTGTCGACATGGCATTATTGAAGTTAACTTTCTTTATAATCGTTATAGTTTGAAAATCGATGGAAAGAAAATGCTTCATGAGAAAGAGACAAACACGTACATCAATAGGTTTTAGTCTACTTATTACATTTTATGCATCTAATTTAACTGACTGATTACGCAGAGAAACGTCATGTTGCCGTAGCTCAATTATAACGTACATTATACGGACCGAACACGTCGGTTCGGAACCTAGTGATCGTTTTTTTATTATCTGTTTTTTCACCAAAATCAGTCAAGAGTTTCAGTAACTACAAATTTATTACTTTTGGCCTTTATCCAGGAGAACCCTTTCCATATCATGGGACAAAATGATCCTAGATGTTACTTTATAATATTACAGCTATCACTGTAGCAAGTGTCGTTATAATTGGTTCAGTACTTTCAAATCAGAGAGACGTATACAGGGACAGACTGACAAAAATTATAAATAAATCATTTTTGGCTTCTATATCGATAACAAAGTCCATCTCGATTATAAATTTCAAAACATCTCACTCTACTGTTTTTTCGTCGAACGATCGAGACGGACATGTAATAATCAGCAGCCGAATCATCAAATTAATCATTATCTAACATTCGTGGAAGCTCAGAGGCCAGCTACGACACGGAGGAAGATCACGAGGTACGTGCATTGTATCTTTACTGCTGTTAGCTGGATCTGAACGAAAACTTTAAAGATTCTCGAAGACCCCTTCGGGATCCCCCAGAGTAGCAGGTAGGCACCTTAGGCTGTTTCGGAGGTGCCCATGCTACAGTATTAATAATTAATGAAATGTAACGTGAGTAACTAATGCATGAAATTGGATAAAACTACACCGACATTTTATTAGCAGTGTCATAAGTATGGACTTAAGCCAAAGTCTCATTAGAACCTAAACTATACAACAAAAGTTAAACTACCTTCAACCTCCGGAGTATATAATTTCTCACGGATAAGATAACAAATCCCAATTTGTTTCACAGTTATCCCTAAACAACAATGAAAGTTAATAACAAGAGCTAAATTATTGCGCAGATTATGAAGAAAGTGATAGATGATAACATCGACTAATAGTGAACGAGGAACAGTTTTAATGCAATGGAAAATGCTCGTTTTCTAAAATGGAATATAAAAAGGAAACTCTGCTATACCCTACCTCACTCTCTTTCCTTATTTCTTCATTTTGCTTCTAAATTATCGGTACCCACTGAGCATAATTTTATGAAAAAAAATCTCCATTACTCTAACAATTACAAATTATTTTCTTTAATTCCATAAACGAGTAAGATATATAAGGAAATAACGCTTAACGAGATAATAAACTACTTAAATGAGCAAAAGATATTAGATAGTCGGTAGTTTGTTTTCTCGAAATCAAAATCTGCCAATAACGCTACTATACCCAGTCATATATTTAAGGCTTGAGAAAGGTCGCAGGGTGTGAGGATTGCCCAGTCGCCCAACATGCAAGGATGTCTACAAAGCTCAGTGTTCGCCAAAAAGCTTCGGTCTGTCTCGCAACGATCACGTGACATGGACGCATTCTTCGCGGTGATATGTCAACTTCGCCCCATCGACAACGTCGAGTGTGAACCTAAAAATGGCCCTTCTCAGGGCCTCTTAAATCGCCTCTTTACGATGACATCATGCAAGCCTACGAACACTGCTGAAGCTCAACCGACGACTACAGCAACGCTTCCTGGACTCCGCACACCAAATATGCAAACTCTTTGACTCTAGCCTCTAGACCCGTAAATCCGGTCTATCGTCGAAGCGATTTCTCCGATCAGGCTGTACGAGATCGACCTAACCATCCACGCTAAGTTCACTGGTACCGAGTTCCTATCGGAGAGGATAATTCACTGGCGGTAAATGGCACTATACATGCGTGTCCTGGAGGCAGTTGAAATAAAGCGGTTAAAAAACCTTCCATAAAGGACGCAACAGCTTTAGATCTGGCTGCCAACGGTATCTTATGTGCCCCGCTTTCGACCCACTTGAACTGATTAGTGATAAAAAAGCCGAGACGCAAGAAGTCCCCAAAATCTTGGATTGGGATCCCCATAATCCATCCTGTCCACCCAACTGGAGTTTGCCCAGGTACCGAAGCCAGAATGGATATGGCCAAGAAATCTGTAGACGTACTCAAGGATATATTAACAGATTTTTCAAGATCAATATATTGTCTAAGTGACCACGTTACTCACGTACCTTTACCGTAGAAGTCAGTATCGTTTGACCCATGTAATTCAAGCTGGAAAAGCAGATGGCGCCGTGTATTTGCCATTTGGTAGTTATTTTATGGATAGTAGTATTATTAGAATCCGCGAGGGCAACTCCTATTCCTCCCACAACTAGTAAGTATCCTTTTCAACATACCGCTTGAAGGCGCGTGCGTCCGCGAGGTAACCCAGAGTGCACCGCGCTGTTATACAGAACACTCTGCGCCGCGAACGAGTACGCAAGCCACGCCGCGAGTGAGAGTACATTTTGTGACCCGCACATTGACTGGACGCTATATCGTGGCCTTCCGGCTTAAAGAAATAAGAGCTTCCCATCTCACCAGTGCTGAAACCTGTGAAAACGGATGCATATGTATGCCAAATAAGTGGGTATGTTTTTCTTGCCTAGCCCAATCGATTGCATATCTTTGAATCCTGCGATAGAGCGTGTATCCGTTATATCCATGCCCTCGCAACCCGCTAATAATACAGTCCACTATATCTCCTTATATTAAACACCGCAGTTAATGGAGGTGAAAAGAAATAAGTAATTTGGCCACTCGAGCCGAACATTATCTCACGCTGTGTCCCTCACCCCCGCAATCCTCCAGCTCATTTACCATACATTTCATGGTCCATTCGAGCTGGACGACAGCCTATTCCTTTCTTCCTATTCCTTATTATAGGTGTAGTGTATGCCCTGATAAGGTTATGTTTTTTTACATTATGTAAATAACTAGCGACCCGCTCCGGCTTCGCACGGGTATAAAATATATAGCCCATGTCATTCAATGAAAAAATAATTAAAATCGATCCAGTCGTTTTGATTTATTCATTACTGCCCGTGGCCCGCCTGCGTTTGTTGCAATGTAAGCGGAAAAATGTAATTATTTACAACATCACATTAGAAACCTCAAAAATAACAGTATTTCTCCACTATTTAATGGATGTTATTATAAATATAAACCTTTCTCTTCAATCACTCTATCTATTAAAAAAAACCGCATACATATAGGGATATGTATGTATAGTAGGTGGTAGAGCCACGCCGAAACTATTACTGGTTTCAGCATAAATGGGTCGGCTCGCCCGGGGTAGTACTACCCGCTCACAGAAAACCGACGTGAAGTAACAGTGCTTGCATTGTTGCGTTTCGTTCGGTCAGTGAGAGCGCCGGACACCCACCTCCTCTCCCCTTCCACTTTCCCCTTCCCTTCCTCCCCCCCTCCCTACACAGGCTGGCAACGCACTTGCGACACCTCTGGTGTTTCAAGTGTCTATGGACGGTGGTGATCACTTACATCAGGTGACCCACCTGTTCGTTTGCCTCCTATGATATAAAAAAAAAAAAAAATATAGGGACAGAGAAAGCGACTTTGTTTTATACTATGTAGTGATATAAGCTTTGTTTGATTATAGATACAATAAGTATGAGGTTAAAAATAAACAAGTTGACATAAAATAACTAGCAATAAAATTTGTTACAATAAATAAAGCATTAAATATAGACGAATATAATGACGCACATAATGCATCCAATTTTGAATAGTGATATGCCCAGTATCAACGTTTGGAAAAGTAATGGATACGTAATAGAATCAAATGGTGAATCCAAAACAAAGGTGTTTTAATACTACCATTAACTTTTGAAAATGAATTCATTTTTGTTAAAAGTCCGTCGTCAATTGTACTAAATATAACTGCTACATCGGGTTGAAATGCATCATTGTAACCGCGGGGATCTAAGTCATGCATTACTTTCATGAGCATACCAATTTTCTTATTTTTATTTTCAATTCTCCGACAATGATCCTTCATTGCAATAAATTACTACATAATCATTACAATAAAAAGTATTAATGCGCTCCAATTCGATTCAATTAAACTGTTCCTGGACTATATAATTAACAGCATTGTACACATCACAAAAATATAATTGCGAATAATATGGTGAGCGACCATATTCAGCAGTCATTGGACCTGCTCTGTGATAACAAACTATAGAACTATGTCGGAAACTTTCGCTTCTTAGCTAACCACACGTATATGCAAGCGACGAATTATATTTGCGAATATATACAAAGTACTTTTTTGGCTTATTTCTTATTTAATAATCATTTTAAGTGAGTCCACCTCTTCTTCTTCTTCTTTTTACTCTGATCCCACATAAATAGGGTCGGTACAACATGTTTGTCATGTTGTGGTGTATGATTTGGTTTAATTTTTACGATCGGCCGCCTGCCTGCCATCAACCCTCCTTGGGATTATTTTATTGTACCATTGTATTTATGATAATTATTATATAGTTACGAAGCCTGATAGGATAGTTTAACTTTACAATTTTTCTATAGGCTTTAGCTTTGGTAGGTTATTTATGGTTTCTGATTGAGCGGCCCTACTGTTTCGGCCAAAATCGGAGTTCTTCAAGATATATGGTTTGCTTGCTATATTGTAATTTCTATGTTACAGAAAACTAGCCAACTTTAGACTGTTCCCAAGGACTGCATTTTCGGTTAGTTTTTTAAGGATTCGTAGTTTCAGAGTTTTCTCAGTACTTCCAAACCCGATCTATTAGTTTTCCAAGGCCGTAAAACGGGTTTTCGAGTATAATACAACCGATTTCTGCTTCTTTAAGAGGCGGCTTAACCATTAAATTTCGCCGTCTCCAAAAGAAATCAAATCAAATCAAAATATCTTTTATTCAGTTTAGGCCCTGAGAAAGCGCTTATGAATGTCAAAGCTACCATCAGTTCGGAAAACAACCCAGTCATCGAGAAGAACTGGCAAGAAATTCGATCTGGTTTATCTTTTCATGTTATATATTTTTACAAAACATAAATAGTTACATTCGTTATTAGTGGATGCACAGAGAGGGGCGTCATATCCAGACGTCACAATCGTTCATATATTGATCCACCCTTTTTTTTACACGGGGAAATCCCTACAGATTCCTACCCTAGCCAGGCGACTGAGAGATATATCCGACTTACACGGACTAAAAGCCCATGGTGCCTTTAATCACCTATAGGCCAGGGAGCAGGAGTTGCCGAACTGGCACTGCATCTACTCCCCGATAAGTGTCGGCCCTTATTCAGTGACCTCATCGCGGTCGAGGGGTCAAAATCGTAGCCCACTCAGGGGAGGGCGAGGGTTGTAATTTCTCGGGATTACATCTCTTGGCATCAAGAATAGGTACACACAAATAGTCATCATAAGCAAGAATACTAATAAACCGCTAGTAAACAGTAATTTTCGCCTTTTCATGATCCTAACCAGTATTGATGAGAAAACGGAACAAGCGGTTATGATCAATGCAGAAGGTATAATAATTAGACAGGGAATTATTTCCCGTAATTATTTCTACTATCTGTAAAGCATAAGCAGGAAAGAAATGCCTCCCGCATACATCCAATACTAACTAGGACAATAATAAGCGGCTTCAAAAAAATCTTGTTTGTGAATTTCGTGAAAAAGTCTATTCCCTTTTTCATTAACTCCTGAATTTTTTCATTAATTCCTGTTTTGTCATCGGCGAAATTATTTGAACTTTCATAAGAGCTTCCAGCTCTCTGTTTGAAGATTCGCTTTTACCTTGTAGTCAGTAGAAAGACCTTTTGCTTTTCTCAAATTGTTGCTTTGAGGCTAACCAGGCAGGACTCTCAGGCCACGTATAAATTATTATTAGAGCCAAGACATGAGGGAATACACGTTACATTGCAATTGTTCCCCATTACTAAAAGTGGCCTAATATATGAACAAACAAGGTTCACATACAGACAGAAGCAGTCTTTACGTTCAAAAACATTCCCCGGAACTTCGGGCTAGTATATTCTCCAATAACGATTGCTCCTGAACATACCGTGGCTCTAGTCGTTATACCAGTTAAAACTCTGCTGATTATCAAAACTGGTATTCCGTTAGCCAAGTATATTCATAACCATCCAACTATTCTCGGTAAGAAGACAAGAGCGTGCGCTATTTTCCTTCCATATAAATCCATGAGAATAGATGATATGAAACTTGCGTACTATATAAAGTAAAGACTGATGCTGAAAACAAAAACAAAAAATAATTTTTGGAATGATAATTTAATAAAACTTCTTACATGATTCCTGTTAAATCATCTATGTAAATAACAAAATGAAAACAGATTGCAATAACAATTTAATTGAAATACCTATTTTATGTTATCATTTTAATATATAAAAATCCAGTGTCACACTATACGTGTATACAACACTTCTTCATAATTTCAAAATCTTAACCAATTTTTTATATAGGCAGTGTTTTATAGTAAGTAGTGAGAGCATTGTAACCATGTTGAAATTTCGATTAAAAATGCAAATTATGCTAAAAATTCATATTTTACCCTAGTTACGACAATTTTTTTTATGTGTAGTGCTAAAACTAGGCAAAGAACCAAGATCGTATTGATGAAAAATTTTATTCTAGGAAAACGAGACCCAGACACCATTCGAAGCGATATTTTTTATACAAGAATACGGTAAAAAACAAAAATTTTAACAAAAAAACAACCGCCTTCAAAAAAAAACTAGTCCAAAAGAAATTAATATGCACTAAAAAGTAAAAAAATAAATCGTATTCTTTTATACCTTAATAATCAACATACTTTTTCTACTCATCAATATGTAGGTACGATCTGTGTTTACCTCGCAAGAAGGTAAGTAGGTATCTACCCACGTCAAATCTAACTCAACACATACCTATAAATACCAAATAAAGATCAAAATATTTTTTAGAGTTCTCCTAAGTAAAATGAAATTAAAAATATTAGACTACTTAAAAGTCAATCAAATTATTACGATAATATAATGTAGTTACAATTATTGTTATTTTTGGAGTCGGTGTCAGCCAAGATAGGTTTGTAATTACATACTAGTTGTAGGTGAGATGTGCTTCTGTCGCATGCGCGACTTGACGTGGCGAGAGGCGAGAGCGGGGCTACGGCGGGAGGGGAGCTATCAAATGGGCACGCGGGACACGCTGGGCAAGCGCCGCTCCAGTTACGGGAAAGAACCGATACGAGTCACTTGATTTTAGGAACCTTTTCATATTCTATATCTACGAGTACACCGTCCTTCCTACGGCAATTTCTTGTGTTTAATATTGGTTATCTTTTCGTATCACCGTTTGCTACATTGTGTCACAGCGTAGTGTCGTATTACAGTTGGTTTGTTAGGTTTAATTTGGTATTGGTATTTATGTTGTTTCAAGGTCGCAGATACTGTCACAGTATATTGTCGTTCGTATTAAAGTTAATTTGTAAAAAATATTTCTTAAAGTATTCTCGTATTATTATTATTGCTAGGTATATTATAGTGTTTTCTTGGCTGACACCGACTCCAAAAATAACAATAATTGTAACTACATTATATTATCGTAATAATTTGATTGACTTTTAAGTAGTCTAATATTTTTAATTTCATTTTACTTAGGAGAACTCTAAAAAATATTTTGATCTTTATTTGGTACTTATAGGTATGTGTTGAGTTAGATTTGACGTGGGTAGATACCTACGTACCTTCTTGCGTGGTAAACACAGATCGTACCTACATATTGATGAGTAGAAAAAGTATGTTGATTATTAAGGTATAAAAGAATACGATTTATTTTTTTACTTTTTAGTGCGTATTAATTTCTTTTGGACTAGTTTCTTTTGAAGGCGGTTGTTTTTTTGTTAAAATTTTTGTTTATTTTTTTTATTTTTAGTGATTCTGAAGTATAATAACTCATTTCTCTGAATATGGGTAGATCTACTAAACGTGCTGCTCATGTGAGACAGCGCCGCTTAAATGAAACATACGAAGTTATGGAGAAACGTCTATCTCAACAGAGGAAATCTACTTCGAGGAAAATTTCAAAAGAGACATGCGAAGAGCGCAAAAATAGACTTTCGAAAATGCGGCTTTACATGAAAAAAGTTTTGAACAGGGAAAATATCGAAAAACGAAGTCACCGTTTGGGCTTGATCAACGATCGTCTATCGAATGAGACGGAGAAGCAACGTGCCCATCGACTCAGCGTGATACACGATCGTCTATCCAAAGAGACGGAGAAGCAACGTGCCCATCGACTCAGCGTGATACACGATCGTCTATCCAAAGAGACGGAGAAGCAACGTGCTCATCGACTCAGCGTGATACACGATCGTCTATCCAAAGAGACGGAGAAGCAACGTGCTCATCGACTCAGCGTGATACACGATCGTCTATCCAAAGAGACGGAGGAGCAACGTGCCCATCGACTCAGCGTGATACACGATCGTCTATCCAAAGAGACGGAGAAGCAACGTGCCCATCGACTCAGCGTGATACACGATCGTCTATCCAAAGAGACGGAGAAGCAACGTGCTCATCGACTCAGCGTAATACACGATCGTCTATCCAAAGAGACGGAGAAGCAACGTGCTCATCGACTCAGCGTGATACACGATCGTCTATCCAAAGAGACGGAGAAGCAACGTGCTCATCGACTCAGCGTGATACACGATCGTCTATCCAAAGAGACGGAGGAGCAACGTGCCCACCGACTCAGCGTATTACACGATCGTCTATCTAATGAGACGGAGGGGCAACGTACCCACTGTCTTGGATTAATCCACGAACGTCTATCTAATGAGACGGAGGAACAACGAGCCCACCGTCTTGGATTAATCCACGAACGTCTATCTAATGAGACGGAGGGGCAACGTACCCACCGTCTTGGATTAATCCACGAACGTCTATCTAATGAGACGGAGGAACAACGAGCCCATCGACTTGGATTAATCCACGATCGTCTATCTTATGAGACTGAGGAGCAATATGCCTACCGCCTTGGACTGATTCACGATCGCTTATCAAACGAAACACCTGAAACTCGTTCACTTCGACTTAGTAGAATGCGACAAGTCAGTCATGTTTGTAGGGATATCGCGAATGAACAATCTTTTGAAGCGGCTATTAATGTTTTCACTAATGTACCATATGCCGTTTGCAAAAGAACTCTTTATCCACAACAGCGTTCCAATTTACGAGCAGGTTTGTATAGTACGTATTACCTGAAGAACTGATTACTTTAGGTACAATAACTACCTGCACTCGCTGTTACAGTAATATTAGAAAAAGGAAAGTTCCAGCAACTGCATACTGGAATAAAATGATGCCTGCAGAAATACCACCTGAGTTAGCCAATTTGACAAGCGTTGACGAACGATTTTTAAGTCGCATTACACCATTTTTAAAGATTATTAAACTTAATAACCGTTTCAGTCAAAATTGGTGTAAAGGGCAAGTCATTTTATTTGCAAAGGATGTTGTGGAAATAGCTGAACAGTTACCACTGACACCACATCAAGCTGGTTTAGTTTTGGTAGTGGAAAGCTTAGAGAACCTTTCATTTTCTAAAGAATTCGTCGTAGATATGCAAAGACTGAATCGAGCATTAATTTGGTTAATTTCCAATAACCATCTTTACAGAGATGTTCAGGTGCATATTGAAACTACCTTAAACATACCTCATTTAGTCCAAATAGTTGAAAATTCTATTCCTGAACAGGACGTTGTTACTTCAGAATCATCCTCGAAACATTATGTCACTTTAAATGACAACAAGGCAATATTGTGCGGATCATTTAATCAAGGTGATTTACGATTTAATTTATCTCGAGGTAAGCAATGCACTCGGATAGCGGCTGTTGCTTGTGCAGCATTCACTGTATTAGATCCGAACAAATGGTCCAAAAGCGATATCGATTACATTGTAATCGTTGGCGATAAATACTACAATGACTGCATTTCTGCTAGAGATAATCCTGCACCCGGCGAAGTAAACCCTGAGTACCTTGCTGTAACAGATATTAGTCCAAGACTTATATACAATAGAGAACGTTTATTGATCACAGTACTCGAGGAAACAAATTATAATGGTGATATAGACAATGACAACAGTTCTGATGGATTCCCTAACTTGAAAAATGCCTTACTAAGTTTTTTCAGAGAACAATCGAATGGTATACTTACAGCAAACGCTATTTCGATAGCAGTATATTGCAAAACTTTGGGTAACAATCAAACTTACTTTTTGTTTGATTCTCACGCGCGTGGTCCCAAGGGAGCTTCTGCTCCCATAAATGGCACCGCTTGTTACATGCGATTTAGTGATCTGAACGATTTGCATGCCGTTTTACGTCGCAATTTATTTGTTTCGCCAAATAAAGTGCCAGAAGGAAACTTTCGGGATAATCTTAATGTATTCTCATTAACATCATTAGTTATAGCTCGAGACACCCAAATACAATCATTTGCCCCCGTATTGCAACAATCGCCAATAGTAAGGGCATATAATCCTCCAATATGTACACCAAACGATTCGCTCCGACCAATAATACAAACTAGTCATCCCATCCAAACAACAACACAAGTCATTCAGTCACTCCCAAGAACAAGTCCAGAAACATCAAACCATTTTCAGTTACCAGTCAATGATTCCTCGGGCACCATTTATATCGAATCAACAAGTATGCTCCAAAACATAGATGATAACGTACCTAATTTAGAAAGTGTTGTAAATATGAATAGCCCTTTATCAGATGATACAATGAGATTGACCACCATCACAAGGAAAACTGCACCACCCTTGAATTTGGAGCGTGAACGCCGTAATGAGGAATTGTGCTGGTATTTCCTTTTTCCAAATGGCAAAAATGGCTTTGGTGAGGAAAGAGACAATGCGTGTACCCCCCTTGACTACTTCCAAAACCGGGTAATGAGTGTTGACAAGAGGTTCAACAGAAATGATTATTTATTTTATGCTCTATCCATTGTTGAATATTTTCGTGCCAAATCAAGTGTATCTGTGTCATGTAGGATGCGACAAGGACATGGAGAACAAACACCACAGGGACTTGTGCATAACATGCATCTCACTATGAAAAATATTCGAGGATCGGCATCATATTGGCAGAAATGTTGCTCTGAATTAATTGCAATGGTTAGAACATTAGGGCCTCCCACATGGTTTTTAACATTTTCCTGTAATGATTTAAATTGGTCAGATATGATAAAAGCCTTGCTGATCGCCGATGGAGGAAACATCGACGACGCCGAACGCCTGTCATTCCCTGAGCGCTTGAATCTAGTGCAAAAACATCCGGTAGTGGTAGCACGACAGTTCACACTGCGTGTTAACGCTCTCATGCGATTCTTAAAGGGAAATAACGTTTGCTTGGGTGGTCCTATTGAAGACTTTTGGTATCCAGAGGAATTTCAAAACCGTGGTAGCCCACATCTGCATATGTTAGTCTGGTGTAGTAATGTTCCAGAATTCTCTACACCAGAAGGAATTGCCGTAATTGAAAAAGTGGTTTCATGCTCATTAAATCCTAAAAACTCTACGTACCTCAAATGAAACCATGGTCAACAATTACAATCCAGTTCTTTTAGGACTATGAAAGGGGAATATTGACGTCCAACCGTGTGGTAGCGTCACCGCTGTAGCCTACTATGTCGCAAAATATGCGAGTAAATGCGAACCACATGATACAGGTGATGTCATTCGAGACGCTATTTCAAATGCTAAGAGACAAGGTGGTGATGTTTGGAAACAATTGTTCTCAATATCAATGACTATTTTAAGTCAACGCTTGGTAAGTGCGCCCGAATGCGCATACAGATTATGCCATTTCCCATTGAAAATGTCGTCGCGAAAGACTGTTTTTGTAAATAGTTGCAGGCCGGAGGAACGTTTCAGACTTCTGAGATTCGACAGTGATGAAACCAGTATTTATAATAACATTTTTGATCGTTATGTGTTACGCCCAAACGAGCTGGAGAATTTAAGCCTTGCGGAATTTGCGGTCCGTTTTGAAACTGTCTCTAACACGACATGGTTAGAGGACAACGGAGATGCAGAACTAAGGGATGAAGATACTATGCCAGTGAGTTATATCAGATTGCAGGACAACACTAGAAGGCGTGTAAGAAATAGACCAGCAGTATTACGTACCCGCTATTATACGATTAATAGTGACAAAGAAGCATACTATTACAGTTTAATAGTATGCCACATACCATTTCGTAATGAAGGCGAGTTACTGTTCGAAAATGAAACCGCTGAAGACTGTTTTATAAGGCGTCGAAGTGATCTTCGCCCGTTGCAGAGCAATGTCAACGCAGAACAATTCGGTTACACTGAACTAATTATTCAGCAGGCTGTTGCTCAAGCTACCGCACTTAATGCTGCGCGTGAAACAGATGCCGGCAATGCACCCATGTTATGTGTTGGTGAACAAATTGTACATGACGATGATAACTTTTGTGAAGACATGGAAGAACGAGCTATCATGACAGATGAATTGTTCCAGGGAAGCATTCGCGGATTAAATGTACAACAAAGGAATTTATTTCAGAAAATTTCAACGGACATTGCAAAGACAAGAAAGTCAGCTGTTACTTTTTATCACGGGCGGTGCAGGTAGTGGTAAATCATTTTTGTTGAAATTAGTTGTGGAGCATATTAAGCGTTGTTACGCATCAACAGTAGATATACTACTGAAGCCTAACTTTGTGGAAGTTGGGTCCTTAACCGGAGTTTCTGCTCGTCAAATTTTTGGCAAAACACTACATAGTATTTTCTTGCTTCCGATAGAAAAAAAAAATACTATGACATACAAGAAAATTACAGGTCAAAGACTAGAGAACGAAAGGCGTAAATGGCGTTATATAAATTGGCTAATTATAGATGAAATTTCTATGGTCTGTTATGAGAACCTAAGAATAATCCACTTACGACTTCATATAAAAACAATATAAAAACACTATAAAAACTATAAAAACTATAAAAACACTATAAAAACAACAATATAAAAACAACAGCAAATTATTCGGTGGAGTCAACATTTTGTTATTTGGCGATATATTTCAGCTTCCGCCGGTGAAAGGGAATTGGTGTTTTGTGCAACCATCGTGGTTTTCAGCGGAGTTTAATTTGTGGCATCAGTTTTCTTTTTGTGAACTGACCATAAACATGCGACAACGCGATGATAGCGAATTCACCGATTTATTGAATAGTTTACGGGTAGGTGAATTGACAACGGCTCAGCTTGAATTATTATGCGAGCGGCGCCACGTGCCTTTAAATGGTGAATTTGCGGATGGAGCCGCCGTTCGTATTTTCTCCACGGTGAAGCAAGTCGACGATTATAATGAAAAAATTAGCAAGGAAAAAGCTGCATCGAACTTATCAAATCAACGCTGTGGATGAGTCTCGTGAAGTAGCGACATATGGTAAAACACCACCAGTGAATGTAATTCCCAAAGACGTCAATAGCTGTGGTGGTTTTCTGCCATCGATAAAAATTGGCGTCGAATCTCGAGTGATGTTGAGACGCAACATCGCCGTATCAGAAGGACTAGTGAATGGAGCTATGGGTATAATAAAAAAAATCAAATGGCCGGCCTTGAAAAGAGATCAACTGGAGGACGGAGAGCTACCAGAAGCCGTGTACATTAAATTTGATGACGAATCTATTGGGTTTAAGCTAAAAGATAGTAATGGTTGCATACCTATACCTCCATCTAGTACTACGTTTCAGGCATTAAGAGGTTACGGAGATGTAGAGCGCCGTATGCTACCTCTGATATTAAGTTGGGCGGTTACAGTCCATAAACTACAGGGTACCACTCTCGAAAGAGCTGTAATCGACCTTGGTAAAAAAAACTTTGCAAAAGGGCAAGTATATGTTGCATTAAGTCGAGTCAAAAGTTTGGAAGGCATAGCTTTATCAGGTTTGGACGCCAATAAGTTATTAAGTAGACCACACGACGACAGATCGTTGACGGAAATAACGAAACTACGAAATCTGTCTTCCGACAAAGAAGGTCACATAATATTGTAGCAACCCATTTATGTTCCACTGCTGGGCACGGGTCCCTTCTCTTCTTCTTCTCAAGAGAGCTTAAAGGGTTTTTGGGCTTTTATCCACGCACGCTGGCCTATTGCGGGTTGGTGGATTAGACATGTACTAAAAAAATCTAGGACATATGGGTTTCCTCACGATGTTTTACTACACCGTTAGCAGATGGTAAATCGCTTATACATACTAGATATATAAACTCCACAAATTGAAATTTACATTGGTACCGTCACAGCCGGGATCGAACAGCAATCTCATGCAACTTAAACTTTGTACCTATGTAGATGATATGATTTTCGGTTGGCACCAACTTCCAATACATCTCTAGGTAGCACACATATTCATATGTTTTATTTAATTTGGTTTATTTGATAAACTATTTTTTTTCCGCTTTTTAGTGCCATATGGGTTTTTGCTTGATAATGAAGTCGGATAATTCTTTTCTTTGAAAATTTACTTTATTTTTCCATTTTTGGTGTACATAAATATATTTTACTAGCAGTGCCTGCGAACTCCGTTCCGCCTTAAGTATATTAAAATATGTGCTTTTTTACATAAGAACCTTCTCCTGACAATAACAAACACAACAAAAAAGAATTAGCGAAATCGGTTCAGCTGTTCTCGAGATTTACGCTTAGCAACACATTCAGCGATTCATTTTTATATTATAGATATGGTTTCAATTGGTTCTACAATAAGTAACGTTTGGTGCGAACGCAACCTTATCAATAATCCGCGATAGTTTCTACCACCAACTCGGCTACCATCGCTTCACACATAATACACCTTAAGTAATGTAATTACAATGCTTGCGTCATGTAGCAATACAGCAACGAACATAAGCACAATAGGCTCCTAAGAATTGAAGAGTTTTTTTTTATACTATTGGAGGCAAACGAACATACGGGTCACCTGATGGTAAGTGATCACCGCAGCCCTTGGACACCTGCGACACGAGCGGAAACACAGATGCGTTGCCGGCCCTTAAGAAAGGAGTAGGCTCATTTCTTGGAAGTTTTGTTACTTTGTCACGTATCCCATAATCAGAACCTAACCAAACTCTCATCAAACTACCCTTGAAGTACATCCTTTCCTATAAAAAAAGAATCATCGAAATCGGTTAGCGTGATATTGAGTTATTCGTCTATTTGTCGTGTCCATACTTAATGCAAATTTAAAACTTATACGGTTTTGCACTGGATGCCGTTGTCGGAACTAGACCAAATTGAAATGGGACCACACGGGAAGTACCAGCTTTCAAATAAAAAAAGAATAATCAAAATCGGTTCATTATACTATTGGGGGCAAACGAACATACGGGTCACCTGATGGTAAGTGATCACCGCAGCCCTTGGACACATGCGATACGAGCGGAAACACAGATGCGTTGCCGGCCCTTAACAAAGGAGTAGGCTCATTTCTTGGAAGTTTTGTTACTTTGTCACGTATCCCATAATCAGAACCTAACCAAACTCTCATCAAACTACTCTTGAAGTACATCCTTTCCAATAAAAAAAGAATCATCGAAATCGGTTAGCATGATATTGAGTTATTCGTCTATTTGTCGTATACATACTTAATGCAAATTTAAAACTTATACGGTTTTGCACTGGATGCCGTTGTCGGAACTAGACCAAATTGAAATGGGACTACAAAGAAAGTACCAGCTTTCAAATAAAAAAAGAATAATCAAAATCGGTTCACCCAGTCCAAAGTTATGAGGTAATGAACATAAAAAAAAAAAAACAATACAGTCGAATTGAGAACCTCCTCCTTTTTTTGAAGTCGGTTAAAAAGTGATTTAGCCCAAAATCCAAGTTTCCGATATTTCCGCTTTCTGCCGTCGATATATTCTTGTAGAACCACCATGTGTGGGAAAATATAGAACTGTGGATTTCTCAGAGTTTTAAATCGTCAATGCGTCGTGGGCTGGCGTGATCATTATGTTCATACCTCCTGGCTAGAGGGACCATGAACTGATGGGGAGTGTATTTGGTCCACTCACTTGATTCTTTTCACCTCCATTGATTTGCGGTGGTTTTCTAAGGAGAGATTGTGGACTGTATTTTGGCGGTCTGCTTGGGCAAGGGGTATCACGGGAAATACGCTCAATCAGAGGATCCAAGAGTATATCGATTGAGCCAGGATAGAATATAAATATACACGCTTACTTGGTAGAGACTGATCGCTGGTTTCGGCAGGTTTGTGTCCGTATCCAGTCAGTTGGCGGGTCACATTAAATGTATTCACTATTCACTTACGAGTTGATCTGCGTCTTGTTCATCACACATATAATAGCGGCACTTGCACGCGCGATGCGTCCGCGCTTTGCGGTAATTAATTGCAACTCGCGTCCGTGCGTTAGCGATAATCGCAGTCTACTGCTTCTGAGTGCAGTTAGCGGTAATATTTGAGAAAGGATCATGGCGGGCGGGGGGAAAGGGGGTGGGGGAGGAAGCCAGGAGCTGCCCTCGCGCGCCACACTGCCCAATATAATAACTACCACCTCCCATCAGGAAGAGACTTATGGCCCTGCAGCGTGTCTCGTACAGGGTTAGGTGATGATGATTATACATATACGCCTTTGAAGGAATTTCTCTAAACAACAGTGAGAACCGTATTAAAGCCATTTGCATAGGAAATATTTATGTATAAGTATAAAAGTGATATAATAATAATAATAAGAAGCTTCATGTGGAGAGGGAGAAAGTGATGTAAACCGGTCACACTAACTATAATGATATAGATATAAGACCCCTAACTGAATCCGAAACTTATCGATATTTAGGCATAGCGCAAAATTTAGGTGTAATGGGAGCGGACGTAAAATAGACAGTGGGAAATTTTTTGAGTGTCTTACAATAGTTCTCAAAAGTTACGTCTTGTCTGGTGCGAACAAAATTCGTGCATACAATAGCTGGGTCATGCCAGTTCTGACATATACATTTGGATTTCTCAAATAGACCCAAACCGAACTAGACGCTCTAGATAGAAAAGTCCGCACGACAATGACAACACACAGAATGCACCGTCCAAGATCACCGGTAATGAGGCGGTATATCCAGCGCAAGTGCGGAGGCCGTGGCCTTCTATACGCTAAAAAGATACATAATCGTGAATTTTGTAACCTCAGAAGTTTCTTTTGTTCGATGACTGAGAGCCCAATTCATTCAGAGGTTATTAAATGGGGCAACAGACTCACCCTCCTATCTTTGGCCGATGAACAATGGAACGCACCGCATGTATTGACCGTTTGCGATCGCGAGTCCGTATGTAAAACGAAAGAGTTGCACGGACGCTTTTTCAAGGCTCTACATGAGCAGCACATCGATGAGAGTGCCTCCGTACACTGGCTGCGCTTCGGAGATCTGTATGGGAAAACCGAAGAGTTTATATGTGCAATACAGGATCAGGTTATTAAGACAAATAACCATCGTAAATATATTCTGAAGGATGGTACCATTGCTCTTTGCCGCCAGTGTCACCATCCGGGAGAAACCCTTAAGTATATAATATCAGGCTATTTGATGCTTGCCAACACGGAGTATATGCACATACATAACCAGGCAGCTAAAATATTGCACCAGGAACTCGCTTTGAAGTACAGACTCATAGAACGCAGATTGCCATACTATCAGTACGCTCCAGAATCAGTGCTTAAAAATGACCGCGCACTGCTTTACTGGGACCGAAACATCATCACTGATAGAACCATGGTAGCAAATAAGCCCGATATAGTATTAACGGAACGCGCGCAATCAAAGGTATTTCTCGTGGATATCAGTATCTCCTTTGATGAAAACCTCGTCAAAGCCGAGGCAGATAAGCAAATGAAATATCTTGATCTGGCTCACGAGGTTACGGAGATGTGTGACATCCACGGAAATAGTCCCAGTACTAATATCCGTTAACGGGTTAATCCCAGTTAATCTTGATAAATCTTGAGAAGACTGGGATTACGAGGAAGACCGACAATGGCAAATCTCCAACGCGTCATCCTGCTCGATAATGCTAGGATTGTTCGGCGGTTTCTTTCCGTGGAGCACTGAACTCCAGCCGATTGGCTACTTCTGCTGGAGGTAACTCCTGCTACTTAGCAAAAGCCTAAGTAACAGAGATGTTGAAAAACATACTGATATAATAATAATAATAAGTTTTACTCAACAAGATACACTATAATACAAAAGGTTTATATAATGATATACAGTATTGTTACATATCTATGTATCTTAGCGCCTGAACTAGGCCGAGCCTGTATCTCAGACGCTAATCTCTTCCTGTGACGTATTATAGCGTGTCATAGATATAACTTACAAATATTTTAAATTAATTACATCATAATATATGGATATATCATAGAGTATACTGTGATAAATAGAATATTTATCAACATACATCATATACGAGTACATATTAAATTTAGATGTGTCTATCTAGTTTTTTATATAATAAGTGTGTATGTGTATGAATGTATATAAATATGCCTAATTATTTATAATTCTACCAGACAATTATCGTATGATTGCAAATAAGTTTTTTATGTCTTCATATTTCTGCGTCTTCAACCAGGATGTAACTACTTCCTTATATTTATTATTATTTAGTGGATATATGTTAAGAATTTTATTTAGTTTATTATATAAAATAGGGCCGAGATAAATATGAAATTTATTTACAAAAAAAGTTTTGTATTGCTTTGTAGGACAAACTGTGTATTTCCGCCTACTTGTTATTTGATCAGGCATGTAACGAACCCTATAATGTTATTCAACTATTGTATATTTAATACCTACTAGCCGGCCCGGCAGACGTTGTTTCGCCCTGATTATAAAAAAATCCTTGACAAGTTATATACCAAAACCTTTCTCATGAATCCCACTATCCACTGGTGAAACCCGCATGAAAATCTGTTCAGTAGTTTTTGAGTTTATCGCGAACAGACAGACAGACAGACGCGGTAGGGGACTTTGTATTATACTGTGTATAAATAAATAATAAAAATAAAAAGCCTTTTATTTCTTGCAATTTTAACAAGTTTTGAACAAGAAGTGAACTTAAAAATAAAGGAATTTAAAATATTTACAATTTACAATGTACTATTTGTTAAAGGGAAAAGTTAATTTTCATCTGCAAGAACCCCTCTACAGGTGAAGGCCTCCTCCAAAGAATGCCCTTTTTCTTTGTCTTGGGCTGTCTCAAACCAGTTTAAACCGGCGGTTTTTAAGATTTCGTCTTCCCATCGTGCATTTGGTCTTCCTCTCTTTCTCTTGCCCTGAGGTCCTTTCCAGAATGTTGCCTTTTTTGTCCATCTTTGGTCTTGGAGACGCGCAACATGTCCGGCCCACTTCCATTTTTGTGCAAGAGCCTGTTCTAGGGCATCTATTGCTTTTGTTGTTTCTCTTATTTTGGTGTGTCGAATTTTTTGAATTTTTGTGATGTTTAGCATGCTACGCTCAATTCCTCGTTGACAGGTTCTAACTTTTTTCTTGACCTTCGAAGTGAATTCCCACGTCTGGCAGGCATATATGAGGCATGGTAGAAGGCAGGAGTTTAGTAATTTTGTTTTGATTTTTGTAGATATGTTGGATTTAAACACTTCTTTTAAACTCCAATATTTGTTCCAAGTAAGCTGTGTACTACGCTCCACTTCTCTTTCGTTGATGTCTCTATCGAAACTTATTTGTTTGCCAAGGTATGTATATTGGTTTATATATTGTAGTGTTTCGTCGCCGATGGATATTGGTCTCTTGGTACTGTTGGTCATTAGCATTGTTTTAGAAAGATTCATTTCCAAACCAACTCTCCTGCTATTTTCGTCCAGAGATTCTATCATGTGTTGGAGTTCTACTCCTGTCTCAGATAGAAGCACCTGGTCGTCTGCGAACCGTAGGTGGCTGAGATACTTGTTTCCAATTCTTATCCCTTGCTTTTCCCATTTTAGTTGACTAATTACACTTTCAAGTACTGCTATAAATATTTTTGGGGAGAACGGGTCTCCTTGTTTTACTCCTCTTTTTACCGGGAACCAAGGTCCGACAGTCTCTAACTTTACTCTACTGATGCTATGGTTGTATATGCTCTTTATTACTTTTATACATTTTTTTTCTACTTCCTGGTTCTTCAGAGTTTCCCATATACTTTTATGTGCTAGAGTATCGAATGCTTTTTGGTAATCTACATAAGCAATGTAGAGAGGTCTCCTTTGCTCTTGATATTTCTCAATAACAAGTTCTAATGTGTGTATATGGTCGATTGTTGAGAACCCTTTTCTGAAGCCTGCTTGCTCGGTAGGTTGTTTTGTGTCCAACGTAGCACTTATTCTTTTGTTTATAATAGAAGAAAAGAGTTTATATATACATGATAGTAGGCTTATAGGTCTATAATTACTGATATTGTTGGGGTCTCCTTTTTTATAAATCAAAATTATGTTTGAATGTGACCACTGAGTAGGGGTGTGTCCTGTATCTAAAATAAGGTTGAATAGGTTTGTTAGCGGCTCGGCGAGAGCTTCTGAGGCTATTTTCAAAATGTCGTTAGTGATGTTGTCCGGTCCTGGACTTTTGTCTGTTTTCAATCTACGCAGCTCTGATAAGACTTCGTCTACTTCTATGCTGGGTATCTCAGATTCATTGTTTCATTCATTCATTCATTCATATTATACTATGTAATGAAATAGTTTTCTGACCGACAGAACATCCCAGTCACTGTAAAACTTGTTGTAGGGTAAATGAAAGGTTTGAATGCCATTACTTTTAATAATATTCGTTGTGCTCTTTCAAGTTTGATTAAATGAGTCTTTTTCGCCCCACTCCACTACGTGATACAGTAAGATAGGATAGACTGGGATAATGCAAAATATACCATCTTCAACAGATCATAATCCGCTACATGTCGTAATTTCCGAAATATATATATTAACTTTCTTATTCTCTCGTTAAGTTGATTAATGTGGGGCTCCCATGTTAGATTTTCATCTAACAAGACACCTAGGTATTTTATTGTTCTTACTCTGTCTAGAAAGGTACAGTTACATTTGTTGTTTGCAATTGGTTGATAATTATACAGACAAGTGTTTATTTGGATACTGATGTTACTCTCAACAGGACGTGTTCTCTTTGTATTGGTGAAAAGTATACATTTTGTTTTGGATATATACAGTGATAATAAATGTTCATACAACCATTTTACAATTATTACTAATCCATTTTTAGCATGTGATTTTGCTTCTTATCAGGTTCTTCCATGAAAAATTAATGCTGTGTCATCAGCGAAAGCAAACCTTTTCCAGTAACCTAATTTAAGTTTGCATAGATTGTTAACATATATCAGGAATAACTGATATAAATATATTATTTAATATTCGACGCCAAGAATCTAAATTTACCAATTTAAATAGACACCCAAATATCGTAACATATATATACATTGACCTTTGTCATTTCCTCCTCAAGGCACGCCATGATATGATTTGGTTCTATACGTTGTATTACTGATATAGTGAATAGCGAATAACAAGTTTTCTGTTCTGCCCATTACACGGTAATCTAATTTCATTTTAACATCCTTACATGTGATACCTTACTGGCCTTTTCAATAATAAAAACTCATTTTTATCTTCAATGATCTTTATTACACATATACAGTTTATGAATAAATTTGAACAATCTTAAATAGTTATACAATAAAAATATATTGGATAAAAAGAAATCGGATAGTGAAATGGGAACTAAGGGAGCCGACGTTTAAAATGGTTTATTCATAGAAGTTTTATTTGTGGCTGACGTTTATACCTCCACCCCATACACTGAAACTAATAAAAAAGATTATATAGGGAAACTACACATTAGTGATATAGTTATTACATCACCTGTTACTGCTGATATTACTCGCGAGTCGCGACCCCATTGTACCTCTCATTCACCTGTACGTGCACCCCAGGTAGTAAAAAATGTTTGGCTGCTGTACTATTACAAATACAAATACAAACAAATAGGGTAATCAATCAATCGAAGATAATAAAAGATGGATACTCTATTTAGTCATACATAAAGTTACTGTAATATTAGAGTTCAAATGGCTTTATAGTGTGTTTGAGATGATCTTACAGAACACTTTTTGCCTATGATATAGCCAACGATCATGTAGTTCGCCTGTGGTCACTATCCTATAGACCTTTGTAAAATTGGAAGTCCTGAGGCCAATCATAACATTTTGCTAGTAATCCTGAAAACAATATTGCAGCAATGATGGCTTTTCAAAAACTTAAACGTATAAATTTGTTACCAAGCAGCTAATAGGTGTGTTCCAGCATGTACAGTTGAGAGTCAGTCCCTCATTAGGTTTAGCGCTTTTACGATCTCAGAGCACATCGTCACTGAATATCAAGCGTGATTGTGCTCAAACGTTAAAACTTATGAAGTATATAAACAGTGTCCATTGTAGATCAGATTTCAGATTAGAACGCAGTAACACGAAATCTGCTGCTTTGTTGCAGATATAGGTATGTTGATGATGCTTTTGCAGTCGAATCTCGCACTACGAGTACATCTTCTACATTTAATCTTATAACTCTTTTTTTCTTCGAACTGACTATTCTTTGTTGACCTGAAGGGCTTTTATAACTTCAGTGTGCTGGCAACTAACGCAATGATGCCAAAGAGTTTGACTCTCAGCTTGGGCCATTGTTCTGCATACTACTTTGTAAATGACTCTCAGCTTGGGCCATTGTTCTGCATACTACTTTGTAAATTATATTTGATTATCTGTTTAAGCTAACTAATCTTACATATATGTGTTTATACGTACTATACCTATATATGTGCGTCCATCTATAGGATTTGACAATTTCAGCTAAGTCTATCTAATCAAAGAATTCGAAACAAAAAGGTCCCTTACACAATTTATGTACCTACTGTGTACGTGCGCGTGTGTGAGATATAGTATCGTGTATATTTTCAGTTAGTGAATGCGGTAACACTATATGGTATAAGCAGCGTGCTTGAAGATTTCATGTCGGGTGACTGAACTTGAGGTCCGAATCATCGCGGAAAGAGGTCGTGACTAGATTGTGTAATGTGGTGATTCAGAAATAGTTACTTGGATATCAAAATTAAAGGTATGTTGTATTTTTTATGTGCGTTACAAAGCCATCTGTTGGCAAGTTTCAATAAATTCATCAGTTAAAATGTGATGATAAATATTAATCGTTACAATCACTTATAGGAATAAATAAATAATTAGTTATTTTGTTTTGTTATCGTTTTTTCACCGCTCATCAAATTCGTAATGGGGAATGTTCATTATTGTTTTGCCCAGCAACAATTTATCGTTATGCAATTATGCTGCAAGCTGATATCCAGTAAGCATCGAATTACTGTTTTTTGTCTCATATTTTCCTTAGGTAGAGCAAATTCATCGGCACTGCGTCGGGACATCGCATCCCTTTGCGTCTTTTATCACATCTACCACGGTGAGTGTTCGGAGGAGTTGTTTGAACTGATACCTGCGCTGCATTCCACTATAGTACAACCCGCTTGAAACTGAAATCGCATCGACACCACCTCGATGGATGGAGGTCTTCTTTGGTGAGGTTTTCAAGGTAATTTCTGCCTCATACTTCGACCCTGTGGAATCGACTCCCAGCGGCATATGTTTCCAAACCATTACGAGTTACAAACGTTTAACAAACGAGCGTACACTTCTTTAAAAGGGCGGCAACGCACTTACGACTCTCCTGGTGTTGCTAGTGTCTTTGGACGGTGGTGATCACTTACCATCAAGTAACCCGCCTTTTCGTCTGTCCCCTAAATACATGTGCTGTTATTAACAAAATACTAAAATTAGAATGCGCTGTGGATTTCGTTATGAAACTACATCATGGTGGTAGGGTTTTTCTAAGTACCCCTGGATAGCTACCACCCTCAAGTTGAAAATGTGTCGCTAATCATCTGTGGGTGTGTTCCAGCAGCTGCACTCGAGAGTCAGTCCCCCTACGTTTGGCGTGTTTTCCATCTTCAGATCACGTTACCATTTTACTTCAAATGATATTAAGATCAAACGTTAAAACCTGTAAGATATAAAAAATGATATTAAAATATTATATTTCAATGATGACGAAGATATATCATGCACTGAAAAAGCACAAGATGGCGGTTAAGAAGCCGCAAGGTACATTGGCGGAATAAGGGCCTACGGTAAATGTATGCACGGCATAGGATGTATGTCACAGTTAGTTTTTTTTCAAATTAATTTCAAGTTTGAAGTTGTAGAAAAGTTTTTACCAAAATATAAAATGCTTTGATGCCATTTGTTGCATATAACATAAATAGACAACGATTTATATTTCGATAAAACTTGTGTACTTACACAATTTAAACATCCACTTTTACGTTCAGAGAAAGTATATCGTTCTTTAATAAGTAAATCCCTAAGTTTCGCGCAACGATAAAGTTGAACGTGGTTATTTTTATTACTATTACAATAAGTACAACATGGCTAAAGAGCACGCTTTCTAGCGTGGCAGCGGTAACGGCGGCTTGCGAGAAAGGTATTATAACTATTATGAGTGACGTTTCATCTAATTTTGAAGACGGATTATTCGGATGACTAATTGCACTCTTCTTACTAGAGTTAAGGTGGTAGAGCCACGCTGAAGGTATTACTGGTTTTAGCAGGAATAAGTCGGCTCGCCCATGGTAGTACCACCCTCTCATAGAAAATCGACGTGAAGTAACAAAGTTTGCACTGTTGCGTTTTGTTCGGTCAGTGAGAGCGCCGGATACCCATCTCTCCTCCCCCTCCCCGCCCTTCCCCCTACCCCAAAGACAGGCTGGCAACGCACTTGCGACTCTCTTGGTGTTGCATGTGTCTATGGACGGTGATGATCACTTAACATCAGGTGACCCACCTGTTGGTTTGCCTCCTATGAAATTTAAAAAGTGAACCGTGATTGATCGTTCGAGATCTTACCTTAATCTCGAGCAAAATTAATAAAATAAACATAATATAACACGACTGCGACGGGACAGCGTGGCGTGAGCGTGATAGACCTTGTGTTTTATGAACATTCATTTGAGTAGTATAACAGACAGCGCAGCAGGACCACTTCGCGTCCGACTTGACGCCAGATGGCCACGAAGGTGATTTATCCCAATCCCTACTAATGTTATAAATACGAAAGTGAATTTATTTATTTATTACGTTTTCACAGCTTAACTACTCAATCATCATGAAATTTTGCACATTATTAGAAGTATAGAAAGACATATAAATCTGTCCTTACTGCTGCCTCCAAAAAAACAATCTATGTATATACAAGCTCCAGTTGCCATTTAATCTGAGTTTTAACGCACGTCTTTTAGCTTATTCATAATGTAGCAATAATGTATAATTGCCTACCCGTTTTATTAGTGCAAAGGTTTGTTCCTGCGCGTTGTTGCTTGTTATATAGCGAATATTTATATTATGTTGTAAATAAAAAAATAATTTAAAACGAAGTCAATGCAAGTTGTTTTGTTTTCTTGTAATTTTTAACAATAACAGAATAATAAAAATGAAAAAGGAGAGTAAATAAAACAAATTTAGATAGATTCTGTGAGTGTAGGCGATCTAGAACATCTCTGACAACATTTCATCGAAAGCTCCGAGTCATTCGCAAGGATTCGGACCTACGTCAATCGATGCTGTTTTGTAGTCCGGTTAAGCTGTTAAGTCCTTGGTAGGTCAATAGCGTAGACAGTTCAAAAAAAAAAATACAATCGGTGTCTCCAAACACACCAAACACTAGCCTATCATCGCTTGAAATTTTTCAGTGTTAAAAATAAATTTTGAAAGTTTTAATTTTGGGACAATACACACATGCACGAGATTTGTATAATTTAATTTTATTGCTTACTAGCTGTGCCCGCGACTCCGTCTTGCGTGGAACCTAATGTAAAAAACAGTGGCTAATAAAATCATCTGAATGTATTAAGCCCATTTACTTATCTATTTTTCACTAATACTTAAGCCGCGTCGACATTTTAAAATTACAACAACTTTTGATAGAGTGAACCGATTTTAAAGAAACCAAAACTAAATATTACTCGAGGATATACTTTATGATTTCGTTTATGATGATGAGGTTTTATCCCGAACGCAGTACTTTAGCAGTGATGCGTGTTCAAATAAAGTAAATTTTCAAAAAAAAGTATTTACCGACTTCAATATCAATCAAAAACCCATAAGGCACTAAAAAGCGGAAAATAAATAGTTTATCAAATTAACCAAATTAAATAAAACATATGAATATGTGTGCTACCTAGAGATGTATTGGAAGTCGGTGCGAACCGAAATTTCAAATTTGTTCCAGGTAGAAATGTATTACAGAGACGCGAGAGTGGACTTAAACTTTGTACCTATTTAGATGATATGATTTTCGGTTCGCACCGACTTCCAATACATCTCTAGGTAGCACACATATTCATATGTTTTATTTAATTTGGTTACATTGATAAACCATTTATTTTCCGCTTTTTAGTGCCTTATAGGTTTTTGATTGATATTGAAGTCGGTTAATACTTTTTTTTGAAAATTTACTTTATTTTTCCATTTTTAGTGTACATAAATATATTTTACTAGCAGTGCCCGCGTACTCCGTTACGCCTTAAGATATTAAAATATGCGCGTATTTTTGCGGTATGGTATCTATCGGTATGGTATGCGATATGGTTTCAATTGGTTGTACAATAAGTAACGTTTGGTACAACGCAACCCTATCAATAATCCGCGATAGTTTCTACCACCAACTCGGCTACCATCGCTTCACACATAATATACCTTAAGTAATGTAATTACAATGCTTGCGTCATGTTGCAATACAGCAACGAACATAAGCACAATAGGCTCCTAAGAATTGAAGAGTTTTTTTATAATATTGGTGGCAAGCGAACATTCGGGTCACCTGATGGTAAGTGATCACGACCGCCCATGGACACTTGCGACACGAGAGGAAACACAGATGCGTTGCCGGCCCTTAAGAAAGGAGTAGGCTCGTTTCATTAAAGTTTTCTTACTTTGTCACGGATCCCATAATCAGAACCTAACCAAATTCTCATCAAACTACCCTTGAAGTACATCCTTTCCAATAAAAAATGAATCATCGAAATCGGTTAGCGTGATATTGAGTTATTGGTCTATTCGTCGTTTACATAATTAATGCAAATTTAAAACTATACGGTTTTACACTGGATGCCGTTGTCGGAACTGGACCAAATTGAAATGAGACCACACGGGAAGTACCAGCTTTCAAATAAAAAAAGAATAATCAAAATCGGTTCACCCAGTCGAAAGTTATGAGGTAACAAACATAAAAAAAAAAAATACAGTCGAATTGATAACCTCCTCCTTTTTTTGAAGTCGGTTAACAAACAGACATACACACCGACATTTCTAAAAATGATTGAAATGTATTTTATTACTTATTATTCCAAAATATCTGTAACATTTTTTTTCACAAAAATCTAAGAAGTACAGACTCGTTAGATTTACAATCTTATTATATGTAGGTATAGATTCTTGTTTGATCCGAGAGCGAAATTAAGAAAAATGTAACGAAAAACAAATGAAATTATTTTCATTATCAACCTCACCGTGAGCCATTTTCTCAATCGACCTTTGTATCTAGAGAAAAGTAATAAATCCGACATGAGTGTAATATTTCTTACAAGACCTACTTTCTTCCGCATCTTCCATCATGTTATCGTACGGTTAGATCTATGCCTTTTCTTGGATGAGACGATACCCGTTGTCTTTTTCTATACCCCTAACAACGTGCATGCAAATTAACATTTGTAGAGTAATTAATACCTTTTTTTTAATTATTAATACCTTTTTTTTTTTAACGTGGGGAAATCCCTTATCGATACCCACCCTCCCCGGGGGAGAGAGTGGGTTATGTCCGAGTCGCACGGACTAAAACCCCACGGTGTACCGACAGACCGTTCTGTGGGGGCGGCAAGGGATCGTTCAAGCTAATCAACCTTGTAGAGCCGCCCCCACGGTCCGCCCGGCGGAAGGTGACCGCCGGGCTCCTACCTATAGAGGGACAGACCGGGTGCACGCCGGCTGCCCCCCTCGTCCGCCGGACCTGTGCAATGAGGAGATGGGCCCCCCGGCCCATCCCCTCGGGTCCGGCTACGGTGGCAGGAGGAGTTGGGCAAAGCGCCGCCTCCTCCTGCCAATCCTCCGTTGGCGGAGACGGCCACTCAGCGGATCTGCCTCGCGGGCCCTCTCCGCCGCCTCCTTCTGCGAGATGACCTCCTCGCAGAAGGAGGCCATCGCTCGCCAAGCCTGTTCGCTGCCGAGCATGGCCGAAACCACGCTCGGCAGCGATAAGTCCGGTCCTACCGCCGCCGCCAGAATGCGGCGCTGCTCTCCCCACGCAGCACACTCAGAGTGTGCTGCGCGGTATTTTCGTCAGCGCCGCACTCGTGGCAGGCGGCGGTGGGCTCCCTGCGCGCGATCTGGTGCAGGTACCACCCGAAACAACCGTGTCCGGTGGAGTACCTGCCCCGGTCGGAACATCAGGGAGCCCCACTCCCTACCAATCCACTCCCGCAGGACCGGGCGGACGGCGTCTACGGTAAACCGCCCGAACCGCTCGTCCGCCAGGTCCTGCTATCCTATATTAACTTAACCCCCGCTTTCTTCTGAAAGCATAACAAACATCTTATACGTACTGTTATACCCGAACCATGTGCCCTAATATGCTGACCTTTCTCCAACACCACAGAACTTTCCTAACTAGCACCTTTCCCAGTACCTAACGTCAGTACTTTCCGAGTCCTCTCACGATCCTCGATACCACCCGGCAATTCATTCCCAGAGTCGGTCCATAACACTCTTAATCCTCATAATTATTGAGTGTTAAATAATAATAAGTATATTAAGTGAACAAATCTCTGTTAAATAATAAATATATATTTCAAGTGAATAAATCTATTTTTTAGAATCCCGTATAAGAGTACGTATTTATAATATTAATATGGATGTGCACGTTCCTCGTTTGATTATTCCTGTAGTTCGTGCAGGAATTGATAGAGTTGCTTTTATATTTAAACTGTTCATCAACTACCATTCTTACCACTTATTCTTATTTATCAGTTTACTTATTTACAAATACTGTTACGGTAGTTATTCATTCACAGAATTCATTCATTCATTTCTGATGATATCTTTTAAAATGATAACGTGGATAAGTCTGTAGGAGCCTCGGGCTTGCTACCGTAGGAGTCTAGACTGACTTGGAGAGTAAAATAGACTGTTTACTTCTAACTCCATACAAGATATTTATACAGACAAGCGATCGTTCAATTTTTTTAACGACATATTCTATTTACAATATATTCAAACGTTTCAGAATGTCTGCCAAATAGGATGACATACTCGGTAGCTACAAGTCCACAATAACTGATTTCCTTTTGAAGAATGTCAAAAAATAGAACACATCATTTATGATATTGATGTTATAACATTAACACGTTAAACGTTAGAGAAAGCAAAAAACGTAAAATATTTGTTTGTAATTAGTAATTTAAATATATAAAAATCCAACGTTATGATGTTTGTCCACAATGAACTACGAAACTACTCAACCGATCTGGATGAAAGTTGGTATATATCGAACTTGCGAGAGAGAATAATTTATATTTAAATTAATGAGCTCAATATTTTTTAATTACAAATTAAATGTTCGTCAATGTTGAT
>AP028450.1:14209007-14273732 GCA_036509395.1 Antheraea yamamai
TTTAGTGCCTTATTGGTTTTTCACATCGAAATCGGTTTTTTTTTTTTGGAAATTTTTTTTAGTTTTCTATTTTTAATGTTCATAAATATATGTGGTTTCTAACGGGTATAATAAAATTATTGAAATCGATTCCAATTTCACGAAAATACGTAGAGACGAAGTGCGTGAAAATCAATTAAATTATATTTCACCCCCTTAGGGGTTGAATATATTCTTCAAAATTATATGGGACCACCTCTGAATATAACCAATTCAAATACATATAACCGAACATAGTAACTCCTCCTTTTTTGAAGTCGGTTAAAAATAGAAGGCAAATAATTACCTACCTTGCGAATATTTTATGGAGATTAGTCTAGAAGTGGCGGTCATTTGGAAAGCAAAGAAATGGTGGCCTCTCAAAAACTAGGTGCCCTTAATAGGGCAAGACAGTATTTCACACCGGATACTTTATAAAGCGCAAATCCGACCACACATACAAGTCGGGACATCGCGTCTCTTTGCGTCCTTCATCTCATCTACCGTGGAGAATGTTCAGAGGAGTTGTTTGGACTGATACCTGCCGTTACATTCCACTACCGTACAACCCGCCTGAAACTGAAATTCCATCCACACCACTTGGATAGATGGAGGTTTTCCACGGTGAGGTTCTCAAGGTCATTCCTGCCTCGTACTTCGACCCTGTAGAATCGTCTCCCAGTGGCGGTGTGTCCAAACCATTACGAGCTACAAACCTCAAGAAACGAGCGTAATCTTTTTTAAAAAACCGGCAACGGACTTGCGACTCCCCTGGTATTGCTAGTGTCTATGGACGGCGGTGATCAATTACCATTAGGTGAATCGCCTGTTTGTTTGCCCCTATAATATATATTTAAAAAAAAGTGACTGATTTTGAGAAAGTAGTTTATTAAAATAGTGATATTTGATTTAAAAAAAACCTAGTGTTTCAGTTTTAAGTATAGGCGTAACGTGACCAACATAGTCGTAGATCTATGGAGGATCAGAGAGTATATCACCCAGTACCCAGTGGTCTCTTCACAGACCTTAAGTATATGACTTGGAATATCAGCATTTTTGGTAGATTTTCATTTCATTCAATTAAACTATTAATTGCAAAAGCGTCTCGGAAATCTTACTCACTTACGGAAAACAGTATACAATTTTTAAAATAATGGGGATATTAATTTCATAAAACTATACATTGTGGGTATAGACTGTATATAAATCAAACGAAGATGTACAAAAACCATTACATTCCATTTTAGGAAACAAGGATTTCCCATTGTAATGTTTCCATTGCCTCTAAGGAAGAGATTCCTTTATAACTACCAGTCAGTGATACTTTTTTATTTTGATGTTTTGCGCAATAATTTGATTCATCTTGTAAATTTTCATTGTTATCTCTAATTTATTTTGTTATACGTGAGAAATTAAAACACTCGGAGGTACTTAATTCTTCTTATATAATTTAGATTATATTAAGTAAAAAAGCTTTTACCCTGGCTCAAGACATTATTTATGATAATGCTAATAAAATGTCTGCAAATGTTCTATCGTATTTCGTGCATTCAATATCCACGTGACATGGAATCATTATTATGCTCATATAATTTATTAAAAATATCAAATACGTTTCAAATCATAATATAATCTCACTGATAAGAAGTTGTTATACGTTATCTAGCGCAAAATAAGTTTAGAATCCGCGCATTTAGAGATGCCCGAATGAACAATAGTTTAGTGTTACGCTAGTCGTCCGCACTTAGAACGCAAATATTATTTGCTCCTTGTTGCTTCAATGGTGGTCCTTTGGTGAACATGTAGAAGAACTATTAGCTCCAATTGTTCAACAGGTATTAAAATTTTCAGAGTAATTAACTGAATTTGTTTATGATGAGTAGTTTTTGATATTCCCGTGTTGTAAATTGGCTGATTTAAGTCGGTAACGGAAATCTGAACCTGAGAAATGTTCTGTGTTTGTGTGATAAAAAATATGGAACTGTAGATTCCACTATGTTGGGTTTCATACAGACTGCTATTTTAATTTGAATATCGTGAAGTATGATGAATGCCAAACAATAACTAATTTAACTTATAAGGAAGAATAGTGTCATAATCTAGAATTAATATTCCCGCTATTCAATGAAAAATCGTTTTGGTTGCGGTCCTATGAATAAAAATAAAGGGTTTGTTTGTACCAAATAGAAATCCTTAAAATTATTAATTACAAAATTACAATAACAGACCACAATGATTTCAGGTAAAATATTAAATTTCTTTGTCTTTAAAGTCGCCGGTAATTTATTTTTTTTACACCTATCTGTGATTTTTTTGTCGCTGTGTTTTATGCAGCCACGTGAAAAATATTCACATATCAATTTTAATATAACACGCCTACATTGCTTTCATAAGATGATATATTATTAGAAAATAAATATTAACAGTGTTAGATTATAATGTTTACAAGAACGCTGAATCAAGAGTTTCGTAAAATACTTCGTTCTACAGAAAGTATTGTGAAACTTGTCCTTATATCGAAGTAGTCTTCATTCTAGCCTCTTCCCGAAGGAAAGGACATAAATACCACTCCAGCCCACGACGTATTGACGATTTCAAACTCTGACAAATTCACAGTTTTATATTTCCCAAAAGAACATTTCTAAGGTTCAGGTTTCCTTCGATGTTTTCCTTCACCATCAGCCGATACTGTTACCAATTTAAATTAGTAAATGGACCTGATTCCGAACAATTCGTTGGTACATGCCGGCCATGACCACAACTTTTTCTTATGCAAGAATATTTCGTCAACATAAATCTTACTATATAAAGAACGCATATGATGTTTTTTTTTAATTGTAGCTCGGCAAAATGACTGTACTGTGCCTGATGGTAAGCACAGCACAATCCAAAAACAATGGCGACCACCGAGACACATACTATCCATCGCCGGTCGCCGCCGGTGTTTAAAAATAATTATTTTATAGTCAATACCAGCTCTAAAATCCAGAGATGTTATAAATTTATTATATTTTTTTTTAGATCTTGATTCTGTGCGTGCACCTTATATTGCGGACTCCGTACTACAATTGTAAAGTCTAGATATCTCATAAAACTCATAATTCTTTATTTTTCATAACCTAACAGATATGTAATGTAGGTTGTTCAACAATATATGCCAAATGTGGTGTAGGAGTGCAATAATAAGTCCGACAACATATTAACATCGATTTTTACCTATCTCCACTGAATATTTTTTACAATTGCTATTCTTAAGAACATAGATTCTTTCAAACAGTAATAGTATGGACTATTTAATATTAGGTCTTTACCTATGAAATTGCCGTTTTGTATGAAAAAATTTAAACGATTTTTTTTCATGTATTTTTTATTTGTATTAATCGAAGTAATCACCCATGCAATCAATGCATCTTTGCCAACGCAGTGGCAGTTTATTGATGCCCTTCTTAAAGAAATCAGCTGGACGGGAGGCAACAAATTCTTCAAAGGCATTTTGTACTGCCTCTCGGGTATTGAATTTTTTTCTCGCCAAGGAGTTATCCAAATTCTGGAAAAAGTAGTAGTCTGTAGGCGCAAGGTCTGGTGAGTAGGGTGGATGACGGAGAACTTCCAACCCCAGTTCTTGCAACTTGGAGACCGTCTGCTGTGCAGTATGAGGTCGCGCGTTGTCGTGCAGGAGCAGCGGAGACGAGCGATTGACCAATGCTGGTTGGAGATGTGCCAGCTTCTCCATCATTGTGTTCAGTTCTTCACAGTACACATCTGCACTAATGCTCACCCCGTTTGGTAAGAAGCTGTGATGAATCACACCGGCGCTAGACCACTAAACAGTGACCATCACTTTTCTAGGGGTAAGTTTTCGTTTAGGGCATTGTTTAGGTGCTGAACCAGGATCCAACCAACTTGCTGAGCGCTTGCAGTTATCAAACAGAATCCATTTTTCATCGCAGGTAACAATGCGGTTCAAAATTCCTTCATTTGTGTGTCTGTTGAGCAGTGCAAGGCACGTCTCGACGCGTACTTCGCGCTGGTGATCATTGAGTTCGTGGGGCACCCATTTGTCAAGCTTTTTTACCTTGCCAATTTGACGCAAATGGACCAATATTGTTTTGACGCTAACGTCGAAAGCTGCTGCTAATTCAGCCGTAGATTGTGTATCATCAGCTTCCACAATCGCCTTTAATTCGTCATTGTCTACCAAAGTCTTCGGACGACCGCGAGGTTTATTTTTCAGGTCGAAATTCCCAGAACGGAAGCGAGCAAACCAATAACAGGTGGTGCGTTGGTTTATAGTGTTAGCTCCGTAAACGTCGTTGATGTTGCGTGCCGCTTGTGCCGCGTTGCTGCCACGACGGTACTCATATTCCATAATTACTGGAATTTTTAACATATCCATGATGACAAAAAAGATTGAAATGCGATGAAAATGTAACACTAATCAATAAACAAATGACTACTTTTGGAAAAAGAATTCCATGTTTTTAAAATAAAATTAATTTGAAATTAGAATTCTTAGCCAAACAAAAAATATTTTGATTTGAAATGGCCAGTACTGCAGAACGGCAATTTCATAGGTAAAGACCTATTATATAAATAAAGTATAATAAAGCACCTTTAATTTTTGTTTAAATATATTAAATGATAATTAGATCAGCTCTTTCAGTAATTTATTATACAATTGGATTTTTTTATTGTATATAATAATTGTGTTGTTACATTTCAAAATGAGTTAAATCCAATTTTAGCTATTCCTAATTAATTACGTAATTTTTCAAGATCTTCAAATTTCGTACATGCAAACTATGGAGATCTTAAAAAAAAAAACTAGAAACCTTATGAAGGAAAAAATTTGAACTTCGTTCTCGGTGTATTAAAGATGGAAATGTTAAAAAAACTAAACATGTTATATGAACGATTCACATTGCATTTAATCTTCATTCCTTAGCATAATTTCTTTCCTTGTTCTGCTATCCATGCCATCATATCTCTAGATCTCTTATTCTTCAAATTACTTGCAACTAGCTTCAGATCATAATAGATATCTCAGTAAAACAAATTATTGTATTATAGTTTCATCCGGTTGAGCCAGTTTATTAAAATAAGTTTAACACTTATATATATTTAGATTCAGTGCAGTTTATTCTTAAAATATATATTAGTATAGTATCAGTATTTATACTTAGAATGTGTGTTACTTTTTCATTTATCATCATATATATTAATACGTGAAGCCAAAACTTTGTATCCCTTTTTAAGAAAATTGCGTGAACGGATGAATGTGAAATTTGGCATAGTTAAAGTTTATATGGAGGAGAAGTGCAGACAGCTATTTATTTTATATAAAATGCATTATAAGTACATTAAATTAATTAAAATATGCATTACTCACACTACTGCTCCAATTTTACACAACATATACACACATGTAAATAAAAAAGACATTTTGACATCCGTCAATAACGGACTTCAAAAAAGTAGTAATAATATTCGTCCAATAGGACAGGGGCAGGAATTAATCCATACTGCCAAACTTCAGAAAAGGTTGCGAAGGAGGTTGCTATGCTCGACTGTATGTATTTTTTTTTTACTCTTACGTTCCAATTACCCTGTTTTATTCTACATTCAACAATGATATTATAACATATCTTATATATTAACACGTGAAGCCAAAACTTTGCACCCCCTTTTAAGCGAATTGCGCGAACGGATGAACTTGAAATTTGGCATAGTTAAAGTTTATATGGCAGAGAAGTGCACAAAGCTATTCTTTTAATATAAAATGCATTACAATCATATTAAATTAGTTAAAATATACATTACTCACACTACTGCTTGAATTTTACACAACATATATGTAAATGAAAAAGACGTTTCGAACATCTTTCAACCTTCTTACGTTCCAATTACCTTTTAAATATTTTTAACATGACTGACATTGCATACCTTACAATATGCCCTTTGAAATCAACTGGTCAAATTGTAAGTTAATTTTAGAATAATATAATATATAAATTCATAATATACATAATATTAATTGATAAATAATTTATCTTTAGTAAATTTATGGAACTACTGAAATAATTGTTATTCTCTTTGGTTTTATTGAATGTCAAAATTTTTATCTGACAGACTGCTTTCACTTCATGTCACTTTGCTTCATGTTGCCATAAGAGTAAAGCAATATTTCCAAAGTCAATGTCAATATTTTAATGTTTAGTATTTCTTTATGGTGTACTCAAATGATGATTCAATAAAAAATGAGCGAAAAATACTTAGCAAAATCAAAATAAGAAAATTTGTTTGGTCATGAAAGTAATCCATGACTTATATATCTCCGCGGTTACAATGATGCAGTTCAACTTGATGTAGCAATTATATTTAGTACAGTTGATGATGAATTATGAACAAAAATGAATTCATTTTCAAAAGTTAATGGTAGTATTATAAACATCTTTGATTTGGATTCATAATTTGATTCTATTGTGTATCCATTACTTTTCCAAATGATGATACTGGGCATATCACTATTCCTCATAATGTATAGACTATATTTAATTCAATATCACCCAGAAATACCACGCGCCCATGGTGTCGTGTAAAATTAATTGAAAATTGTGTCATGAGGGGGTCCGATAATTTATTTTTATTTTCGTAAAGTTATGTATACTTACTATTTAAGAGCCTTACCACGTTATGTAACCGCCTGTTTTTTGTTTCAAATTTATAATTAATTTCAATTTTCATTTAGACATCGATTTTTTTTATGTTTATATAATTGAAAAAAAGTGGTAAATAACTGAGTAGGCATGATGAAAGCCTTTGATTATAGAGGTTATAATATCCTTTGATAAAAGAACCCTAATAAAGTTCAAACTTTAAAAATTCAATGAACTATGGTCGAATGTCGACCACTGGGCGCCCACTAGTATTTTTAAATATATGCCGCTCTCGTTGTGATCTTGTTTTGGTAGTTCGTTCTTTAATTATTATTAGAGTGTCTTTTATTTTATTTTGTAAATTATGTATTCAACTAGAAAGATGTAAACTTCTAGCTGTTTCTAAACGTTGATATAATATCATTTATGATATTTTATCTTCTTTCTCGTCTGAGTTCGCAGAGTTGAAAGTCCTGTAACGTTTGTAACTTTCCGAGGTTACATTTAGTACCTTACCTTTGGTAATCTATACTTTCGCATAGACACCATTTTATTCTCGCCTCGCCATATAGTATTTTGTTTCTAAATTGTGGAATAATGCCTAAGTCACGAATTTCACTATCGCGTTTAATATTACCAGCGCGCATGTAGTTATAAATTATAGTTTTATGTTTTCGCGTAAAAGTACAATGTAGTCTACAATGGAACAATTTCTATTACATAACAACAAGTCTAGAATATGTCCATTGATATAAAAAAAATGTGCAAATCCCTTACATTTTGTAAAAATAAAATAGATCCTCTGCATCTTACGTTAATAAAAATAGTGTTGTGTTGTATATTTACGCACAAAATAAGATATTATGAACATAAAACAGTGAATCTTTAAGAATTTTCCATAATGTTGTATTCTTATGATTTACTAGCCGTGCCCGCGACTCCGTCCGCATTGAACCTACTGTAAAAAAACAGTGACTAATAAAGTCATCTCAACGTATTAAGTCCATTTACTTATTTACTTTTCTCTCGTAATTAAGTCGCGTCGACATTAATATTGCAATAACTTTTGTTAGAGTGAACCGATTTTAATGAAACAAAAAATAAAATTACTCAAGGTTTTGGTTTATTATTATCTTGAGGTTTTATCGTGAACATAGTACTTTAGCAGTGATGCGTGTTCAAATAAACAGACAGACATTTGTAAAAATAATTGAAATGTATTTTGTTGCATATTCCAAGACACCTGAAACAATTTTAATCACAATAATCCCAAAAGTACAGACACGTTAGATTTACATTCTTATAATCTTATATATTACTAATACGTGAAACCAAAAATTTGTATCCCTTTTTAAGCGAATTCCGCGAACGGATGAAAGTGAAATTTAGCATAGTTAAAGTTTACACGGAGGAGAAGTGCACAAAGCTATTTTTTTTTTAAATAAAATGTATATACACACATGTACATGAAAAAGACGTTTTGACATCCTTCATTCTACTCACGTTCCAATTACCATTTTTCATCCTACATATCCTTTTTTATATGACGGAACGTATCCATACCGTACATACCCTTTGAAATTAACTGGGCAAATTGCAGGTTAATTATATAATATGTAAATTTATAATGTACATTAATAATTAATCAATAAATTATTGAATTAGTAAGAAAATTTAACACTGGCTACATTTTAGTTAAGTTCTACGTAATTCTGCTAGGTGGCGCCACACTGTGTCTATGGTCGTTCTGTTGTGTGTTCTTACCTGTTAGAGGCTGTGCAAGTAAATAAAATAACTATTTTTTTTCAAGAAAACATTCTTTTATTAGAATTCCTAGTCCTTAACCCAATATAAATAATTTATCTTTAGGTAATATATGAAACCACTGAAATTATTATTATTCTCTTTCGTCTTATTGAATTCCAAAATTTCTAGGTTTGGCAGGTTAGGCATATGCGTGTGGTTAACTAAGAAGCTAAAGTTTCCCATACAGTTCTATATTTTTTTATCACAGACCAGGATATGGTCGCTCACCATATTATGCACAATTATGTTTTTATGGTGTGGACACTGCTCTTAATTATATATTCCAGGAACAGTTTAATCGAACATGCAATGATAGCATATCTAATGCATGAAATTTCTCACGAATTGGAGAGCAGTAATGATTTTTATTGTAATGATTATGTAGTAATTTATTTTTTGACGTTCATAAGTGCCTTCTTAAGGCCTACATTGAATAAAGTGTTTTTGATTTTGATTGCAATGAAGGATCATTGTCAGAGAGTTGAAAATCAAAATTAGATAATTTGTTTTCTCATGAAAGTAATCCATGACTTACATCTCCGCGGATACTATGATTCAATGATGCAGTTCAACCTCTTTTTTTTTTTATTTTTATCTTAGTCTTTGGCCTTTGTGGAAAATTCCGCAATTCTGCCAGTGTCATGTACATAAAGCTTAATTTCTACGATAATGGATCAACAAAAGATCTGAAGTTGATTTAGACCACCACCGTATGACTAACATAGAACATAGGGACAATACACAATTGGGTTAGTAAGTACCTAAACATATGAGTTAGTAAATAAATATGTATATTTTATCATATAAGTATGTATAGTACAAGTAAGTATAATGTAACAAATAATTAGAACTTAATTTTATTAATATAGATATATTTACACAGAACAGTAATAAAAGGAGTAAAGGAGAGGGAGAGTAGGAATTGCATACAGGTGGGACGGAATATCTCCTGGGGGAGTAAATTATATAGAGAAACATGTAGCAGTTATATTTAGTACAGCTGTCGATGAATTATGAACAAAAATGAATTCATTTTCAAAAGTTAATAGTAGTATTAAAAACATCTTTGTTTTGGATTCATCGTTTGATTCTATTGCGTATCTACTACTTTTCTAAACGATGAGACTGGGCATATCACTATTCCTTATAATGTACAGACTACATTAAATGCAATATCACCCAGAAATACCACTCACCCATAGTGTCGTGTAAAATGAATTGAAAATTGTGTCATGAGTAGCGACAAATTACTTTATTTTCCTAAAGTTATGTTTACTTAGAATTTGAGAGCCTTACCACCTTTTGTAACCGCCTGTTTTTTGTTTCAAATTTATAATTAACTAGCTGACCCGTGCAACTTCGTCTGCATCAAATCGGTTATCACCGGTTTCAATTGTATTTTTAAATGCGAAAAATTTTAATAAACCTAAAACCCGATTGCAGCCTCACCTACCGTTTCCAATTGTAAATCCAAACTATCAAGGGACTCCACTCAAACATATACCCAGATGGTATGTGAGAAATCTTTTAAAATAAACCTACAACCCGTTCGTAGCATCATCTACCGGGTTCAATTAAAATATTAACTAAACTATATATATTGGCGGTAATGTAAAAAAAGTTTGAGAGGTCTATGGATCCCGATTTGGAACGAAGTTCCTTTCCCTTTTTGGTAGACGTTTATTATACAGTCAGTATAGTTTACATTATAAAATATCAAGTTGATAGAGTTTAATTGTAAATTAAACGGTAAAACATATTCATAAAATAAATAACGATAAATTAATCATTGAATGATATCATAACTATTTTCAACTTGTATTAAAACTTTTTCACATTCCATTGTATTGAAGAAAAATATAAGTATTAAAAAGATATGAGTACGACGCGTCAACTGTCACTTGCTGTAACTATTTGTCTAAAAGCTAGTAACGGTTTCGATAGCGAATTCGAATAAGACAATTTTTTATATATCTTTATGTTCTTCCAAACACGTGCGAGCTACCTGGCTGCTGGTAAATGTTGCGTTTATTAGTGCATATCGCACCTGTACAGGCAAAAATATTAATTTTTATATAATTTAGAATGTTTTGTTTTTCACTAACTTTGAAATGCTACTAAAACATTAAATTATTATTGCCAGACATTTTTTTTATTAACAATAATGTGCCCGATGCTATTTTTTGCAAATAAAAAAAGTATGTTCAAACTATGTTAAGATGGGTGTAATTTTAATATTATTTTATTTAGACATAAAAGAGAGTAAATTAAAAATAATATGCATAGAATAACTTAGTTATAGCTATAGTTTAGCGCAATACTAGCTGTATAATAAAGACAGCGATAATTGTGGAAGCGCCTATTATAGACGCATATATTCAAGATGGCGTCAGTCCCAAGTCATATGTCTACGTTTATCGTTGTTTTTCATTGTTTACAGTGAAATCTCAATATCATAATGGTTAATGAAATGAAATATGTTCTTTGCAGTGGAAAAAATAAAATGGTTTCAAATGAATTATTTTATTTATAAAGAACATCATCGGACACATTATTGTCAATAACAAAATTGTCTGGCAGTGATAAATTCATGTTTTGAATAGCGTTTAAAAGTTACTGCAAAAAAACGTTCCTAAAATTATTTATAAATCAAAATTTTGACCTGTAAAGGTGTGATGCGCATTAAAAAACACAACGTTAACCGGCTATCAGGTATCCTAAATTCTGTTTGGAAGGCCATAATATATTATCATATTAAAGAACCAGCTTTTCTAAAATTCTCGTTCTTCCAACGTTGCTGGCTCTTGTACTATGGTGTCGAAAAAAAGTCTAGTTACATTAACTACAAATTTTTCCACCAGCAGGGTCTTCACGGTTCCTGTTACAAACAATTTTACAATAAAAAAAGTTCTGTGTAATTGACATGCGATAGAAGTAAAACTTTGGTATTGTGATTAATTTTTAAAATAATAAGATGAATGCACCATGGTGATAAAATTAGTTTTCAGCATTATTTTGTTATATTTTGATATGTACTAACGATGTGTATAAACGCAATAAATTTTTGTTTTTCGTTATCCTAGAGAACTCCCTGCGTTTTATGGGACAAAAAGTATCCTAGATGTAACCTTGTAATATTAGGTATCACTGTGTTTCGTTTCGTCAAAATTGGTTCAGTACTTTCAGAGTGATGTGTGTTCACAGGGACAAAAAGACATACAGACAGACAAAAATTGTAAAAGGATTATTTTTGGCTTCTATATCGATAACAAAGTCTAGCCCGATCAAAATTTTAAAAAAATATTTAATGTACAGATTTGGCCTTGTTACAGTTTTATTATATAATAGAATAGAAGATAGATAGAAGATAGATTACAATTTTCATTTAGAAAGTGATTTTTTTAATGTTTATATTATTTTAAAAAAGCGACAAATAACTGAGTAGCCATAATGAAATCTTTTGACAAAATAACCCTAATAAAGTACAAACTTTCACATAACTATGAACTATGTTCGAATGTCGACCACTAGGCGACCACTAGTATGTATAGATGTGTGTTAATTAAAAACAATACATTACGGCGTGTACATATATAACAACACAGATAAAATTAGAAGGATATTGATATGTGTTCTAATGAATTTCTAAGCATGATAGTGAATATTGGTTTAAATTTTCTGTATCATATTTATTCAAACAACAGACTTCAAGATTAGTTTACAAACAAAAATTATCATACTAGATCTTATATGTAATTAATGCCAGGCCTTTTTAAGACGGGAAATCCTATATATGATACCATCCCACCATGAAAAGCGAGAGGCTTATGCTAGAATCGAACAGGCTAAAACATCTTTGTTGATTAGAGCGTATATAAACCAAGGTTTTTGACTCGCGGAGGGCGTACTCCAATATCCTAGTCACGTACTCATGTCTCCTCTAAGTGGTAAAGATGGGAACATTTTTCTTAAAAAGATTTTTTTTTTTTGTTTAATTATTTATGACAATAGAAAAATTACATGTACATACAATAGGACTCTCTTCAGGAAACCGCTATTGCGGTTTAATCGAGGAGAGGTATGTTCGTCAACACGCCGACATTTAATATTTAAGTTTTTCGGGGTAGTTCATTTATGAAATATGTTCTTAAAATACATTTCGCTTGTTTAACATTACATCCTTGTAGTTCTATTGTATAATTGGCTGGTAATGTGTTTAAGATTGAGGGAAGCATATATTCCCATGTACGCATACCATAGTAATTGTTGTAACGAGGCAGTGTGTACATGGGAACATCTGCCAAATTCCGCAAAAAGTCCGGTCGTACTCTTTTTTTAAGCTTACTAAATTCATCTAGATTCTCACAAATTACGGCCATTTTAACCTTGTCGAAGACATTCACAATTCGACAATGTTTGAAGAGACCTTCTATATTATTATTATATTTCATTTTAATCTTTTCAGGCACTATTGTCTTTAATAATCTAATTTGTAATTTGTGAATGTTTTCCACGAGGGTTCCGAATGTATTACCATAAACACTTATCCCATAACTAATTACAGAATCAGCAAGAGATAGGTATAACATTCTTAATGTATTATACGGTACTTTATATCTTAATATAACTAATCTAGACAAGATAGCTCGTAATTTGTTACATATATAGTCGATATGCGGCTGCCAGCTGAATTTATTATCTATTAACAACCCCGGATACATATGTTGTGTTACCAATTGGAGATTCTTACATTTACACGACCTGTTTTTACTACTATTATTATGCATACACTCATGACAATGGGCAACGATGCTGGGGATTACATTTGTTTTTAAATATGGTGAATGTATGTGCAAGAGTTTAGTCTTTTGTGCATTTAAAATTAAGCCGACATCGTGTGCCCACTTACATAATAAGTCAAAGTTATGCTGCATCTGTGCTTGTGCTAGTTCAATGTTCTGGTGCGCTATTAAGAGACAGGTATCATCAGCAAACTGGTACACCGAACCTTCATCAAATATGTTACACATATCATTGACATAAATTAGATATTCGGTTGGACCTAAAATCGAACCCTGTGCTGTTCCCGATTTTGTACAAATTGTCTTACTGAAATGGTTTTCTATTTTTACTGTAGTAGATCTATTTGTGTGATAGTTTTTAAACAGATTAAGAAGGGGACCCTGCATGCCATTCTGATGTAATTTGTCGTATAAGGTATTGTAATTCAGCATATCAAAAGCTTTAGTGAAGTCTATTAAAACAGCTAACACATGACATTTATGATCCAAATACTTATTAACTTCATTAGAAAACTGTGACAACAATTGGATAGTATTTTTGTTTTTTTGAAAGCCGTATTGTTTAGGGTTAATGATATTATTATCAGTTAAATATTGTTTTAATGAACGACCCACATACTTCTCAATAACTTTATCGATACAGGATAATATAGTTATTGGACGGTAGTTATTGATGTCATTGTGAACGCCTTTTTTATGTATAGGACGAATAATACCTATTTTCAACAATTCGGGGTAAGTACAAGTCGTTAAACATTGATTAATCAAATGTGTAATAATAGGACTAATTGCTTTATTTACATGTTTTAAATCTTTAACCCTGATGTTGTCTATACCTGCACTTTTTTTATGTTCATATTTTTTATTAAATTGTATACTACGTCATTTCTGGCCTTTTCAATTCTCACGCATACTTCTGGCTGTCTAATATAGAATTCAGAGGGTAACAAAGGAGAAGTGCACGACAAACTTAGGTTATTGATGGTATTATGGAATTTTGTAGCAAAGCTATCGGCTATAACACTAGAAGGTTTTTTAAAATATCTTATTATTAAGTCATCCACAGATTTTATTATTTTACCGGTTATTCTATTTATTATTTCCCATATTTTTTTAGTATTTTTAAAATTGTCACTTATTTGACTATGTATAAAATTATTTTTTGTAGTATTTATATACTTATTTGTTTTATTTCTGTATTTGTTATATATTATTCTATTTGAAATATTACTTTCATCCCGCTTCCAAATAAGTAACAATTTATCCCTTTTTTTACACATATCGACTATTTTTTTATTTACCCAAGGACATGTTTTTCTTCTACCTGAAAAGACCTTTACGGTACTTGTACTTTTAGAGTATACATCGTTAAAACGATCTGTGATAAAAGTAAGAATGTCATTTGGATTTGAATATTGTTTGCCCGCGTTCCAATCTATTTTTGCCAATTCCGCTGATACCTTTATGCTATCGAGTTTTTTTAATAATTTACGATTTATACTAGTGGAATTGCTATTTTCGTGTGGCTTCTCAATTATGAAGCAGTGTCCTATTATATAGTGATCGGCTAGTGCATTATTTACAACAGTTGTTTGTACTGATAAGCCATCGCTACACATACTTCGTGAGAAAATATGATCAATACCACTTTTTGATATATGAATTCCTTTTTTTTCTACACGTGTATACTGGTTAATACCGCATTCGAACCCAAGTTGACATAACGAATTTAGATAGAAATATACTATTTTGTTCGACTGTGTGATATCTATGTTTGTGTCACCAATTAAAATAAAATTAGTGTTAAGTTTATACTGAGTAATCATTTGTGTCAATTCAGTAGTAAAGCTAATTGGATTTGTACTCGGTGGTCTATATACAGCACAAATGTTTATGTTACAATTAAAATTAGTTATTACTTCGCCACAGATGCATTCACAACTATATGTACTTACTATATGTCTTTCGAATTTTATACTATTATGAATATATATAATTACACCACCACCCTTACGACGTCTACGTAGCTCGGTATGCATGTTCTCTAGCTCGAATAGATTCATAACATCGTCACATATATTTGCCTCGGTTACTACTATTACGTGAATTATGCTGGGACTGTTGGTTACAATGTATTCTAACTGATCGAAATTTTTTAGCATAGATCTGATGTTAACATGAAAAGTAGTAGAAAGTTCTGTGTATTCGGTACTTCGTTGACAAAATCATTCCATGTGTTGTAATTTTTTTCTATAATTAGTGGTGCACCTATATCCATTAAAATTGTTAATTATTTAAGCTGTAGACAATTGTTGTATTCATTATTAGCTCAACGCTGTGTTATTAGTCGTTCAATATCCTTATTGGATCTGATATAGTATACTTTATCTTTTTCAGTTTTTCGAGCCATTATCATACCGTTTTTACACCAAACATATTTGTATAAATCCGTGTTTTTTAATTCGCTTTTCGCTCTCCATAGTAGATAAGCGGTTGTTGGAGTAAGAGACTCACGTAGGTAAATTTTATTGTTAGTCGATAAGCTCAGTATTTTTGGTTCAATTTTGATACCCTTATTTGCTTCCAACCATGTCTCACGACATCCTTCTTTCAGAGACACAATTATAGGAGCTGTAGGATTACCGTTCAAGTCACCTTCCTTTGTACGATTACTCTTTTTCCGATACGCCTTGACGACATCATCTTTGTGCTGTTTAATTGATACACCAACTGTTTGCGCTATTTCGACTACATCTTCTTGTTCTGTGTGAGGAATACCGCATATTTCTATATGATTAACTATCATATTTTGCTGTATAGCGTTGATTTTTAATTCTAAAGCATCATTTTTTATTGTTAGATTTTTGCAAGTGTTCTTTAGGTCCTGACATTGATTTTGTGTGACTTTTATATTTAATTCAAAGTCGGATATCTTTTGCTGAAAGTCATCTATTTTATCTGAATAAAATTTTAAAGTTGCTTGCAATTCTTGCTGGACAACTGTACGTACTTCACGCCGTATTTCACTTAGAAAATCACTTTTTGCTTCACCGCTTAACGTAACCGTATCACTTTTGTTATCATCTTCCAATTCTGGATCTTGGTCAGTAATTATACACGAAAGTCGTTTTGGTTTACCTATTCCGACGCAATTCCGGCATTTCCAGTCCACAGAGTCAGTCAGTAGAATACAGGACATTCAGTTGTTCGTTAGATATCGATGCACATATTCCATGGATCCACTTCGAACATTTACAGCATTGAATGCCAGGATTTCTTTTGTTTATTATTTTATCGCATTTTATGCATTTAACCATTGTTTTAACTTATTCACTCGAAAAAGTTTATAGAAATCGAATATTAACAGAAAATAACGAATCTGCCAGCCGGTGGTTACACATAAAATAGCTTTGAGAAAAACGTCGCAAGCGCCATGCACTTTGTGTCGCTTACGCGTTTAACTGTAGCTATTCGCAACTATGGCTGTGTAATATTGTCAGTGTTATATTTTCACTAGATTTTTCGGTGATTATTGATGAATCTTTTCACAAATGTTATTACACTTATAATTTAACTTATCACTAAAACACTACACGCCTTCTTATTAGATTAGAAACTGTTATTTCACGGTAAAAACTATTTAATTTAGCAAAAACAATGGGGAACGTATTGATCTTTATGACGACGAAGCGAACAATGATATGACTTCTCCCCTATGGTTTTTCTAGAAACAGTGGTGAACCTTGCTTCTTTGTCACGGGTCCTCGTTTACGCCGCATCAGACGCCCCTGTATCTACGGTCTGGAAGTTTATCATTAAGAGATATGGTGCAATTGACCTCCACCTCTTCTCCTTTCTTATTCAATCCTCCATTGGCGAGGTGTGAGAGCACCAACCGATGTCTCCTTTTTTCTCCCTATAGTTTGTGGATTGCTCGGATAGCGTCAATTGTTTTTAGACTAGGTCTAGGTGAAGCTAGACTCTGAAACCATATCCTCAGCTCCATATGCTACAAGTAAACCTTCTTCTTTTCATTCGGAGCTATCCTTTTTGTTAGAGCAATGTGCGATGCACTAATGGTACATTTTTGCATGGGAGTGGGCTACTAATACCCAAGACATAGAACTTGCGAGTAGGCAAGCCTCTTCGTATGATACAGTGCTATATGCAAGTATTACCTTAACTCCCATTAATTTGGTCAAATCACTGTACAACGTTACGCTATCATACCAAACGTGGGGCTCTGTATAGTGCCATAGAACGAACCATTCCTATGCACAGAGCACGAAATTTGAAGCCGGCTACATCAAGTTTGGGAAAGAGACCTGCGAGTGCAGAAGCATTGTGCATAAACTTGGGATTTAGTTACATGAACATGTCTGAAATGTCCACAGGCTTTCCAAAAAGAGATGGTGGTATTTCGTTGTAGAGCCGACATCTATGCGAATACCAACAATAAGATTATGTGTATCAGGGGGTGATGCTATGCGGGAACCTTGGAAAGAAATAGCTTCCGTCTTGATGAGGGCCGCTTCCAACCGGAGCAATCAAATTCTCCTGAGTTAAACTCACCGTAAATAAGTGAAGGGCATCATCGTCACGATGTGTCATTGGCGTAACAAGTTATAGCGGCACTCGACAGAATAGCTTTAAGATCATTTGGGCGTCTGTACTAGTCGTGACAATATATCACGGACGCCAGCGCACACTATAGTACATAATTTAATTAGAGGGTTAATTATTAGTAAGGACTGTGTACCTGATCTTGAGTTTCTACTTTTTATGGTTGTTGTGTATCTATGTGTATTTATAGTATTTGTAAGTGCATGTATAGCTAACAACGATGGAGTGGTTACGAGAACAGAACAAATGAGCACACAAGAGCGCATAAATATTGAGTATAGGGATCACGTTAGCAATATATTGAATTTCTTTTTTATAAAGAGCTTATACAATATATCCAGTACCCTCATACTTCCATTGAAGGAGCCAGTTTTTTACTACACGAATTGGGATCAGATATATGTTAAGATGACTGCTTGATAATTATAAATACAAAGGCCCAGTACGCTAAAATGTCTATCTGATACTGAAGTTCCGCAGGAATATATTTTTCGACCCTCGTGCTTTGCAACAGACGTCTGTTAACAACTACTATAGGGTCAAAAGATAAAGTAACATGCTGCTTTTCCATGGAACTCAAGGAATTATCTAATTATCATGACTTTACATTCCGCATATACAGTTGTAATCATTACATAGTATAAAACAAAGTCCTCTATCGCGTCTGTCTTTTCGCGATAAACTCAAAAACTACCGAACAGATTTTTAATCGGTTTTCACCGGTGGATAGAGTGATTGATGAGGAACGTTTTAGTATATAATTTGTCAAGGATTTTTTCATAATTAGGGCGGGACAACGTCTGCCAGGCCCGCTAGTGTTAGATAAAATATATACCTGTTATTTATAAATTTCAATACAGTTCTCTGTGCCCGTTCAAGTCGCAATAAACTAGTTTTGCAAGCGCTACCACTTGCATTATGAAGAGACAGATTGAGCCAAAGTAAAATAAAACATTTTCAATGAGGCCTCACCTACAATGTATCTCAGCTTCTTAAATACATAAATTAATTTCCTAGTACGCGATATTACATTGGTTATGTAAGCCTTCCTGCTAAGAATGTTATCAATTTGAATTCTTAGATACTTGATACAATTTAATCTCCAAATAAGTAAATAAGAGCACTTTGTTATTAACTAATTACTAGAACAATGAGCACCCTAAGAGAAAATTTTGTGTTCAGCTATAGTAGAAATAGTTAAGAAAGTAGAGCTTTTGTAAGTGAAAACTTCTTTAGACGCGTTGAGCGGTATTTTTTTGACAGGAGATAAACTTATGGTTTCGCGTCAGCAACATGCTAGTAAGCGTGACCGACCGATTTAGTTAGATTAATTAATAAACTATATAAAAACGTACATATTTATTGCTCCGAGTGCGAATATTGAAATATAAATAATTCACGCTATAATTAAAAGATTCTAATAAAATCAATATTTGCCAAAAGCCTCTAGAGAGGGAGAGTCCCCGCGTGCGATTCGACTTGAACCAACCAACTCCACCCCCGCCCCCCTCCCTCCAAATTTCTAACGCAAAAGCGTAATATATCCAAGGCCAGTGGCGCTTGTGATAATGAGTACGTCCGGCACCGCTACAACACACCCTAGAGGCGCGACTACAACGCCACCGGAACATTACTAGCGCCACTATATTAGAGACTAGCTGATACTCGCATTGTGCATTAAATAAACTCTGAAAAACAAAATACAATGGGTCAAAGGAATCAAACATAATAGGTGCTATGAGCCATCTATCAAAAATTCTGCATCGAATGGTTACAGTCCTATGCCGATACGGTCAGTAGTATTTTCTTTATATAAATCAAGTATCTTCTTCCCGCGACTTCGTCCACGTGGAATAGTTACTTTGGACTAACGCTAACTTTAACTCGAGACTTTGCTTACGTAGAAGGTGCAAATATTGTTAAATAATACATATGTTAACCTCCGTTTTGAAACATTTCATTTTCATGCGGGGTGGTAGGGTGTCTGTACCCGACTGGATCGCGACCACCGTACACCAGGTGGAACACCCGCCATAGTGACACGTTTGGGCGTGTCGCGTTCCGGGATCAGCCGGTGTATATCCAGCAACCGGGGGGGGGGGGTGTCTGTCCCTGACTGGGTCGCTTTCAGGCCGGCATGGCAGCGGCGACCGGCGATAGATAGTATGTCTTTCGGTGGTCGCCATTGTTTTTAGATTGTACTGTGCTTACCATCAGGCACAGTACAGTCACTTTGCCGAGCTACAATAAAAAAAAAAAAAAAAAAAAAAATTGGAGCTCAGCTCCTATTGGTCTTAGCGTAATGATATATAGCTTATAACCTTCTTCGATAAATGAGCTATCTAACACTGAATTTATTTTTTAATCGGATCAGTAGTTCCTGAGATTAGCGCGTTCAACCAAACAAACTCTTCAGTTTTATAATATTAGTATAAATAATATATCGGGGGAGCCACTATTGACCTGCGATACCGCGCTATTGACTAAATGGGGGGTGTTACTAATGACCTCAAACGCTATTGGTTGAAGTTATCGGCTGTTCATTATTCACCCTGGTGTGAGACGTCATTGGTGGGAGTTCAGCATATAAAGGGCAAAATGTCGCTGATCTACACGCACTTCTATGTGGAAGTTATTGTAAGGCGAAACTCTGCCCGGACAAATAGTCACAGTGCCTGCAGAGTGTTATTGATTTTCCTGACCGACCGGCTGACTATACGTTGATTACTGTAACACTTGTGAACTATGGCCGCTGAGCAGCAAACCCTTTACACTTGCACTCATATTATAAATATTTAATCTGTAAGTATACCAAACTAGCTTCTGCTCGCGACTTCGTCCGCGTGGAATAGTTACTTTGGGTTAACTAACACGCAGCGGAAGCTCTGAAAAGGAAAAAACCGATTTTGAAACATTCTTCATTGGTGCTCGGCTCCTATTGGTCTTAGCGTGATGATATAATATACAACCTATAGATAAACATGGCCTTCCTCGATAAATGAGCATATCAAACAAACAAACCCTCCAGTTTTATAATATTAGTATAAATAAATATTATGCAAACACTAAATGCTATCGAAATTGGATGTTAACCTTGTATCTGTTAGATATATCAAATAGCGATACATTAGAAGGAAACGTTTACACTAAATGCTATCGAAATTGGATGTTAACCTTGTATCTGTTAGACATATCAAATAGCGATACATTAGAAGGAAATGTTTGCGACTTTCTACGTAATCTCATGATATTATGATAGTAAATATTTAAATATTTTCAGATAATAAAATGATACTACATGATTGACATGATTAGATAGCCATTAATAATTTAGTATATTAAGTGTAGACGGAACTGTAAGTAAATGTGCATGATAAAATAAGATATAAGCATTAGTCTATCTATGTATATTACGGTGGCCCAAAAAACGAATATTTTTTCCTCGAATTGCTTACGACAATATTTTAGTTTATTATATTTTATTTTTTTTTATTTACAAGACAACGAGGGTCCAATTTAAAAATGTAAATAAAATTATTAAGAACCCATGCTAAAGCGAATTTAAAAAAAATTAAAAGGTCATTCAATTTTTTTTTAATATCCAAATTGATCGAAAAAGAAAATATAACTTTTTGACAATTACGTTTTAACAGCGAAAATTACCTCGATTTTTTTTACATCTCTCTACAATAAAAATATATGGCTTTCAATTCTTTATTATGTCAACTTCAAGAAAAAAATTAAAAAAGGTAAAAATATTCACGTTCAGAACTCGCTCGAAAAGGTCTCGGATATTAAATGATATTTTTGTATTCTATTCCTTAGTTTCATTATTTGCAATGAAAAACAATATAGAAAACTACAAAACAGCTTACAAATAGGTACAGAAAGTTATATTGTGGGAGCACGTAAATATATAAATAGAATCAATTGTTGCAAATATCTATTTGAACACGTATCACTGCTAAAGTACTGCGTTCACGACAAGACCCTCTCAAGAAAATCATAAAGCATATCCTCGAGTAACATTTAATCTTATTTTCATTAAAATTGGTTCAGTATATCAAAAGTTAATGTAATTTTAATGACGACGCGGCTTAAGTACAAGAGAAAAGTATATAAGTAAATACACTTAATACATTCAGATGATTGTATTGGTGATTGTTTTTTTACATTAGGTTCCACGCGAATGGAGTCGCAGGTACAGCTAGTGTTTTTTAAAAGTATTTATTGTCAGTGCATACACTCTATCTATTGGGAAATTAAATTGTACAAAATATGAAAATCAATTCAGAATAGAGCGTTATTGAATATCCTTATATTATTTCATTTACAAAGTTACGTATCATTCAAGATACTTTTTAGAAGTATTTCGGATATTTTTTTTTGGCTTATCAATCGTGTTATGTAAACTTTGGTATACACAATTTCATTACAATGTAGCTGTGCTTGCCGTTTCGCCTGCCTTTTATATAAAATAATTACTTTCCACTCATTATTTCAGTAAATTTTGTGATTTTTTACTGATTTTCATATGCTATTAACTTTGAAATTGTGTATAGTGTTTGTGTACAATTTTATGTTAATCCCTTGATAATACAATAAATTATTGAAGTGAAAACTTCGTAAGCCGCGTTGAGTGATTAAAAAAAGGGGTTAAACTTATAGGTTCGCGTCACCGATGACCTCGACATGCTCGTGGCATATTGCGCTTGTGCCAGACTAGCGATGCGTAATGTAGCGGCCTGTGTACATGCAACATTGATATCCTTTATTAAGCTTATGCACCTTATCACATGTTTGATTAATTAATGAACTGTGTATAATTATGGCTCCGAGTGCCAATAGATGTGAAAATTTGACTTATGTTAATAATTCCCACTTATTCATTATGAAAGTTAAATAATTCAGATTATAATTGATTCTTACAAATTCATAAAATAACACAATACACAATACAATTATTTTTTTTTTTTTTTTTTTATATCATAGGAGGCAAACGAACTGGTGGGTCACCTGATGTAAGTGATCGCCATCGTCCATAGACACTTGCAACACCAGGGGAGTCGCAAGTGCGTTGCCAGCCTGTGTAGGGAGGGGGGAGGAAGGGAAGGGGAAAGTGGAAGGGGAGGGGAGGTGGGTGTCCGGTGCTCTCACTGACCGAACGAAACGCAACAATGCAAGCACTGTTACTTCACGTCGGTTTTCTGTGAGAGGGTGGTACTACCCCGGGCAAGCCGACCCATTTATGCTGAAACCAGTAATAGTTTCAGCGTGGCTCTACCACCTACTACTACTACTAATTATAAGATTTCCCGTGCACGACATTTCATGAAAAACGTTTGAGTATAAAAATTTTTTTTAAATTCTCAGAATACAATTCACTACTGTTATATTTTTCTGATTGAAGTATAAGATATACACGCTGTGTAAAATGTGCAAGTCCAATAAAAAAATATATCATCATCATCAATCTGTAAGAGGTCCATTGCAGGGCCATAGGCCTCTTCCCGAAGGAAGGTATGGGCATAATTCCCACGCCAGCCCACGACGTATTGGCGATTTTAAGCTTCGAGAAATCCACGGTTCTATATTTTCCCACATACGGTGGTACTACAAGAACATTTCTCAGATTCAGGTTCCCTCACGATGTTTTTATTCACTGTCAGTCGATAGTGTTACCACGAATTCCAAAAATTTCGTTGTTACATGTCGGAGTACGAACCTGCACACTTCGGATTGATATTGTACCGGTCAATCCACTTGACCACTACGACTTTTAATATATATACATGTATATTATAAACTTTTTTTATATATTTTTGATAACTCTAACATCCTGTAAATTGAAAAGTGATATATAAGCTTTCTATGTACACAAAAATAAATCTATACACCTTTGAATTAAATCCGGACATACAAACAGAAGCATACACAAGTTGTTTTATGTCATTTTCGAATTCAATGGCTGTTTACCATTAAAAAATTATGGGAACAAATTATAAAACGTACAGTCAGAACCACAGATCAATTAATATATATATGTAATAACAAGGAATTAAAATTTTTTATCGCAACAATACCGTTCGTAACTCAATTAATTTCTTCAGATATCTCTGTTGTTCCAGTTTCAGTTATCAAAAACATAAAAATAAGGTTGTATAAAAATAATCGTTTCTGAAATTTGTTACAGTTTCGAATACTTCACGTTCAAAAACATAGGCACGTTAAAAGACAGTAAAATGTTTAAAAAAATACGTCATTTATTTATTCAATTGTATTTATATATATGGACGTAATACAACAAATATATCGCTTACATAATTGAATGTAAAAATACTGAGTTCAATAGGATTTTCCACAAGTGCGTCGATTGTTAGAAGTACTCCATCTATTGTCTTCTATTTGCTTAAAATAGCTGTAACATCTCCATTCGAATTAGTGTCAAGAAAAAGTGATCCAACAGAAATCGCAACATGAGAAGAAATATTTTTTGAAACGTGCATTTTACTAGATGTTTAATGCTGATCTTTATGAATTTGTGATTGTTAGTGAAGTTTCTTCTGACAAATATTAACAATTGGTTTCCTCAATAAATTTAGAACAGCGCGTGTAGTTGTAAGTGTAGCTAAGTGTAAGTGTAAGTGAACCTAATTCTTTATACCGCTATAAAATTATCTCTCTGTGCCACAAATTCATGTCTTTGTGGTAAATTTTAACAAATTGTATTGTTTTGCCATTGAAAATTGTACTTACCCTCAATTATTATTATATCTAATATATCTACATCCTCTAATTTAAAGATAAAGTTCTTATCATTCTATGGAATCATTTTGTGGATTCCGGGTTTATCATGGTACGTGATGATGAGCCGAGGGCAGTGTTTGGGACTTGGAATTCAACTGTAGATTCAAGGGACCACTACCAATGCTGATCGACAACTAAATACCCACACTCTTTAATTTAGTGACACAGTATTCATTTTGCTAATGCCAAGTCCATGAGGATGTGGGGTAAAAAGCTCACGATAGTGTTTGGTACTTGAAATTAAGGTCTTGATTTACCGATGCTCATTTTCCTTGTCTGCACTACTGTCTTTGCCTTGGCAAATTTCATAAAAATCAACTAAGGCTACTCTCGAGTAAGGAACTAATGTTTTTTTTATGTATAATATCATTTAGTGGTTTCTATAAGGATTTTCTGGGTCTTCCTCTCACTGTTCATAATCATTACCATCATATTTTTACTCTTAGCTCACCTAAGAAGGGTCGTCATAACATGTTTTGCTTTTCCACTCTCCTCCGTCAGATGTCATCTCAGTATCCACACCTTTTATACAGATATCATTTTTCACACAATCCGTCTATCATTTTTCAGTCTTTCTTTACTCTTCCCACCTTCACACTCAGAGATTTTCTAGTTACATGACTTTCATATTTTTTTCATAATGTACCCGTATCATGCTAACCTATCACTCCTCAACTTCTCTCTCGTACTATTTTCAAACTTCCTCTGACATACTCATACTTAATCTTATCCCTCTAGTTACACCACACATCCATCTTAACATTCACATCTCTGTCACATATAATCTTTTCTCAGCCGTCTCTTTCGTAGGCTAGCACTCGTATCCATATAATACGACTGGTTTCACTATAGCTTTATACACCTTCTCCTTGAGTTTCAACGGCATTAGTGGGCCACAAACTACTGTAGACACTTTTCGTCATTTCATCCATCCTGCATTTATTCTATCCCTCACGTCCTCACGTCCCTCATAAACATTCCTTGTTAATTTATTTGTTAGATCGTAATATTTAGCTCTTGTAGCTAGTATCTTATATGGTACAGTGTGATCTATCATTAATGCACGTTTGAGCTCTCTTGAGCATACAAATATGTCTGGTGTGACTTTAAAATACTTTTATATGTAACAAGAAACAATATCCCTGGCTCTTTTAAAATGTACTATTTTAGACGCAAATAATTTTCTAAAGTTACGAGGTATTCCTGAATATTAAATATTGCCAAAATTTATTTTCGTTTTGCATACTTTTATGTATTTTTTCAGATAATCGCTCATTGACACATTAATCGGCGCTCTAACATATTTGATATATGTACTTTGGATAATATGGTTCTTCCGGAATTTAGTCCAGCTTTTAAACAGGTAATGATTTTAGTATGTATTTTTTTATTCATGGCCATTATAATCATGCTATAAGTTAAGTAAAAATGCATCATGCACCCAAGACGGTTATAGACCAATCAACGAAGTAATATTTTTCAAACCAAACACACCGATTGTGTTTAAAGTCAGATCGGAATAGAAGGTTTGTAGATCGATCGCCCAAGACCAAATAAGGACAAAAAATAACAACGAATACATTATAAAATAGCATAGTACCGAAAGTAATTACGAAATATCTGTAGAGCTATGAATGATCTTAGCAAGAATGCTCGTAGTATAGACATCAGCCACATTTTAATGTCCAATTATAGTCATTTGACAATATTATTATGACCCATCTGTCAATAGCGTGTTATCAATAATCAAACGTGGAATACTTATGTATTAGTTCTATAACCTAGAATATAGTTAAAAAAACAGGTTGTCTAAGTGAAAAAGATTTAATAAGATTTCTAGTTACTCACATTAGAGCGTTCACACACAAAAGTCTTTATAAAGTACTTAATAATATTATAAATATGAATGTAAGTTTGTTTGTTTTTTTCTTACGGTTTCACAACTTAACTACTCAACTGACCCTCAGAAAATTTTGCATACATGTAGTAAGGGATAAAGAAAAGGGCATACTTTTCATTTAGAAAAAAAAAGGATTGTGTGGTTTTATGAAACCACGGTAAAAGTGAAACTTTTTTTCACACTATAGACATTTAACTAATAATAGTCTGTCTATACGCTACACGGTCAGCTGCTGCGAACTATAGGCGCCGCCATATTGGCCTTGGTTGCTCTGACGAGCGCCTTTCACTTTATCCCTACTCCGCGACCGACCATCACGCGACATGCAACACACAGACGAAAAAGTTTGAGACGATGTAATAAAAGTTTGACTTTAAAAAAAATGCTCCGATTTAATAGATCAAATCTACAACAAAGCGGGCAAAAGCTAGTTAATCGACATTCGTATGTTTGAGACCATTACTTATTATTGACTTGTGATAGCACTAAGATCACAGAAGATATAAAAACACGTGTTATAGTGTTGTACGATAAATACTAGACTTACGTGTTATAATACTACTTACTTACTTACTTACGTGATAAGAATATGCTTTTCTACATAAATGGTAAAGTCACCAGCACTGTCCAAATGCCCAGATTCAATAGAAATGATAAAATTTTAGGAGTTTTGATAGCGTAATAAATCATAGCAAAAGCAATTATAATTGTAGCCGCTTGTGATAATGACGGTTTTCTTTCTCTCCTTATTTTATTTTTGGCAACCAATCTTCTAGTAGATTATTACTGCCATTGCCGAGTAGGTGATAATATTACAAGTTTCTTGCCATCATTGCAATCAACTAACATCTGGTGGCCATCTTGCTAAAACTTGACAGGGAGTTTTTGTGGCAATACTTGCTACGTAATATTATTTTCCATCCACTTTACTCGAGCACAATAACCAAATTATATCACGTAAAGCACCACAAATATTACAAAATATAGTGCCAACTAACGCAAGATTATTATAAATAAAATATAAAAACCACTACACTACATTCTAAGATTACGCCAAAAACTCCAATGACGGTTTTATTTATTATGAAGTAGGATGTGTCCAGTTTACTGTACGGCATGTGGTCATTGTAGCCTATGGTTATGTATCACCGACCTCACATGGACCAATCGTAGTAGATCGTTAATCCTGAGTACTCAGTTTAAGTGACTTACGTGGCATATATGGGATGGCAAACAAAACTTGTAAATCAGTCCGAACTGTAATTTAATTTAGAACTAGCGGGCTCGGCAGACGCTGTCCCGCCCTGACTATAAAGAAAACCTAGACAAATTATATACTAAAACCTTCCTTATGAATCACTGTATCCACTGGTAAAAACCGCATGAAAATCCGTTCAGTAGTTAGTTTATCGCGAACAGACAGACAGGTAGGGGACTTTGTTTTATACTATGTAATGATAAATAAGTAAAAATGAATATATTCATTTGGGGAAAATTCCAAATATGTATTATAATTTGTACGAAATAGATTGTCCCTCAGTATATAATTCTAAATTTAACATATACGCGTTACGAAGAAGTTTCGCTTCCTCCGGGTGTACATGCAAAAGTTTTTTTCTATAAACAGAATTTCTATTGTGATATTTAGTGAAATAAACTATAGTAGAAATACACGAATTATTTGCGACTAAACTCTGAAGAGAAAGGGTTTTTAAATTACGAAGCCTGAATATCAACATTCTTAACGCATGAAATTTCTACTTATTTTTTTTATTATTTCTACTTACACAATAAAATCCTATTGCTTTATGTGAATTCCAGGCATGGACAATTTCAGCGGTACTAATGAACATGATAGGCCAAGGCATGGTGTTGAGTTTCTCGACCAGTCTCCTGCCAGCTCTTCAAGCACCAGATTCACCTATCGTAGCTGACCTACATACTGCTTCCTGGTTAGGTATGTATGTAAAGTCTAACAGTTTTCTAATACCGTAACCCTAATGCAAAATTTGTTAATACCGAACTGCGACAGCGGCTCTCTTTGTAGTGTAGATGTCTTTCAATCAATAATACTTTAGTAAATTTTAGCCCTAAGAAGGTGCTTGCGAACGTTAAAACTACCACCGGTTCGGAAAAACATCCCAGTAGTCGAAAAGAACCGGCAAGAAACTTGTTCTGATGTTTATAACATATGTATATTATATATATGTGTGTGAACGATGGTGACGTCTGGAATTGACACCTCTTGTAATTGACGATGGTAACGTGTAACGTATTTTATATATATATCTATATACCATCGTTCACGTATTGTATTGGGGCCGCCGCCTGTCAATATGGCGACACCTCTCGCCCTCGTACGTCACCGGCCCGCGGTTAGGCGGGGTGAGGTGGAAATGAGGAGAGACGTGAAGCGAGGCGACGTTCCCCGGCGGTGGGCGGGCGTAGTACTCTCGAAGGTGGTAGCGAGAGCGCCGGTAGCCCGCCTCGGTGACGACAGTCGGATGCCGGTGATGTCTTGAAGGGGCCTCGATTATGTGCAATGTGATGCACGAGCCAGCCGATGAAGGTGGTAGATTTTGGAGCGGAGGTCGGGGTGGTCGCAAGAAAACACCGTGGTTCTCGTATAATGACCGCGTCCCCGAGCCAACAGAGCACTACTACTGACGATGTAGACTTCTCGATGTTATTGCGATGACTTGTGCAATCAAACTATCCGATGTTATCTCAATAAGATGTACAAGCAAACTAACCCGATGTTATTGCGATGACTTGTGCAAGCAAACTACTCGATATTATCTCAATAAGATGTACAAGCAAACTATCTCGATGTTATTGCGATGACTTGTGCAATCAAACTACGATGTTATATCAATAAGATGTACAAGCAAACTACCTCGATGCTATTGCGATGACTTGTGCAATCGAACTACGATGTTATATCAATAAGATGTACAAGCAAACTACCTCGATGCTATTGCGATGACTTGTGCAATCGAACTACTCGATGTTATTGCGATGACTTGTGCAATCGAACTACTCGATGTTATCTCAATAAGATGTGCAATCGAACTATCTCGATGTTATTGCGATGACTTGTGCAATCAAACTACGATCTAGTACCGCACCGACCGTGCTTATAAGCAAAATCGGGCCGGCAACTAACGGTATCCCGTTAGACGTCGTGGCTCTATGCGTTGGCTCGGATATCGCGTTCCTATTTATTTATCATATTTATCATATTTTTACATATAAAATGTCTATAATATCAATTTCTTATTATCTATTTGCATGCAATCTATATTCTAAAATTTACATCTTATATCTATCTTACATATGAATAAAGTTATCTCTATATTAAGCGCCGTTTTGCACTAAACTCTATATTCTATTCTATAATTCTATATAACTCTATAATAATATTATTACATAAACCTTAACTTATATTCATATGTAAATATATTTTCAGTGTGTTAAAATTTACATCGATCTGTATAGGGTGCCATAATTAATCTCTATATATATTCACATTCACATTCACTCGATATTCAATATTACATATCGTTACGTTATGTTCGCCAGTTATGTATATATATATATTCCTTGTTATAATTTTAATTCATTCATATTTTATTTTAAAACGATGCATAATCAAATTAGAAATTTCTGTTTACAACGCCGTTGCGTGAGAAATTACTGTAAAGCCATAAAGTCCCGTTCGACTTGCAACTTTCAACTATTGTTTGTACAATTACTATAAAATAAAATATATTATTTTATTGGGCTCGTTCGGGTACCGTAACGTCATAACGAATATTATTCGGCGGACCCTATTCAAGTATATTGCTTGAGCAATAACCATTTAACAGAAAATATATTATTTTGCTTTATTCAAAGGCAAAATCCACCGCCTAGTCTCTGGGAATTTTACAAAGGTAAGCCGGTATATGGCTGGAGTCATTGTTCATAAAATTACTAAAAACCCTGAGATCGAAGACGTCCGTTATGAGGAACCGTTGTAATATTTTATGTACCTCTATAACCATTACGTTTGTCTATATTAAATTATACAATCTTCCATATTTGACGTTCTATATGATCGTATAATTCTTGCTATGTAACGTACACTTCAATAGTATATAACGTGTGTAACTCTATCATATTCTCTCTACGAATGTTTCCATGCACACACGCTATATATTCCATACGGCATAATTTTAATCTAATCTATCATGTAATTCCCTACTTAATGCGAATGTAATCTATAAGTCACCCTATACTAACACACATAATTCTATACAATCCGTAATTCAATAATTCTATGCATGATTCTTACATATCCATAATTCAATCCCTATTACTATACATATCACTTCTATAATTCCATCTTCAATAACTCAATACACACATAACATACCTACAATTCTATATATCTATTCTATTATACTCGTATGAATTAAATCTAACAAATCTCTATTAAATGTCAATAAATCTATATATATGCTCACTATAAAATATCAATAAACCTACGTATAAATCTATGTACTACTTATCGTGTGCGTCGCCAACATATTGATTCGCTCCTTAATAGAATTTTGACACCATAACCAGCTTGACGTGGCGCTTAAACTTACAGTCTGGCAAATCGTAATGTGCTTTGGGACTTTGTTGTAAAACTTAACATTATTACCCAAAAAACTGTTACTGATTTTACTGAGTTTGAAACATGAGACTAACAGCTGTACAAAGTTTTGCGGACATACATTATATTATCTATACTATAATAAAACTGTAGCAAGGTCAAATCTGTACATTAAATATTTTTTGAAAATTTTGATCGGGGTAGACTTTGTTATCGATATAGAAGCCAAAAATAATCTTTTTACAATTTTTGTCTGTCTGTCTTTCTGTCCCTGTGAACACGCATCACGCTGAAAGTACTGAACCGATTTTAACGAAACTTGACACAATAATAACTAATATTCCAAGGTTACATCTATGATACTTTTTGTCCCATAAAACGCAAGGGGTTCTCCAGGATAACGAAAGACAAAAAATTGTAGTTAATGTAACTAGACTGTTTTGCGACACCTTAGTACAAGAGCCAGCAATGTTGGAAGAAAAAGAATTTTAGAAAAGCTGGTTCTTTAAAATGAAGATATATTATGCCCTTCCAAATATAATTCAGAATACCTGGTAGCCGGTTAACGTTGTTTTTTAATGCGCATCACACCTTTACAGGTTAAAATTTTGGGTTATAAATAATTTAAGGAACATTTTTTTCAGTAACTTTTAAACGCTATTAAAACATGAATTTATCACTGCCAGACAATTTTGTTATTGACAATAATGTGCCCGATGATATTCTTTATAAATAAAATAATTCATTTCAAACCATTTTATTTTTTCCATTGCAAAGAACATATTTCATTTTATTAACCATTATGATATTGAGATTTCACCGTAAACACCGTAAACGAAAACCAACAATAAACGTAGACATATGACTTGAGACTGGCGTCATCTTGAATACATGCGTCTATAACAGGCAGTTGCAGTATCTAGCTCTAAGTTTCTAAACGTTTTCCAAGGACTAGCCGGTTTTAATTGGGGTATTCATCCATAATATTTAGTTCGTTTATACTTCAATATTACACGCAGTCGAATTGACTATGCCAGCTTTCTTTATGATAGTAGTGCTCAGGTTAACCTCTATAAACTTGAAAAATTCCAAAACCAAGCCATGAAAATTATCGGGGGTTTCATTAAAAGTACTCCAATCCATGTTATGGAAAGCGAATTGAGCATATGTCCGTTTCGTCTTAGGAGACAATATTAAACTGGCAAAATTCTATTTAAATTTAAGTCATTCGAAAAGAACGAACTAACTAATGTATCAGAAGAACTGTCCACCTCTTTCCAATCACTCTATTGGCGTAAAAGAAAAAGACCACTATTTTTTCTCAATATAAAAATACTCCAAGTCAAACAAATATAAAACATGAAATGTTCACTTTACACACCTGGGTCGATAACATTGATTTGCACAATATAATTAAAATAAATGTAGATGGTATTTGGAAGCCAAAGCATCAATATGATGTCGTTAAAATAAAAGATATTTGTCTTCAATATATAAATAAACATTATCAAAATTTTCTTAAAATATACACTGACGGATCTAAATCTAAAGCTGGTAATTATTTAGGAGCCGCATTTTTTGAGTCAAATTCCAAAACTTTTATGAAATTTCAAATTGATGAAAATATTTCAATTATCCACACTGAATTAATAGCAATTGCAGAGGCCTTATCATTTGCACAATCAACTGAGTCCATTAAGATTGTTATTTTATCCGATTCAAAAAGTATTCTTCAACACGTAGCGCGATGTACCTCGACTTTTCGAGGAATACCAATTGCCTACAAACACTATTTTGAAGCAATTACTAGATTTCAAAGCAAAGAACAAAGTAATTGTTTTACAATGGATCACTTCTCATATAGGTATAACTGGGAATGAAAGAGCTGATCTTTTAGCTAGAGAAGGATCCTCCGAAGGTGCTCCTATTAATATTTTAGCAACTTACTTGGATGTATGCTCAGTATTTAAAAATAGCTGTTACTCGCATTGGAAGGAATACTTTGATGAGCGTTCTAAAACAAAACGAATATGGTACAGAACGATTCAGCCACGCCCCTTAAGGTCACCATGGATTGATGACAGTACGATTTGCCGTCGGGAAGCAATCACAGGAATAAGATTACGCTCAGAACACATCCTATGTAAAAAGTTCGCCTACCTGATGCGTAAAGTACTATCACCACTCTGCCAGAGTTGTGAACTCATCGATGATGGCACATCCTGGCAGAATGTGTTCGAAACGAAGTTATTAGATCTCGGCTTAATGCTTCTGGTTCGTTCCACACTGGTTTGTACAATTCGTTATTGTCTGACCCCACTTCGAAAGATACTAAAGAATTGTACAAAATTAATATAAGCTATTATATATAGTTAAGTTTATTGTCATTCTTATTGTTATATAGTTGTATGTCACTTAGGCGATATAGCCGAGACGGCGACTAAGCCTTCATTAAAAAATAAATAATAATAATATTAAAATTATAGCTATCTTAACATGGTTTGGACATACTTTATTTTATTTACAAAAAAAAATAGCATCGGGCACATTATTGTTAATAACAAAAATGTTCGTTTCAAAGTTAGTAAAAAACAAAACATTCAAAAATTATATAAAAATCAATATTTTTGCCTGTAAAGGTGCGATATGCACTAATAAACGCAACGTTTACGGGCAGCCAGGTAGTCCGCACTCTGTTCGGAAGAACATAAAGATATATAAAAACTGGCTTTTTTTTCGAAACCGTTGCTAGCTCTTAGACAAATAGTTACAGGCAAGTGACATTTGACGCGTCGTGCTCATATCTTTTTAATATTTATATTTTTCTTCAATACAATAGAGTGTGAAAAAGTTTTAATACAAGTTGAAAATAGTTATGATGTTATTGAGTGTTTCATTTATCATTATTTTATTTTATGAATACATTTTATCGTTTAATTTACAATTTAACTCTATCAACTTGATATTTTATAATATAAACTCTACTGACTGTATAGTAAACGTCTACAAAAAAGGGAAAGGAACTTCGTTAGAAACTGGGGGGTCCATAGACCTTTAAAGCTTTTTTTCACATTACCACCAATATATGTTGGTTGCTACGAACGGGTTGTAGGCTTATTTTAAAAGATTTCTCGCATACCATCTGGGTCTATGTTTGATTGAGTCCCTTGATAGTTTGGATTCACAATTGGAAACCGATGGTGTGGCTGCAAGAAGGTTTTAGTTATATTAAAATTTTTCGCGTTTAAAAATACAATTGGCACCAGTGATAACCGATTTGGTGCAGACGAAGTTACACGGGTCAGCTAGTCAAGAATATATTGGAATGGCAGAGTTAAGATGCTGAACTTTTTAAACTTGGTCTTTAATTATGAGCGAGGTCCGATATTTTATAACTGGCCGATTTTGTGATAAAAATATGGTGTACACCTCAGTTGCTGTCCCACAGCAAAATACCATAGTAGAATAAGCGAAGTAAACTAACCCAGCTGTAATATTTCTTAAAAGGAGACATTGTTGTGTCAAGGATTTTCAGTGCGTACTTGGCTACATACTGTATAATTTATGTGATACATTTTAAAACACGTGTATTTAAATAAACATAAATTTTGCACGTATTGACACATAAGTTTATTATTCTTGTATTTAAAATTATAATTTCATTTATGTTTAGTAGATTGATGTTAAATCTGAAATATCTAAAACTGCATTAACGATTATAAAAGAAAATAGTTGAATAAGTGGACCTTGAAGATACTCGTGAAAGTAAAAATCTTGGAAAGCAAACCTGGATCATAGAGCTCCCAGCAAACAAAGGACATACAGATAACGTAGTCATAAATCGACAGATTGTGCAAAGTTCGTGTAAAACTGTTAACAGAGAAACTTCCCCAACCAAACTAGGTTCATAGAATTCAATTTATAAAATTATATAAGGTTTTTTTCAATATTTGTGAAGAGTTCATGTACACGTAAAAACGTTAAACTGTAACGAATAGCTAAAGCAAAATAATTAAATACGTAATGTTATTAACTTACATTAAAAAGAACAGACATTTGATTTCTCTTATCTTGTATCATTTATCAGAGGTGAAAAGTCTCACGAAGTAGAGATAAGAACGTAAATGCGAAAAATGCGAGTTATGAGATATAGCTAATAAAATTAGAAAGAATAAATATATCCGCCTAAAAATAAAAATGTCAATGATAAAGTTACTCCCCTTACAAGTTTGAGAATCAATTTTGATATCAACAACTCGTGGAAGAGAGGTCTAACGTCGGAGAAGAATGTTGTCGCATTAGTCTATCGATATTCAAATAATTGACAATTTCATGCATATATATAATTTAATTAATATGACATCCCTAATGCTACCTCATCAGAATTTGAAGTATTTGTCTTCTATCGCAATATGTATAGACGAATCAATTTTGCTGTAAAGGTTTCTAGTGTTCATTCTAATATAATTATAATTTATATCCAAAACAATACGCTTCATTTAAAATCCCTTAATCTTTTTAAATCGATAGTGTCGCTATGACGACTGTACAAATTTAAATGTTAACAATGCCTTTCGCATTTTTAAGATAGAAGGAAAATTCCAAAATCTGTCTAATTATTAAAAGTCATTACTCTAAATTAGGGGGAAACACGAAATAAGAAATTAATTGATGCAATATGCTGTTGCGTGTCAAAGTGCGCAAGATGTATGGTAAAATAAGTTCAAGGTTATCTTTACCTATTTATTTGTTGCTAGCGTTAAATACACAATTTCTTTTCTTATAATTTACTAACAACCCAACCTCACGTTCTTATCAAGTATAATATAAAATTTACTAAAATCGACCTCAATAACAACAATACAGTATCTACTATCAGTATTTCTATCAGCATATACGTAGCATTGTATCAATAAAAAAGGTTTTAGAGTCAGATCTGTAATTACTTCTTATAAAAATACAAACTTCACCTTTTTAACAGTATAGTATAAATATTCCAATGGAGCTAGTATAATGACTACACTCATACGATTAAAACTTTATCAACGCAAACTTTTTCATTAGATTATCAATAATAAATTAATATTAGCTATAAATCCTACATAAGTTTTTTATTTTATTTTCAGCATCAGCTTTCAGCCTATGTAGTATGCCAGGATATTTCATATCATCAGTGCTCATGCATTTATATGGAAGGAAAATAGCACACGCTCTGGTCGTCTTACCTGGGATAGCTGGATGGTTATGCATATACTTCGCGGGTGGAATTCCATCTTTGATGATCGGCAGAATTTTGACTGGATTATCAACTGGAGCCACCGTCTGTTTAGGTGCAGTTGTTATTGGAGAATACAGTAGTCCAAAGTTGCGAGGAGTATTTCTGAATCTAAAAACCGCTTCTCTTTATATTGGCAGCATGCTTGTTCATATATTAGGTCACTTTTATTCATGGAGAACTATTGCGATGCAGGCTGTATTACCTCATGTCTTGGCTTTAATAATAATTTGCACGTGGCCCGAAAGCCCTGCTTGGTTAGCCTCAAAGCAACAATTTGAGAAGAGCGAAAAGTCTTTCTACTGGTTACAAGGAAAAACGGAATCTTCAACTAAAGAGTTGGAAGCTCTCATCAAAGTCCAAATGACATCACCGTTGACAAAACGAGAGCTCTCATTCATGGAAAAAGCATTAGAGTTTTTAATGAAATTTACAAAACAGAATTTTTTGAAGCCACTTATGAATGTTGTAGTTAGTATTATATTATTAGATGCGTGCGGGAGGCATTTCTTCCCAGCGTATGCATTGCAGATTATAGGAGAAATAACTAGCGATAAATCTCAGGCTTATTACTATACCTTTTGCATTGATGTTATCATCACCGTCAGTATACTTATCTCATCCGTATTAGTTAAATTCATAAAACGGCGGACGCTACTATTCTCTACCGGTTTTGCAGCATTCTTTGTCTTGATGATTGCTTGTGCGTTTCTGTTCTTGAAGTCAAGAGATATAATCTCATTGGATTATGCTTGGATACCTATAGCGATTTTTATCGTGTATTTCATATTGGTCAACCTGGCTTGTACTCCAATTCCTCTTGCGTTGTTAGGCGAACTATATCCCCTCGAACACAGAGGTGCTGGAGCAGCGTTATCAGGAGTTGTGTTGTCATTATGTGCTATGAGCGCACTCCATGTGACTCCATATTTATTGGTCAGCATAAAAGTATATGGTACATTTACAGTATTTGGAGTAGTTATGGGGACAAGTTTAATGATACTTTACTTTACGTTACCAGAAACTAAAGACAAGACGTTACAAGAAATTGAAGATTACTTCAAGCACGGTAGATTTATAGATGATAAAGCAGATGATGATGCTGAAGCGAATGTTAAAATGGTTCATTAACTTAGATTGCTGATTAGTAATAAGATGTTGTTGTACCGATTTGTTTAGAGTTAAGAACCATATATAGTATTTTGTCTTTCTTTTTTACGTTAAGAGATAAGATGTTAATATCGAAATAAAGATGGATTATGGTAATTCTGAAATATTTTTTATAAAATATTACTTCAATAAAATTAATGATCGTCATATAATTTTAGAAGTACTTGTTATATTTAATAAGTTTTATTAATATAAAACTATAATATAATTAATAATAATATAACACGATTAGTTAAAATTGGAACAATTGTCTTTTATATTTTTGGTTCATGAAATACAATGAACATATGCTGAAATTTGGTTAGGTATATCCTAAGTCAGAGTAAAATCTTACTTAAACTCACTTGGAGAGTTAGTTGGGTTTTACAAAATTAAATTCCCTACTACTTACAGCATAACTGGTATACATGCCAAAGTTTGAGTTACTATACTTAAAGAATTATTTATAATTCACTAACCCCCAGTTGCTTTTTTTCCATTAGACAGACAATTTTACGTTATCACTGCCTTACATAACCCTTGAAAACCCTTGATAATTAAATTGCCATAAAGTATATATATTTTCATTAGAGAAGGGTAAAATAAATTATTAAACTGATTTTTTTTTCCATCGTCTCAAATTTTTTCATCCATCTATCGTATGTCGTATTACTGGCGAGCAGCCGAGGACTAGGGGTAAAGGGAAAGGCACTCGGCAGAGCAGCCAAGGCCAATATGGCAGCGTCCATGGTTCGCATTAGCTAACCATGTAGCATTTATATTTTCACTCATTCGTGTAAGTGCTCCGCGGTATTTGTGTGTTTTGATTACTGTATAGATGTTCTCAAATTTTAATATGCGTTTATCATCTGAATGATTGTATTTATTATGTAATCCGTACTCTAAGATGCAGCTTGATATTAAAATTGATATTTGGATATCTTGTCTACCATTGATTTCCCATTATCATTCCCATTTTCCAATCATTAAGTTGAGATAAAAATCGAATAATTTTCAGTTAAATGCTTACAATCCGAAAAATAGTTTCACTTGCGTCGTAGTTTTATAAAATCATACATCTTTTTTGTTATCTGCTTAATTGTAACGAGTTGAGGAACACTTGTAGTTTGCTATTTCAATACTACCAGTGGTAGGATAGTTTCTCTAAAAGCTTTTGCAAATAAAAATCATTGTACGATAATATTTTTAGAACCGGCCCACTTAAGGTTAGCCACACACACGGGAGTTAAATTGTAAAGTAGCTCATGGTACGAACATTATTCATTGTTCTTAGTTAAGTCCTCTAGTGTAACTACTCCATGCATGCTATAAAACTATTTATATAAGTTGGACCAACCAAGAACAGTACAGAATTAGTTATTAATGCTACACAGTGTGGCCAAACTGGAGACCCGACGTCAGAAGAAAAAAACCTGCCGCGTAGGTAAGAATGTGCCGGTATTCTATATTGACTATCCTGATATATAGTTTGATTTAATCGAGTATTAATTTACGTTATCCAACACCACTACAGACAGTTCCGCATTTCATTATATGACTAGCTGTGCCCGCGACTCCTTCCACGTATATCCTAATGTAAAAAAACAGTGACTAATAAAATCATCTGAATGTATTAAGTGCATTTACTTATCTACTTTTGTCTTGTACTTAAGTCTTCGTCATTTAAATTACAATAACTTTTGATAGAATGAGCCGATCTTAATGAAAACAAGACAAAATATTACTCGTGGATATGCTTTATGATTTTCTTGGTGAGGTTTTGTAGTGAATGCAGAACTTTAGCAATGATGCGTTTTCAAACAAGCAGACAGACATTTCTAAAAATTATTGAAATATTTTTTATTACCCATTCTAAGATATCAGCAAACATTTTTAAAATATAACAAGTACAGACACGTTACATTTACATTCTTATTAAATGTATAGATTCTGTAACTGGAGCCACACATGACATCTGCTATAAAAGAGGTAGTATATATGAGCGCGCGACCATACAGCCATCTGGTGTCAATGTAAGCAAGTAACAAATTAAATCAAAGCTTTATTATCTGTAGTGCCATCTATCGGAACTTAGATAGCAGGAAATATTATTAGCAACTTCTTGTTATAAAGTAAATAAAATATAGAAAAGTACGAACAGATTACTATGATAAGTAACGAATTAAATTAATTAGATTTAAATAAAGTTTTGGTTATGTTTAATTGTAAAGATCTTCTAAGAATTTTAAAATAGAAATATGATTTATTTTTGCCATAAATGTGTTAAATGCGACATTTCCGGTGTATTTTTTTTATAATTATTTCTAAATAAGCTAACTAAGATATATTTCAGCTTTTAATGAAGATTTAAAATAATTGCAATATTATTATTTATTTTATATTGTTTTGTAAACCGTTGATATTAATTATGTTTGTAATAAAGAAAATATGTTATGATTGAAAAATAAGATATGGCGGAGTTGGTGTGAGTTACAAACGGGCAATAAGAAATTAAGTTAAGAAAAACATTCTTTGTACGATCATTGTAGAGTGGTGCTGTAAAAGAAAATATAATGAATTTGGTTTTCATTAATGGTATCATTTTTATGATGGATCCTGGGGAGAATTCTGGTATGGCGCCGACATATACTTACTCCTCCAAACTTTTTTAAAACCGAATTGATCAAGAAGCTTTCATCACCTAGAACAGGAAAATATAGCTTCTTATTAACGAAGACTTCGATGGCACACAGTGTCTCTACAATCTATTTAATAGGAGCAACATTGCAAATTGGCTTCATTCTTACTTTAGTGACAAGCAGATTGCTTTCTAATCTATAGACGATTGTCGCGTCACAGACCAAAATAATGAAAAATAGGGTAGGTCATAAAGATACGATAGAGAAACGGTATTATTAAAAAATGCAACAAAAAGCCAAGGTTACGCGATGTACCCAGGCGGTCACCCATCCAATTATCGACCGTGCCTGACGTTGCTTAACTTTGGTGATCGGACGAGAGCTTTTATTACTCTTCCCGACACAATATTTACTCCCATCACTTTTCATCACAAAAAAAAAGGTTTTGGATCAGATCAGATTTCAAAGCTCTCATAAGAAGTTTTATTTCAATAATGGTTATCTATCAGTAGAAATTGCAGACAGAATAAATGATACCCTACTCTATCCATGAAAATAACCGTTCCAATAATATAAGTAACTAGCTATCATATCGTTGTCTATTTTTATAGGAATAGCTAATACTGTAAAGTTAGATACATAAGCTAACACAAAAACTAGCAGAAATTGCTTAGAAAAAAATATGCATACGGAAGTATATCAATGGTCTCACTCATATTCCAAAATCACTGAGATGATATCCAATTCCAATTCACCATTAGCTAATTGATGAATGGGTAGAGAAATACACAATACCTTGTAGATATAACAAGTGGTCTTTAGATAAGGAAGCTTCTAGTAGATGCAGTTTGTGCGAATATTATCTAGCCGCCTGATGAAGAAAATTCGCAAAACAAAGATGTAATGTTTTATAGACACAGGTTGGATATGTACTTCAACGTTATAGGGTCCTCTTCAAAAATATACTGAGATAAGCTTTAATGTCCAGTTTCGTTAGTAGTATCGCTTTTGGTGGAGACGTATTGTAGCAAGTCGACGAATACAATATTAATAGATCCATAATCAATGACTCGAATTGGCGTTTCACATGGTTCTATTTTAGGGCAGTTGTTATTCTTGGTATATATAAATGATCTGCCACTAGTGGTTGATCACTGTGCTGACATGGTTCTTTTCGCGGACGATACTACCCTTATATTTAAGGTAAAAATAATAGATTTAGAGCTTAGTTAACTCAAAAATACCTTAAATAAAATTTCCGATTGGTTTGCATTAAATAGTCTGTTGCTTAATGCAGACAAAACAATATGTATAAGATTTACCTTGCCTAATGTTCCGCTTACTCATAGTAGAATCGAGGACAGAGGGAATCTAGTAAGCTTAGTTGACAATACTGTGTTTTTGGGTATTACACTTGATTCTAGATTACAATGGGGTCCTCACATTAAAAAATTGACGGGAAGATTAAGTTCTGCTGCGTTCGCAGTACAAAAGATTCGCCAGCTAACAGATATTGCCGCTGCTAGGTTGGTCTACTTCGCTTACTTCCATGGCTTAATGTCGGACAGCAGCTGAGGTGGACACCATATTTCTACTACGAAAACGGGCATTTCGAACAATTTATAACATGGGGCCTCATGAATCATTAAATATTAAGTGTCAGGAACTCGGTATCTTAACTCTGCCCACTCAATATATCTTTGATATTTTAATGTCCGAAAAAACTTAGAAAACCTGGATTTAGTAAAAAACCAACATAATTAAAATAGCAACAAATTGATTCTTCCACGCTTCAGCTCACTTAGACCAAAAACAGTTGTTTAGGTAATAATGTTAGGTTTTATAACAAAGTTACGAAGCACATCATCGATTTGCCGGATAGTGAGTTCAAGCACAATGCCAAGCGGGTTTTAATGTCTAAAGAGTGGAACAATATGTGAACGATGATGACGTCTGGAAATGACGCCACTCTCTGTGTATCCACTAAAAACGAATGTAATTATCTATGCCTTGTAGAAAAAATATATATAACATGAAGAGATAAACCAGATCAAGTTTTTTGTCGGTTCTTATCGATGACTGAGTTGTTTGTCCGAACAGGTGGTAGCTTAGACGTTCACAAGCGCCTATCCAGGGCCTAAATTGAATAAAGTAATTTTGGATTTATGATTCTGATTATAAGCTAGTTAAATTCGCAAAACATATATTTCTATAGACAGCGGTTAGATATTTGTGGTACACGTTATAGGGTATATATTCCTTTCAAGAAGATTCTGAAATACGGCTTTTAGTAATACTCTTGGTGGAGAAATATTGTGGCAAGTCGACAAACATTAACAGATTGATAGTAAGCCAATTCGACTGGACGTTCTCGTAGATAAGAAGCTGTAGTACGTCATCGAATGCAAAATAAGTTTAAAAACCGCCCACTTAAAGATGCCCACACACACAAGATTTTAACGCCGTATCAGTCGTTTGCAAACGTTCACAGCACGTAAATATCGCTTGCTCCTGATCACATTGTGCTTCTTCGGCTAATACGTAGAAGAAATGCTGTCTCCGTTTGTTAAACAGGTATTCAACTTATATAATTAACCGAATCTATTAAATATTACTTAAAAATCGTCATGGCAGAGTGGTTTGATTGGCAGGACATCATTTCGTTACCCGAAGGCTCGAGCCCCGATGTGAGCTAATAATTCTTTTGAAATTCAATTACAACTATTATCATATAAGTAATTAATACAAACGGCTGAGGGTTAAGGAATCATGAAGAAATCTAAACCTGAATCCTGAATCGTTCTTATATGGAAAAAATATAAATTGTAATTTTGAAATCTTTGAAATTTCTAGCGTTTCTAGCGAATTGGCAATTTCAAAGATTTCAAAATTGCCCATTCGTCTTGAGGTGGCGGTGATTTTTTTTAAATTGAAATATAACTAGCTGACACACGCAACTTCGTCTGCACCTAATCGGTTATTACCGGTTTCAATTGTATTTCCAAACGCGCAAAATTAAAAAAAAAGCCTAGGATCAGATTGCATCGCAGCAATATCCATACCGTATCCAATTGAGATAAAAACTATCCTATATATATTACTAGTTGTGCCCGCTACTACGTCCGCGTGAAATTTCAGTTATAAACAAAGTTGTTAATAAAATCATAGGATTATATTGTGTTAAAACTCGACATCGACGATTTAATTGGCCTCACTCTTTGTGAACGATTTTGTTCTCGGAGACGTAGCTTGGCACTACAAGCATGAAACCAAAACTCGATTCACATACTGCTTAATAATATTCTTCGCGGCTTTGTTATTAAACCTAACACTATTTATCTAGACAAACAGACAAAAATAAAAAAAAAAACAATGTAAATGTATTCTGCCATTGATTCTAAGCCCACCAGAATATTCTTTCTTTAAAATATTTAATGTACAGATTTCGTCTCGTTATACGTTCTTTATTTCTATAGAGGATAGAAAAGAAGATATATTTAATGTACTAATTTTGTCTGTTTGGTGTTTTGTTATAAGTACGATATACACGTATGTTAATGTCCTTATATGTATATGTTAAATATATACCATATGTTAATTCGGACTAAAAAACTTTAAAAACTTCATTTAGTAAAAAACCGGCTCTATCTATATACCGGATAACTAAATACTAGACACTGTAACAAACTGGTCGTCCTATGCTTCAGACTTAGCAAAACCAGTAATAGTTTTTTAGGTAATAGTGTTAGGTTTTACAATAAAGTCCCAAAGCGTGTTGCCGATTTGCCGGATTGTATCTTTAATATCGTCAAGCGGGTTTTAATATCAAAAGGCTATTATAGAGTGGATCAATATGTGAACAATGGTGATGAACTGGAATTGACTTCTCTCTGTGTATCCACTAAAAATGATTGTATGATGTATTGGAAATATATATGTTAAAAAGATGTACCCGATCGAGTTTCTTGCCGGTTCTTCTCGATGACTGGGTTGTTTCCCGAAGCGATGGTAGTTTTGACATTCATAAGTGCCTCATTAGATTCTAAACTGAATAAAGTATTTTTGATTGGATGATATCAAATTTCTTCAAAATGCGCCCAGTAGCTCTTGCGTAAATGTCTTCTATTTTATGTTTTATTATGAGTAAGATATACATATATACGAATGTTTTAAATAAAATGTAATGTAAATACATGTTCTAAACTAATACCATACCAAATTTCGTCAAAATCTGTCCAGTAGTTTTTGCGTGAATCCCGAGTATTTTTTCCATAAAATATTTAATGTACTGATATCGTCCCGTTACCCTTGTATTATATGTATTGATATTGGTGACAAATGTATTCCCAGTACCCCGGGGTTGCTCCTGTGTCACTTGTCTCCACGCCCCGCTTCCTATTCTCGCACGGCCAGCGGCAATTTTTCCTGCTTACAGTTTTTGTAAGTAATAAGGAAACTTTATCTCTATGAATTTTCCATTTTGATTTAGCTATTTGTTTTTATAAGGATTTATTAACTATACGTGAAACCTGTATTTAAACATAATATTGTAAAAGTTTTGACATAAAAACCATCTTCTTGGCTGAGATATTAAATTTCAATATATGATGTCACTGACTTCTTTGTAAAGTTAAAAGTACTTAATATTTTCGCCATAGATTTTATTTCTTTAATTCACATCGTTCAAGCAGCGCACGCCATATTATAGAATTTTCGCCGATTTTATTTCCATTTATTGTGATTTATTTATAAATTCATTGAAAAAATATATTTACTAAAATAAAAAGTAGCACTAAGACATAATATAGCTTTCTAACCGTGAAAGAATTTACGAAATCGTATCAGTAGTACCGGAGATTATCCCGAACATTCAAAAACTCACAAACTTTACCTCTTTATAATATTAGTATAGATTGTGATAGAAATAAAAACTAAGGGATGTTTTTCAAGTTTTGTCGTTTTTTATAATGTAACGCTGCACTCAATAGTAAAATAACAATAATAAAAAGGATAAACTAAATAGCATTATCACGTTGATAAAACTTACACTATTATCGATATTAAAAAATTAAATGATGTAGCATTAGAAACTCAAATTTGAAATATTGAAAATGTAATAATGAATTCAGTTGTAAAAAATAAATTTAAACTATGGAAAAAAGATCAAATGGGCAAATATTGAGATATAAACTACTTGATATATAATTACCTGACTTGTTTGAGAAGAACTACTAACAAAAGTAAATTTTCAAAAAAAAGTATTAACCGACTTCAATATCAATCAAAAACCCATAAGGCACTAAAAAGCGGAAAATAAATAGTTTATCAAATTAACCAAATTAAATAAAACATATGAATATGTGTGCTACCTAGAGATGTATTGGAAGTCGGTGCCAACCGAAATTTCAAATTTGTTCCAGGTAGAAATGTATTACAGAGACGCGAGAGTGGACTTAAACTTTGTACCTATGATATGATTTTCGGTTCGCACCGACTTCCAATACATCTCTAGGTAGCACACATATTCATATGTTTTATTGAATTTGGTTAATTTGATAAACTATTTATTTTCCGCTTTTTAGTGCCTTATGGGTTTTTGATTGATATTGAAGTCGGTTAATACTTTTTTTTGAAAATTTACTTTATTTTTCCATTTTTAGTGTACATAAATATATTTTACTAGCAGTGCCCGCGAACTCCGTTCCGCCTTAAGTATATTAAAATATGCGCATTTTTGCGGTATGATATCTATCGGAATGGTATGCGATATGGTTTCAATTGGTTGTACAATAAGTAACGTTTGGTACGAACGCAACCTTATCAATAATCCGCGATAGTTTCTACCACCAACTCGGCTACCATCGCTTCACACATAATACACCTTAAGTAATGTAATTACAATGCTTGCGTCATGTTGCAACACAGCAACGAACATAAGCACAATAGGCTCCTAAGAATCGAAGAGTTTTTTTTATAATATTGGTGGCAAACGAACATACGGGTCACCTGATGGTAAGTGATCACGGCCGCCCATGGACACCTGCGACACGAGAGGAAACACAGATGCGTTGCCGGCCCTTAAGAAAGGAGTAGGCTCGTTTCTTGAAAGTTTTCTTACTTTGTCACGGATCCCATGATCAGAACCTAACCAAATTCTCATCAAATTACCCTTGAAGTACATCCTTTCCAATAAAAAATGAATCATCGAAATCGGTTAGCGTGATATTGAGTTATTCGTCTATTTGTCGTTTACATAATTAATACAAATTTAAAACTTATACGGTTTTGCACTGGATGCCGTTGTCGGAACTGGACCAAATTTAAATGGGACCACACGGGAAGCACCAGCTTTCAAATAAAAAAAGAATCATCAAAATCGGTTCACCCAGTCCAAAGTTATGAGGTAACAAACATAAAAAAAAAAAAAATACAGTCGAATTGATAACCTCCTCCTTTTTTGAAGTCGGTTAAAAATAAGAAATTAATAATAAAAATGTAATCTATAAAGTTTCACCATATATGTATTTGAATTTGTTAGATTGTGATTTAGTAAAGTTGTAATCAGACAACTATGATGAATAGATCCATGCTTACCTCCGCTTCCTTATTTGCTACGTATCTATTAGGATGTAGTATGTGCAGGTGAGATAGGGTTTGGAGTCTTAAGATGCATTTAAATCCTATTAATAATGTATAAATTATAAACAAATTAAATCGAAAATACTTTAGTAAATTTAGACGCTTATGAAAGTCCATACTAGCAACGGTTCGGAAAACAACTCAGTCATCGAGACAAATCGACAAGAACCTCGAACTGGTTTATCTTTTTATTATACATATTTTTACAAACAAAGATAGTTACATTCGTTTTTGTCGGACGCACAGAGAGGGGCGTCATTTCCAGAAATCACCATTCATATATCGATCCACACACAATAGTCTTTAGACATTAAAACCTGTTTGACATTGTGCTTGAAATCGCTATCCGGCAAATCGGTAATGTGCTTTGGAACTTTGTTATAACACCTAACACTATTACCTAAAAAACTGTTACCGGTCTAAGTGAACCTGAAACATGGGATGACCAATTTGTCATTATTTGTAGTAATTAATTTAAATCGGTCGTTTAAAACGACCTTTTGTCTTGTCATACGCGATAAATATGTGAGTGAAGGGTTTGTTTCTTAATTTTTCATACCTTCCCTCGATAAAAAGTCGTTGACTCTGCAGTGGGACAGGTTATTATTATTAGTATTTTATTAATTGACTGTGTTTTTCGAAGATTTCAGAAATATCTGTCTAATGACCAACCAACGACAGGAAAAAATCTGTATATAAAAGAATATCAGAGCGTACAAGATTAAATGTTGGATAAAAAACACTTTCCGTCACAATATTTTTTTTTATCTATACATAAAAATAAAACTGAAGTACGTGTTGTGTTGTCCAAAATAATCTCGGAAACGTCTGAACTGATTTTGACGACACTTTTACAAGCAGATAGATTACTTTTCAGAATATTATCTAAGTTACATATCATTACGCTTTTTCATAGTGACTAAGCAGTAATGATAGAATTTAATAAAGGTATATTAAAAACAGAAAAAGGTTATATCCATTAATTAACTATGACAGAATTATATGTATACCTTAACCACATCGTTACAATAAAAAAAAAAGAAGTGTCTGTATGTAATATCAAAATAACGACTTTTTACTGATCGGATATAAAAGTATACACGCTACTGATAACAAAAATATAATTTTTAAAATTTTTGTCGGTCTGTCTGTTTGTTCCGTGTAATCACCGAAACGGCTATACCAATTTTGACGAGACTTTCACTGGTGGACAGTTAAAATTACAGCGGGTGACATAAGTTACTTTATTTTATACTAGCTGTTAACTGCGGCCTTGTCTGCATTACTCTCTCCAACGCCGTTGGCCCGATTTTCTCGGGACTTTCACTGACAGATAGCTGACATTATAAGAAGTAATTTATATTATTTTATTTTATACTAGCTGGTACCCGCGGCTTCGCCTGCAGTAATATATCCAATAAAACAGTTAGACCGATTTTCACGGGACTTTCATGAGCAGATAGCTTACTCTATAAGAAGTAATTTAGGAAATTTTATTTTGGACTAGCTGCCACCCGCGGCTTCGCCCACAGTGCTATCTCCAAAACGGCTTAAACGATTTTCATGGGACTTTCACTGGCTGATAGCTGATCTAATTGGAAGTAATTTAGGCTATTCTATTTTAGATTATCTGTTACATGTGACTTCGTCCGCAGGAAATTTAGCAACAATATGTTGTTCACTGTAAACATATGCATGAGGCGCTGTACTGGACTCCAAGAATAAATATATTTGTATGTATGTATGTAATTTGAATTATATTGTCTTATTGGCCATTTTTTTCGTACTTTCGTCTAGATAACTCAATACCCATAGCAACGTATAAGAACATTGCATCGATTCAATGAGCACTATTTAAATTGTCAAATATTGAAAACTGCTTACAGACAGATATAAAGTTTTATATCTTGATCTATATTAATGCAAACATTTCAAGACTTCAAATAATTCTGTATTTTTAATTAGAGAAATAAACAACTTATTGTTTACAATTCAACTTTATAACTAATTCAAATTCAAATTCAAATTCAAAACACTTTATTCAATTTAGGCCCTAAGAAGGCACTTATGAACGTCAAAACTACCACCGGTTCGGAAAACAACCCAGTCATCGAGAAGAACCGGCAAGAAACTCGATCTGGTTTATCTTTTTAACAAATATATATAATATTTAGAATAATAATATATTCTATATAATAGTAAATTTCACAAACGTTTTTAATGGATGCACAGAGATGAGTCAATTCCAGACATCACCATCGTTCACATATTGATCCACTCTATAATAGCCTTTTGACACCAAAACCCGCTTGACATGGCGCTTAAATTCACAATCCGGCAAATCGGTAATATCCTTTGGGACTTTGTTGTAAAATCTAACACTATTTCCCAAAAAACTGTTACTGGTTTTACTAAGTCTAAAACGTGGGACAACCAGTTTGTCACAGTTTCTAGTATTTAGATTGTGCCGGTATTTTACGAAATCTAGCTTTTCTAGGTTCTTACGGACATATATTAAATTGTCAAGAATGTATTGGGAGGGCAGAGTTAAGATACCGTACTCCTTGAACTTGGTCTTTAAGGATTCGCGAGGTCTCATATTGTAGATTGCTCGAACTGCTCGTTTTTGTAATAAAAATATGGTGTCTACCTCAGCTGCTGTCCCCCACAACAGAATGCCATAAGACATTAGGCTATGGAAGTAGGCGAAGTAGACTAACCTAGCAGTGGCAATATCAGTTAGCTGGCGAATCTTACGTACTGCAAATGCAGCAGAACTTAATTTGCTTGCCAATTGTTTAATTTGAGGACCCCATTGTAATTTTGAATCTAGTGTGATACCCAAAAATACAGTATTATCAACTAACCCTACAAAATTCCCTTCGATCTTAATGCTACTATCAATCTGTGGCACGTTAGGCAAAATAAATTTCATACATTTTGTTTTACCTGTATTAAGTACTAAGTTATTTAATGCAAACCAATGAGAAATTTCGTTTAAAGTATTATTTACGTGCCCAACCTCTGAATCTGTCCTTTTTACTTTAAATATAATTGAAGTATCGTCTGCAAAAAGCACCATGTCAGCACAGTTATTGACCATTAACGGCAGATCATTTATGTATATTAAGAACAAGAACGGTCCCAGAATAGAGCCCTGTGGAACACCAATTCGCGCAAAGGATCCTGCAGAGGTTACCCCTTGTATGCTAACTTTCTGACAACGATCTTTTAAATAAGAGACTAGAAGGTCGAGAGAAGATCCACAAATACCATAATGTTTTAATTTTAGAATAAGCGTACTATGGTCAACGCAATCAAAGGCCTTAGACAGATCGCAGAACACACCAATTGCATCATGCGAATCCTCCCAGGCCCTCAATATATAACTTATAAGCGTTGCACCCGCGTCAGTAGTGGATTTCAATTTCGTGAAACCAAACTGTCGACCATCCAGAAACTTTTGCATATTGAAATAGTCTACTAATTGGTTGAGCATAATCTTTTCAAAAATTTTACTTAAGGACGGAAGTACAGAAATAGGTCTATAGTTTCCAAGACTACTTCTGCAGCCTGATTTAAACAAAGGAACTACTTTGCTTATTTTCATTAACTTGGGGAAAGTTCCTTTTGCTATACACTGGTTAAATATATTAGCCAAATGTGGTGAAATAGTAACAATTAAAGACTGTACTACTGTTACCGATATACCCCATATGTCTTCGGTGTGTGTTTAAATTTAATTGCTTGAAGGTCCTTATTATTTCACCTGCGCTAATAGATAAGAATTTAAATTTTGAATCTATAGGTGCACTCATATTTTTTAAAAGAGCTGCTGCACCCTGGGCTGATGATGTTATATCTTTTGTTACTTGTAAAGGTATATTAGTGAAATAATCTTGGAAAACAGTTACTACCTCTGCACTTTTGGAAATATGTACTCCGTCGACATTTAGATTAAGTGAATTATCATTTATTTTATTTTTACCTAATTCTTTATTTATAATATGCCAAACAGTTTTGGTCTTATTTCTAGATTCGAGAACTTTATTTCCCAAAAATTTTGCTTTAGCAGCAATACAAACACGTTTAAAAACTTTAGAATAATTTCTAACATAAGCATGAAAGGATTCACTACTTGATAGTGATTGACAGTCGATCTCTACTTTTCTTAATGCCTGTTGTTGCCCATTCACTAAAACTAGTTTTTTCCTTTACATTAATAACCTTTCTTGGGCAATGTTTACTGAATTCAGTGCTTATGATACTAAATAAATTGTCATAATAACAATCTGGATCTTGATTATTAAAAGTTTTGGAAGATAGACATTGTGCAATATGATGATTTAAAAGATCTAGTCTACTTTTCGATATAAGTCTAGTTTGTTTCTTGCAGTCAGCACTAGGTTTATCATAACTTATTTTAACAAGGAATAGTAGTTTTGAAGATAGAAGAGGTCTTTCTAATAATATCTTAGATCATAAACGTATTACTATTTATTGACAATATATGCCCAGTGGTCGAAAGCCGACCATAATTCATTGTTTTTTTAAGTTTGAACTTTATTAGGGTTCTTTTGTCAAAGGGTATACCTCTGTAATCAAAGGCTTTCATCATGACTACTAAGTTAATTTATGACTTTTTTTATTAAGTTATATAAACATATAATATAAAACTAATGTATGTTTAGATAAAAATTGAAGTTAATTATATCTTTGAAACAAAAAACAGACGATTAAAAAGGAAGTAAAGCTTTCAAATTTTACGTAAACATAACTTTACGTAAATAAGAAAAGTTATCCCAATTGGTGACATAATTTTCAATTAAATTCACAAGAGATCCGTGTCGGATAACGGGTATTATTTACCGAATATCACCGCACATTATTATAGTTTTTCTTCGAAATGGTTCATTTTTATCAATTTCATTGCATAGATCCCGCAATAGTATATCTATGATTTTCACCGCTTGCACTGGACGCGTGGATCAATAATTTATCAATGATGATGAATTTATGTAACGACCATAGCTACAACTTGCTGTAAAATTCGCTATAGAATTTTCTAAAATGGTTATAAGCATTTGAAACACATTGTGTAAAGTAATACCTCCAAATATTAGAGTTGAAGTTATGGCACCGGACGCTCTTGGAATAAAACCTGGAGAACCCCTTGCTTTTTATGGGATAAAAAGTATCCTAGATGTAACCTTGTAATATTAGTTATCACTGTCTCAAGTTTCGTCAAAATTGGTTCAGTACTTTCAGAGTGATACGTGGTCACAAGGACAGACAAAATGTTTAAATACATTATTTTTGACTTCTATATACATAAAAAGCCTACACCGATTATAATTTTCAAAAAATATTTAATGTACAGATTTGGCCTTGTTACAGTTTTATTATAGTCAATATAGATTCCTAGACATAAGGATTGTGAAGTATGACAAACAGATTTATAAAAAAAGGCATTGACTCGTCGATAGTGCGGAAAATAACGAACTGTTCCTAGAATTTTTATTACGAGCATCAAAGTTCATCAATAGACTTAACAAAATTAACTATATTATCTTCTATAGTTGAAGTATGAAGTACGAAGTGAGTATAAGTTCGTTGAAAATAAAACCTTATACAGAAAATCATAAAACATATCCTCGAGTAACATTTACTGTGGGTTACACTAAAATCGGTTGAATCTAGCAAAAGTTATTATAATTTTAATTACACGCGGACATAGTCGCGGGCACCGCTAGTACTTAATAATACTTAAAACATAACAAATATGAAAAACAATGTAATGAACAAGGACACTGCATTAAATTAAGTTTACCTATAGCGCTAACAGAAAACGTAATTGGTACATGAAAATCGAGTCACATTCTAAAAAAAAAAATTGATATACCCTAAGATGGTGCGGCGCGTTTCCTAACTCGCGCGTGAAACTGATACTGATGGGAAGCCACTAATGACATAGGGCCTGGGAATAGTCACGGGATGCGATCTGTGTACTCTATAATCTCTCCATGACGTTCAAACACGTTGATTACTGTATACGTAGTGTTCGTGCAACTTCTCGCTATTCTCTAGTATCTAATTTAATAGACCGCAGTCAAAAAGAAAATGTAAATGAGGAAATCTCTTCCAGGTCATTCTGTAAGGTACTCAATTTCGATACTGTTTTCCTTTCTAAAATATATAAGTATATAGTACTAATATTATAAAGCTAAAGGGTTTGTTCGTTTGTTTGTAGGCGCTAATTACAGGAACTACTGGTCCGATTTTAAAAATTATTTCAGTGTTAGATAGCACATATCATCACGCTATGACCAATAGGAGCGGAGCATCAATGAGGAATATTTCAAAATCGTTTATTCCTTTTAGAGCTTCCGAAGCGTGTTAGCGTTAGCCACGTATTCCACACGGACCAAGTCGTGAGCAGAAGCTGGTATTGAATAATCATGAAATAATGAAACTTTTTCTAATATCGACCTTTTCACGGGTTCAAAACTCGGTCAATGAAACGGTTGTAATTTCTGAATAGTTTTGTTTTAGACAATATATAACAAAGTGCAATCGGAGCAAATTTAGGTTATCCGATGTAAATTTATTGATGACAATATCCTATTAATATAAAGATAGAATTACATTTTGTATACTAAATACGTTCCCTATTTTCAACAAAAGCAAAATAGATGCTGCGGGTTTATTCACAATACCATTTTAAGTTGCGATGTGTCAATTCTTAGTTTGAAGGTAACTATATCGATTGGATCTGACAGACAAACAGACTGGCGGATAAGAGCAACTTGTATGTCGGTGAATGGATAGTGTTATAATACTACCAGATAAGAACATAACTATTTCATAAATAATTTCAGAATGCGTGATTGAGCATTAACATATAAAAACCCAAAACGCACAGTCTCGAATAAAAGTAGTGCTCAAACCCGCCCACAAAAAATCCCTATACACATACGTGGTTATAATTATGCGATAAAGTTATGATTTTGCAAATACAACCTTACCTGAATGATTTAAAGTTGTTTTGCAAGGACGCAAGCGAAGCGAGACTTTTTGAGATGAGTGCAAATTTTCAACTGTGTACATATTTTATTCGGAGTGTTTTGAGACGTTGACTGTGCATCTTGGGTTTTAATATATACCAATGTGATTGAGGTAATGCTTTGAAAATGTTAACGTACTAAAACTATACATATAATAAGAATGTAAATTTAACGTGTCTGTACTTTTTAGATTTTTGTGAAAAGAAATCTTGTAATTCACTAACAATTCGTAATTAAATACATTATATCATTTATAGAGATGTCTGTCTGTCTGTTTGTTTGTGCACGCATCACTGCTACACTACTACATCTGTGACAAAACATAACCAAGAATATTTTAAAGTATATACCTGAGTAACATTTAGTCTTTGTTGCATTAAAATCGAATCACTGTAAGTTAAGTACGAAAGAAAAGTAAGTAAAGATAATTAAAGCTCATAAATACAAACACATTCGAGGGCATCAGCTAGTTAAATATTAAAATCAGTACAAGAGTTGATAGCGAAAATAATTGTATAGATAGTAGATACCCAAAAATTCTAGAAAAAATGTGAGGCGGAAACGTCGAATAGACTAATTCTGCTGTCGGTTCGTAGTCCATCCGGACCTTCTATTGGAGCATCTTAGTCTTCTTTGAAATGATAAGGACATCATCCGCTTTTCAACAAATCATTGCGGAACTGTCAGCTAATGTTTTTCGAAATATCTTAATTTACGTTTGCGCACTGTCGTCACATACTAATTCGAGCTATAGTCGTGGTGGTCTAATTTTTTTTACCGGTAGAATACTAACCTGAGGTCCGTAGATTCGAACCCTGGCATGTACCAACGAATTTTTCAGAAATCGCGTACATTCACTAATTTAAATTGGTAACACGATCGGATGACGGCGAAGGAAAACATCGTGAAGAAACGTGAACCTGAAAAATCATCTTGCCGCAGTATGTGGAAAAAAATATAAAACTGTAGATGCCTTTGTAGTTTGAAATCGCCAATACGTCGTGGGCTCACGGTGTTGATTATGCCCATACTTTCCTTCGGGAAGAGGCCTATGGTTCTGCAGTGGGTCTCTTACAAGCGGCTGATAATGATACGCTAATTGGATGTCTAAATTCTTAACAAATTAAAAACATTTTAATCTAATTTCAGGCATGGATAATCTCAGCGGTGTTAACAAACATAATAGGGCAAGGTATGCTCTTGGGCTATTCAACGAGCCTTTTGCCAGCTCTTCAAGCACCAGATTCACCTATTAAAACCGATCTGCATACCGCTTCTTGGTTATGTAAGTAAAACCTATGTTTGGGCTATGAAGCACGACCATAACAACACGTGATAAAAATGATTTATAATGCAAATCCTAGAAGTCGCTAAAATTTTTTACTGTACCCTCGCCTGTCAGCCGTCTTATTCCCTCTTTTCCAAAAGTGCAAAATTAATTTTAGACACAATATGTTTTTCTTTTTTTTTTATACGATGTGGTCTAATATGGTAAAAAAGTAAAAACTAGAGGCGAGTGTAGCTATCTAAATTTTGCTGAGCTTTAGCACAATATCAAAATTTAGTCCTGTGACCATTATGGGAGTAGTAGTAGGATTTACTATTTAGGTAATCTGATATTGATGTTAAATTTCATGAATAATTATTATCAAATTTTCAGTAACATTGCAATACTGCCTACAGTGTAAATTACTATACCCAAGTAGGTGTACCTTGAAATGCTGCACACAAAATGTTATTAAATACTACCAAAAAACCGGAGTAAAATATGAAACCGTAATTACCGCTATTTTGGAGCCAAAATAAGGTGTAATACTAATGCAACTGAACCAATGTAGGACCTAAATAAAGGAACCGATCGATGATAGATTTTAATTTGTGAGTTTAAGTTTCCAGTAGTTTATTGTTGTATTTGAATCTACAAATACATTACAGGCGGAATCTTCTTCTCAAAATAATTAAATATGGACACCTCTAATTGTGAACATGAGGCCAATGACAGCTCTCGTTTACCCAACTGATGTATATTCATTAGTCCCTTAGAGCCTCCCAAGTCACATACAAACAAGAAAACATACGAAAAAGTAGCAGATAAACAGAATATAGTATTTCAGCGAAAGAGTGGCAGAGCTCGCGTAGCCGTGTTCCTTTATAAAAGTATAGAAGGTAAAAGTAGTACAGAGGTAAAGATACATCATATACAAGCATTGCATTAATATACATATGAATGCAATAATAATATACGATGCGTTGTTCCTAGTTTTGAGAAGTAGCTATCAGTCACTGATCCTAGAAAAATATATAGTACTAAGAGTGGTCAGATGATTAGCTACTATTACATTCCATGTAGATAACATGGGCATATACATAACTGTAATAACTTTGTTTGCATCTATGAAGTCTAAATCCCTGAGTCGATTCAATATCTGTAAAAACTATTAAAATAAATAAGAAACTAAAGACTTCATTATAATTCCAAAGATATATTTTTATTTTTCAGCGTCATCTGTCGGATTAGCTGGTATACCAGGCTTTTTCATATCTTCAGCGCTTATGGACTTATATGGAAGAAAAATAGCACACGCTCTAGTTGTATTACCAGGAATAATCGGTTGGTTATGCATATACTATGGTCATGGAATTCCAGCTATAATGACTGGTAGAATTTTGGGTGGAATAACTGCTGGAGCCACGGTTGCTTTAGGAGCAATTGTTATTGGAGAATACAGTAGTCCGGTGTACCGAGGAATGTTTCTAAACCTAAAGACTGCTTGTATCTGTTTTGGAAGTATGCTTGTTCACATATTAGGTCATTTTTATGATTGGCGAACTATAGCGATTCAAGCTGTAATACCCCATGTATTGTCTTTAATGATAATTTACACGTGGCCTGAAAGTCCTGCTTGGTTAGCCTCTAAGCAACAATTTAAGAAGTGTGAAAGATCTTTCTACTGGTTACGAGGGAAGAGTGAAGCTTCATGCAGAGAACTAGAAGCACTCATAAGATCTCAGATGGAAATATCAACGACGTCAAAAAAAGAACCAACATTAAAGAAAAGTGTACTTGGATTTTTCAAGAAGTTTACCCGCAAGGATTTCTTAAAGCCTCTTATGATCATTGTGGTTGGTGCTATTCTTGTGGAGATGTGCGGGAGACATATCTTCCCGGCATACGCTTTGCAAATAATAGGAGAAATAACAGGGAATACATCCCAATCTTTCTACTATACACTTTGCATAGATATAATCATCACTACGAGTGCTGCTTCTTCATCAATATTAGTTAAAATTTTGAAACGGCGAACGTTGCTTTTCTCCACTGGTATTGCCGCATTCTTTGTGTTGATGTCGGTTTGTATGTACCTCTTTTTAATGTCAAGGAATGTAATATCAAAAGATTCATCGTTAATACCCATTGCGATGTTGGTCTTGTACTTCATATTGGTTAACTTGGGTTGTACTCCAATTTCTCTTGCGTTATTAGGCGAAGTATATCCACTAGAGCACAGGGGAGCCGGGGCAGCTGTATCAGGGATTGTGTTATCACTTTGTGTAATGGTTGGCTTACAAATAACTCCACCTTTACTTGTTAGCATCAAAGTGTATGGTACCTTCGCGGTATATGGCGTTGTTATGGGAATAAGTTTGGTGATACTCTACTTCACTCTACCGGAAACTAAGGACAGGACATTACAAGAGATTGAAGATTACTTTACTTACGGCAAGTTTATTGAAGATAAAATGGATGAAGACGCTGATGTAAAAATTAAAATGGTTCCATAATTAATCCGGACACTTGATTTATTATGTAAAATTTATGTGTAATGTTATATTGTACTGAAACTTTAAAATTGCATATTGAGTGATATTTTATCTTAAAGTTTGTCTATTTTAAGAAATAACTGAGATAGCTTGTTGTTAAATTTGTCTTGGTGATACAATCTGTCAAGTATGCGTCATACCTTCGTTTGAAATGGAATCTGATTACTTAGATAGATACTAAAACATCACATGTTCCGATATCTAGATTGAGATATGGATCTTCATCTTCTTGAATGTCAATAGAAAAAGATTATTTACATATCCGGATACTCAGATAACAACTGTACAGTACAAATTTAGATTTTGATTTATTTTACTCCTTGACTTAACTATTGAATTTGTTTCCTTCGTATCATTGCTCTTAAATGTTTCACATCCTCTGGAGGCATTTCAAAATTTACTTATATATAATTATTATATTTACTTAATTCTTTAGAGTGTTCCATACTACAATCATTCTAGTACAGGATCCACGGTCCTTTTTTGCACTTGGTTACTATCAATCTAACTTTCCGTGAGTAACTTCCTTTCGATGAGACGCCCAACGATTTCCAGTGCGAAAATTCTCAATTATGGTAGCTAACAGAGGTAGCAAGGATAAAATATGTCGATTTGATGATTCTAAAAAATTGATTACTTACTGGGTTTTTTTTTGTTAAATCTCAAGATAATTATCTAAATTATTTGAAAAAATATTTGTTCTATAAAATGCATGGTTTGATCAAAGAGTCCCCTCCTTCCAATATGTATCGATAATGATGTCACCAAAAATGATTACTAACCTGCTGATTTTTTATTTTTTTATTAGTTAATATTTGTATAATTTACTTACTAATAGACTATTTTCTACATAATCTTACAAGTTTGAATAATAGAGGCAATATTTTAGGAAAATTTAACGTAGGACAGATTTTATATAATGTTATACTAGCGGTCTCCCGTGACTTCGTATTCATTCGTACCTTTATAAATGGTGACAGTCTATTATAAGTTATCAAATCAAATGTCTTCATCCTCATTACCCTTATCCCACCTAAGTGGCATATTATAGCAAATCAAATGTATCTACTTTAAATAACAGAAGTGATAAAGATAATTTATTTAATACTGCAAAATGTACACTGTATTTACAGTATCCAGTTCATACATGTATGATATCTGTGCCCGCGACTTCGTCCGCATGGAAACTTATGTAAAAAAACAGTGATTAATAAAGTCATCTGAATATATTAAGTCCATTTACTTATCTACCTTTTCTCGTACATAAGTCGGTCGCGTCGTCATTAAAATTACAATAACTTTTAATAGAGTAGACCTACTAATATTATATGCTAATGCTTATGAAGATATTGTTTGATGGCAAATAAAAAAAACAATATTGTCTAAAAATTTTAAAAAAACTGGGTACGGTACCCTAATCAACTACAAGTATAAAATACACTTTACGACCTATTTTCATACCTACCAAATATACATTTAGAATTTCATAAAAATCAGTCCAGCCGTTTCGGAAAAGGTCAAAAACTAACACCGTGATACGAGATTTTTATATATTAGATGTAAATCTAAAGTATCTGAAGTTTTTAGATTTTTGTGAAAAAAACATTGTTGTAGATATCTAGGAATAATAATAAAATACATATCAATCATTTTTTGAAATGTCTGTCTGTCTATCTATCCGTCTGTCTGTTTGTTTGGACACGCATCTCTGCTAGAGTACTACATTTACGAAAAAACCTGACTAAGAAAATCATAAAGCATATGCTCGAGTAACATTTAGTCTTTGTATCACTATTATTATTTTTTTTTAATATCATATGATGCAAACGAACTGATGGGTCACCTGATGTTAAGTGATCACCACCGTCCATAGACCCTAACAAAACCAGGGGAGTCGAAAGTGCGTTGCCAGCCTGTGTTTGGGGGAAAGGGAGGGAGGGGGAAGAGAAGAAGGGAGGTGGGTATCCGGCGCCCTCACTGACCTAACGAAACGCAACAATACATCTTATTTTGTTTATATTATTATAATTTCATAATATTATCACATATTATAATATATAATCATAATTAAAGTAGTATAGCAGTATAATTAAATAATTATATTATACCTTGTTAGCTATTGGTTAGGATTTATAAACGCTTATACCTACTGTCGTCCAAAGAAAAAGGCGCACATTTGCCGTTTTTTGAGTTATTGAGTTTTATATATACTATATCTGAAATCTTTTCTTCTCAAGTTACACGGAATCAAAATACAAGTTAAACGTATCTCGCCAAAGGCGCAGGTTAAAGACTATTTGAGTTTTAGCCGATCTGTGTTTTTGCTAAATGCGACCCTTTCCCTTGCGATGGAAGTATATCTCTATTATAATTATATATAATTTATCTGTAATAACTGTTAGCGTTACTAGAACAAAATAAATAATACCAGCATTCAGTGTTTAATTTCAAATACGAAGCCTTTCAGCTGTACTGGAAATATATAATCAAATATAGGTACGTATATTTTCTTCATGACGGAAGTTTTTGTACTACGATATTTTTTGCAATTTTTTGTAGAAATAAATAATTAGGTACTATTTTCATAAATATTATTTTAATTATAGTTTGAAACTTAGTATTATATACGAGATTATACATTTTTCAACTACTGGTAGTATTTCGCACTAGTAGTATTTCAGCACTCACTGAAAACAGAACGTCGTATTTTGTGCGTGAGGTTACACCACACGGCGTCGTGATGTCTGACCACAGACATTATATGTGGGAAAACATACGTACGGTAACATGTGTTGAGAGTGTGGACGCCTGCGCTAAGTTTAATAGCAATGTGCCTGACGCGCATATCTGGATCGCTTTCAACGTCGGGGGCTCTTTTTTCTTCGATATGGCCTCTCCCTATGTAGGCAATTTCGCCAATGTTAAGAGTGACAAATACAAGTTTTAAACTTAATTGCCAAAAAGTGTGCTTTGTATCATTAAAATCGGTTCACTCTATTAAAAATTATTGTAACTTTAATGACGGCTCGAGTTAAGTACGAGAGAAGAGTAGTAATCCATACTAATATTATAAAGCTGGAGGGTCTGTTTGTTTGGTTGAACGCGCTAATCTCAGGTCCTACTGGACCAATTGCAAAAATTCTTTCATTGGTAGATAGCTCATTTATCCAGAAAGGCTATAGGCTATACATCATCACGCAAAGACCAATAGAAGCGGAGCACCAATGAAGAATGATTCAAAATCGAGGTTTTTTCCTTTTGAGAGCGCTTTTTCGCTGCATAATTAGCGTTAGCCCAAAGTAACTATTCCACGTGGACGAAGTCGCGAGTTGAAACTAGCCCTATTATAAAAAAAAATAGTGACTGTAATCCTTGTTACTATACATAAGCAAAAGTGTGTTTATTTGTTATGAATTCACGTTTTAACTACTCAACCGATCATCATATAATTTTGCAGACTTAAGGTACCTATCATCTATATATCTATAAATGTATACTAACGTGAGCGAAACCGCGAGTAAAAGATAGTAATTAATAACAAAAAGCATATGAAGTCACGAGTAGAGCTAGTTAATTTTATAAAACAAAGACCGAAAACATATTACTGATTTGCCGGACTGTAAGTTTAAGCGGCATGTCAAGCGGGTTTTGTGTTAAAAAAATGATGAGATGAGAATGAGATATGAATGATGCTGATATCGGAAATTGCCTCCTCTCTCTCTGCATACCATATAACGTAACGTTACTGTATTTTACATATACGAATGTTAGAAAGATAAACCCGATCGAGTTTCTTGCCGGTTCTTCTCGATGACTGAGTTGTTTGTGCGAACCGGTGGTCGTTTTATCGTTCACTAGCGGGCACTGCAGACGTTGTCCCGCCCTGATTATGAAAAAATCCTAGACAAATTATATACTAAAACGTTCCTCATCGATCACTCTATCTACCGGTGAAAACCGCATAACAATCCGTTCGGTAGTTTTTGAGTTTATCGCGAACAGACAGACAGACGCGGTAGGGGACTTTGTTTTATACTATGTAATGATAAGCGTCTTCTCAAGGCCAAAATGAAGTAAAGTATTATTGATTTCGATAATATAATAAATAAACTTTTGAATCATATTTTATAATTTTACAATTAAAGCATCTCCACGGTCGTTCCCCACAAATCCTTGCTTTTTGTCAATTATTAGTTTAATTGCTTTGCAAATTATATAGAGCAAATTCTTCACTTTAGAATATTGCTATTATTATATGCAAGTTATTCTATATTTCGCATTGATACATAAAAACCCAAGATGCACACTTAACGTCTCACAGGTGGCACACAAAAATGAGTGCATTATGCTGCAATTTCAAACAGTCTTGCGTCAACAACTTGAAATCATTCAGGTAAGGTTGAATTATCAAAATCATAAGTTTATCGTATAACTATAACTACGTATGATATTGGGGAGTTTTTGCGGGACGGTTTTGAGCGCTACTTTTATTCGAGACTGTGTGTCTTGGGTTTTTATATGTCAAAGATATCTTGTGAATAAATGTACGCGTGTGAGTTATGCAAAATATATTAACTTCTACTCTAAAAGTTTGCGGTATTTTCAAGTTGCGATTACATTAATAAGTCTTCTGCGATTGCAACAAACAGTGACGTCATCTTTTATCAAATACACTCTTAACTATGGCAATGTTAACAGATTATAGTAGTCTTATGAATCTACTGATAAATGGTAATAAAGATATAAGTATTTATCTAAATTATTATATAACACTTGTAATAGGACAGGTAGTATAAATGACAGATAATATAACATTCAATTATTTATATTTTACTTGCGCTTAGATAGAAAGAAATAAATTTTATCGTTAGGTGGTTCTTACATGGTAATTCTCGCTGAAGTGCATTTGTTATAAGGGAACTACGTATTCATCATCACCCTGTAAGAGAACCACTGTAGAGTCATAGGCCACTTCCTCAGGAACGATATGAGCATAATCACGGCACCAGCCCAGGATATATTGGTGATTTCACCGAAAAATCCACAGTTCTATGGTACCACAAGAATATTTCATAGGTTCAGGTTTTCTCACGATGGTTTCCTTCACCGACAGACGATAGTGTTACTGATTTAAATCAATAAATGTACGTAAGTTATAAAAAATTGATGGTACATGCCGGAGTTCAAACCTGCAGATACAGAATCGATATTCCACTAGTCAGACCACTCGACCACCACGACTTTTAACTGCTAAGTGTGTTTGCCAGCCCGTATAAGTCTTCTAAAATTGTAATTTTCATCATGTCATAAGAAATGAATATTTTAGAGATAAATTATCAAAATTTGCAAGATTTTTTGTGCGAGTCAAAGGTCGCCATTAGCGTTTCTATCTGCACTTACTTGTTTCTAGAGCAAGAGCAAGCAAGGTAAATATACTGAGATGACTGAGGGTATATAGATTTAAAGTACTACACCGACTATATACATAATATCTTCTATGTATATCATCATTACATAGTATAAAACCAAGTCCCCTACCGCGTCTGTCTGTCTGTCTGTTCGCGATAAACTCAAAAAATACCGAACGGATTTTCATGCGGTTTTCTCCGGTGGATAGAGGGATTGATGAGAAACGTTTTAGTATATAATTTGTCAAGGATTTCTTCATAATCAGGGCGGGACAACGTCTGCCGTGCCCGCTAGTCTATACATATAATAAGAATCTAAATCTAACGTGTCTGTACTTTTAAGAATTTTGTGAAAAAAAATGATGCAGGTGTCTTGGAATAAGTAATAAAATACATTTCAATCATTTTTAGAGATATCTATCTGTATATCTGTCTGTCTGTTTATTTGAACACGCATCACTGCTAAGTACTACGTTCACGAGAAAAATAACGAAACTAAAAACTTACAAGACACCTACAACAATTTTTTTCACAAAAATCTAAAAAGTACAGTCACGTTAGATTTAGATTTAAATTGGTAGTATTTTCCTGATTGCATTATGTATATCTGTGACGTGTGTAAACGTGAATGTACTTACACCACAGATCTGATATTTTAGATTCAGCACGTATATCTAGAGAACACCAATGCTCACTTTATATAGAATACTAAGTAATTCGGCCACGCGTTGCTATCGCTCAGTAACTGAAAAAGAAATTCAAAGTTAAAACGTGGCTCCATCTATGCGATATCTGTTACAGTCGGTACTACAGTTTTTTGTCAACAAAGTGATTTAAAGCACCGTCTTTTAGTGACTGATTAAACTTAATATTAATAACAATAATGAAAAAATATTGAGGCCATTAATCGAAATATAAATTACCATATCTCTCAAACACTTGAGTAATTTAGGAGTTCATTGTGGACAAACATCATGACGATTATATATTTAGAAGATATTCTAGCATATATTTGTGAAATGACGGTTGTATATAAGTCCCTACACATAGTGACAGATACTGGAGGTAATTTCTTTCCAAATATCATTGAATGATTACAAACTATAGTAACAACTTAACAGCAAGTCGGCTATAAAATCATTCGCAGAAAATATTACGTACTAAATCTCACAAACAGCTGAATGATAAAAATTTAGATCGTTCATCAATGTCAGAGATCGAAAAGATAATTGTTCTTGACGATCTCGTATCTTTGAAATTTTATATCACCGACTTGTTCTCACGGGAACAATCAATCGGTTGTATAATTTATCAAAAAACCAATTTCATTGAATTCATATCGTTGAAATAAGAGTAAAATGTGAAAAAAACATTTATCTCATGTATTAGAGTCGTGTGAAACAGCTTTTGAACTTACCATTTAAGAGGTTATTGAATGAGACTAAAAACAAAACTGTAAGATATTAACATTATGA